>JAHVAK010000122.1:1800000-2197946 GCA_019845155.1 Luehdorfia chinensis
ATATTATAGCGGTTAACACAGGCCACTTTAATTTTAGAAAAATAATTAGGTTTCCGCGTAAAAAAATTAAAGCCCCGAAATCCGATTCAAATAGGGTATTATATAATTACGTATTCATCGATCGGGGTCGGCTTTATTACCCGGGGTAAACCGCAAGGCACAGCTACTAATAAAAAAATAAAGCGTCAATTGCACCATATTTTTAATATCACGCCAATACTTACTTACAAGATAGGCAGGATTTGATCACACCACTTCGTACACAAACCTTTAATGACCTATCTCTTTCCTAACTTCAAACGCGCAAAACTTAAGCACTCTTGGTATTCAGTAACTGTTTGAATTTTGAATCATATATTTCTTTAAAGACAAATTCTTGACAGTTTTAAAAACAATATTGGCGGGAAAGTCTGTTGTCATTTATTTTTTATCGCACATCGAAGTTTGCCATTCGTAGTGACAATGGAGTTGGCGCGAAACAATTGCAGAGCGATGATTTTTAATGATTTTAAAAGTGCTCTTTCTCTACAAGACTGTGCCGCTCAACTACAAAATGTTTTAAAAATTTGAGAGGAAAATCTTGAATGGTAAATGTGGCTAATGGGATCACTTTCAAGCCAAAAAGACACTTAAGTACTGATTAGAAAACTATTTATTTTAACTTAAACATTTTTGAATTTACTTTTGATGAAACCTAATCATTATAAAATTTATATAGAATACAAAAGTTATGTCAGATAATTTGACATGTTACTTCTTCAACTGATTCTCACGGAATTAATATAATATGACAATTCAATCTAAACAAAAAAAATTGACATTCCAAATTTAAAAGGAATTCAAACATCGTTCCAAATCCAAAGCAATTCAAACATAATACATAAACCAAACAGATCAGAGTTGACATCAAAAGTGTATGTATAATCTGAGATTACCAATCAACAGAAAACACCGCATTTCGGCACCGTGAGACAGTGGTTTGCTGAATTTAATCGAAGGCGTGTTTCACTAAATGACGAAAGTCATGAACGACAGGTTCAACTGTGACCATCGAGGAAAATGTGGTCACTGTTAAGCGGCTTATTGAAGAAAACAGACGCATCACCTATGAGATGATTAGGGAACATTTAGGAGTTGGTAAGAGTCAAATTAAAGAAAATGCAAGACCAATTAAAAGTTAAGATACTTTGTGGTCGCTGGATCCCACACGAACTGACGTCAGAATAGGAACGGGCTGGTGTTGATTGTTGCACAACAATGTTGCTCAAGTGCGATATGCAGTTTTAAAGACACGGGGACAACACACCACAGCCAGACCCGAAAAGTAACAATTAGCGTTTTTCACAAATGTCGACTTCGGATTAGATTCGAACCTAAGTCTCTTCGCGTTCCAGTCTAGGTACTCTGACCGCTAGCCCACGCGGTCGCCACAATTACGACTTACCATCTAGTAAACTATGGAGCTAAAGGAGAACTCTATGAATAATTTTCCATTGCAGTGTGTTTTTTTATGTAAGAGGGGGCAAACGAGCAAGCGATTCACCTGATGGTAAGTGATCACCGCCGCCCATGAACATCTACAATACCAGAGGAATAGCAGATGCGTTGCCGGCCTTTGAGAAAGGAATAGGCTCTTTTCTTGAAGGTCCCTAAGTCGTATCGGTCCGGAAAAACCGCTGGCGGCAGCAGATTCCATAAAGTGCTTGTGCGGGGCAGAAAATTCCGCGAAAAACGCACTGTGAATGCCAACCATCAAGGTGGTGACGATGGAATTTTGCGCTGTGCCGCAAAATGCGATGGTGAAAATCAGCGGCGGGAATTAATCCGAACAATTCTTCGGAACACTCCCCATGGTAAATCTTATAAAAAATGCAAAGAGATGCAACATCTCTTCGCAAAGCTAGTGGATCAAGCCGATCAGATAGAACATAGTCGTCGACGATTCGTGCCGCTCTCCGTCCGAATGCGGTGAAATGGAAGTAGCTGACACTGGGGCGCCCCCGCCCAGAGATGAGAACTGCAAATGTGTGTCGTGTAAAAATGATTACAACTTTTATTAACAACTTTTAACATTAAAAATCCACTATTAAAAAAAATCGCTGAGCACAGGCTTCCTTTCATTTCAAATCTATACAATCAAAAGGGATCTAAGTTTCAATAAATAAAACCAAACCACTTTCATATATATGATGATACTGCCGATAAAACCATTACAAATACGCGCTGAAACAAATATTATTGTATCAACAGCAAAATTATCGAGCATATCAATTTACAACGTAAAAGGGCAATGTAAATAGAAAAGTCAAACATCGGGCAGGTGATCAATAAAGTTGAAAATACACATTCGGAACACGTAAAACTGTAATAAATAATCTTCCCGGAAAGATAATAAAACAAATGTAACGACACTTCACCGCTCACGTGGCAACATTTCGCTATGATTTCCCAGAGGGCTGCCACCCTTAAAAACTGCCCGCATGTAAGGAAATGTTGTGGAGATAAAAAGGACTTTGTAAAGTGGAAACTTGTTTGACTCTCTTGAAACTTGATATTATTGTAAACTAAATCTATTATTACGTGTATATAATCTATTATTAGATATAGTATTATTAGACGTAGAACACTGTGAATGGTATATTATTTTAATTATTTTTAACACTAAACCTACCAATTTTGTAATAATCCATAACACATTTTGTATTGACATCAGTTGGTATCTATAAACTTTATATATTGACTTTTGATGTTTAATTGCCATACTATCTTCTAAAAGACTATAGCAGAAATAGATATATAAAACGTCGGTACGTTTAGTGTTAATTGACAGTCGAGCAAATTACTTTTATGAATGTTAATAGAATCAGGCGTTACTTTGCGGAATTCCATTATAGTAAAGGAGAGAAAGTTAATTTGCTAAGATCCGAATGCAAAATGTAAAATGGTGTGTATTACCTAGTTTCGAAGGTGCTTTTCAAAACTAGGTAATACACACCCGCCTTCCCTCAACAGCGTGCACAAGAAAACCAATAACGCCACCGGGAGCCGCCACCAGATACCCTCCACCACTACAACACTACCACTAGGCAATACACACCACTGAAGTCGGGAACACGACACGTGTTTCACCTCAAAACGAGGCATTATGAAGTGATATTACTTCATTCGTTTAGCATCTAAAAAAAAAAGTAAAGTTTCAGCCTATAAATGTCCCACTACTGAGCACAGGCCTCCTCTCATTTCTGAGAGGGTTTTGGAGCTAGGAAGAATCCGCCACGCTGCTCCAATGCGGGTTGCATGTGTAGCATCTGTTTTGGTCTAAATATGCCATCTGTCAGCGTGACATTTAAAATTCCATTCCGATGATAAATCAAAAAAACGCCGATAAGCCAACGCAGTGTTTGAATAAATCATGACCGGTCTAGATCAGACAGTGCTAGCACTAACGTAGTGGTTGTATCGACGTCTACACAAAGCTATATGAACGTTTACCCGACCTCCCGATCACGATGCGCAATTGCGCGATTGTGCTCCTATTGAATAAGATTGCTGATACAAATGCAGTAAGGACTCAGGTCCACTGACGACGACAACGCAGGAATCCGTCTTGGTAGGTACGGAACCAGTGCCAGTTATTCTGCTACTCGTGGAAACGCAAGGAGAGCAAGAATATCAACTGATACCAAAATGGCGGCGACGTGGTTCGCAACCCGTCACGTCTCGAATCCTGCTTGTGCATTAAATATTATTGGTTTTAGCGTCCTTAAAAGATGTAATAATAATGGGTCCAGACCAGTTATGCATTTCTATTTTCTACTCTCGTGACCGTACCTTCCGAAAAGTTGTTGGATGAAATATTTACAGATTGCAAGTAGAATACCCTTGCAAGCGACAGCTCATTCTGTTAAATCGTCTCACATGACATGATGTTCTACTAGTACATTTCGACCTCTTCGTAGCTAGAGTGAGCAGGTGCTCTGACCACTAACCCTAGAAGGAAGCGACGAGACAAGCAAAACTTTCACCCTAATTATCAGGTGAAATTTATTAAAGCGCAACGTCTGAGACATCATTCTTAAGTATTTAATTACACTAGCTCTCAGTGTACCTCAGACTGAAACACAGTAATGTTTGCACACTACAACACAGAATAGTTATTCTGCTGTGTAGTGCGCAAACACCCCAGTGCCAGTTATTCTGCCGTGAAGCAGTAGTGTGCAAACATTACTTTATTTCAGTTTGAAGGGCACTGAGAGCTAGTGTAATCACAGGGTATACGAGATTTAAGAACTGATATCTCGGCGACGGGCGCAATGGAGTGCCACACAGAAATGTTTAGGTCACACAGCATTTGTTATGGGCAGACGTTCCACTTTCAATCAGGTGAACGTTTTGCTCGTCTCGTCGCTTTATCCAATAAAAAAAAGTTTTTTAATAAAGCACTTGCCAGGGAGTAATTGTTCTTGTAGTCTAGATCGGCTGCTGTCTCCTCCTAATCCTTCTGAGATAGTATTATTCTATACCTTGTGATGTGATGAA
Organism: Luehdorfia chinensis; assembly: GCA_019845155.1. Taxonomy (NCBI): domain Eukaryota; kingdom Metazoa; phylum Arthropoda; class Insecta; order Lepidoptera; family Papilionidae; genus Luehdorfia; species Luehdorfia chinensis. The sequence continues at coordinate 1,804,540 of JAHVAK010000122.1, forward strand.
AATTATTTACTTTTCAAAGTAAGGAATATAAATTTCCAGGTGTCGGGACCACAGCATACAGCAGAAAGAAAAACGGCGAACGTAAATATATCGAAACAAGATAGAAATCAATCGCAAGTGCGTAGTTGCCCTAAGCTAGATGCGAAGGTCTATAATTCCGCACAACAATAGTCTGTAATAGCTTTCTTTGTGTTGAAATTCAAACTCCACGCACATTTTAATCACGCATTGTTGCGACCGGCCTAATGCAATGTAAATTGCGCGTCCGATTTGTTATTACAGTACCGCTATTGCGGTGGGCGAATAGAAAGAGTTTCCCTCGGCCATTGTGGGAGGTGACCCGGTGCATCGGGCCAAGTATTTGTTTATCCGATTGCGCTGCGATAGCTTTTGTTACTGGAATGTTGTTCGGATTGTGTTTGTGTAGTGATTGTTGAAGTGAAAGAATATTTAAAAAAAAACTTTACCGTTAGTTAATAAATGTCCACGTACAGACAACAAATTAAGATAAAATTACGATTTATATATGTACCTCAGAGCTAGCTTAAATTTCATAGTACTCGAATGACCTTTATCTTTAAAATTGTTCAGCAATTTTAAGTCCTGATTTACAACGTCATCATCATCATCATCATCAGTCTATCACTAGTCCACTGCTGAACATAGACCTCCCCCATAGATTGCTATAAAAGTTGGTAGCCGTCATTTTGGTGGGAATTTTGTCACAGTTGCCACGCTTGGCATGTGGGTTGTCAACCGCAATTTATTTATTCTGATGTTCCAGGAAGATGCTGCTGCCTAACTCCTGGTTTTTATTTTCCCTCTGTCGACTTTTACGACACCCACGGGATGAGATGGGGTGGTAGATTCTCTTAAGCCCCTACCACACATCACGATTTACAACGTGATCAGCGGTAAAGGAAAACGGCGTGAAGAAACCCGCATATTTGAGGAATCAAAACATTTCGACGACATGTGAAGTCCGCCAAGCCGCATTGGAGCAACGTGGCGGACACTTCCTTGCTCCAAAACCCTCACAGAAACGAGAGGAGGCCTGTGCTCAGCAGTGGGACATTTATAGGCTGAAGGAATGAAAGAAAAGGTTTATTGGTACCAGCAGGTTTACTTTCCTTTTCTTCAAACCGAAACACAGTAATGTTTGCATTCTACTGCTACACGGATGAATACAGTATAAGCGGACTCGTGTATATGAATCCTACCAGAAGTAAATGATGATGAGACATTAATTATTATCTAAAAATGTTCACTTTAATCAAATGAACATTGGTGTCACGTATCGAAGGGTTCAATACAAATATTTACGTAATTAGAGCACCAGCATGCTTTGCATTCTAATTATTTACACACATTGTAATTGTTCGATGTTGTTTTAATGTTTTAGTTGAATATGAAGCCCTCCTGCCCGATTTTGACATGAATTTCTGAATATCTGAAGATATCAACAACGCAGAAGATGGGCAGCAGCATCTTCCTGCCGTGTAGTAGCGGCCTAAGAGAATCTACTACCCTATCACATCCCCTGATTGTCCCCCCAAAAATGAGAGCTACAATCTTTCGCAGTGGACTAGCGAGAGGTATATATAATGATGATAATCTTCCTGGCACATCTGGATAAAAAAAATTCGTTTACCAAATCGCCTTCTATACGTGGCAACTATGGCAACATGCCCCCCACCCTCAAATGAACGCTACAAACTATTGTGGCGATCAATGGGGGAGGCCTATGTTCAGCAGTGAACTAGTGAAAGACTGAGATGATGATGATAATCAACTGCGCAGGAGATACTATAGTGCCACGAGTATACGCGCAAATACAAAGACACTCTGTAACGCTCATGCATGAAGGTCATAGGTAGGCTACCGAGACTGTCCCGAGATGTCAAACACTACGGCCGGTAGGATTCCTATGCAGGAATCTGCCTAGGCCAGTTATACTGCCGTGAAGCAGAAGTTTTTTTTTTATTGCATAAAGTGATGAAACGAGCAAAACGTTCACCTGATGGTAAGTGCAACGTCTGCCCATAACAAATGCTGTGCCACCCAGAAAATTTCTGTGTGACACTACACTGTGCCGATCACCCTGAGACATAGGTTCTTAAGTCTCATATGCCCAGTGATTACGCTAGTCCATGGCGGTTTTCACCGCCCAGAGTTACCGACACACAAGTCGACAGTCCGAATGGAGGCCCGCAGCCTCCCTCGGACGGTCATTAGACGACTTAAAAACCTTTCAGAGATATTCTAAATCGCGCAAGCACGCAGCGTGCGCGACAGTCCGACTTTCGAGGTTATTGTAGGAGTTTATTTATGTATTTATGTTTGGGTCAAATCAAACCTGGCACGCAGGCCCCTGGCCCGTGAGCACAGTATCCGATGAAGCTGTAAAAGCCAAAAAAAGGCTAACAGCAATTACATCACCGAAATTATATATATTACGCTAGCTCACAGTGCACTTCAAACCGAAACACAGTAATGTTTGCACACTACTACTTCACGGCAGAATAACTGGCCCTTGGGTGGTACCTACCTAGACGGACTCCTGCATAGGAATCCTACCACCAATAGTGTGCAAACATTGATGTGTTTCGGTTTGATAGGCACTGAGAGCTAGCGTAATCACTAAACTTATGCGACTTAAGAACTGATGTATCAAGGTGACGGGCGCATTATGGCGTCAGCTTTTATTATCGGCAGACGTTGCTTTTACCATCAGGTGAACGTTTTGCTCGTTTCTTCATTTTATCTAATAAAAAAAACTTTGGCCTCGTGGCTCTGTATCACTTCCTCGTGTTTATTAATACAAGAAGTTACACTTCTGTCGCGTGTACCGAGTTACACGATTTTTAAAGGTAATAGAGTCTCCGACACATGCACACAGTGAAATGAAAACGAGCGTTTTGCCTACGATCCATAACAATTCAATAATATATTTCAGCTCCACGCACAATAACTGTATTTCAATATTACACGAAGTTTCAACATTCAACACCCGCTACATTATTAGCAATATACGATACAATAACAAAGCCTTGTCAACGGCACGATGCCGGAGGCATTACGTGCTTTACGTTTATAATTGAATCAATTTAATTAAAATATCTGTAATGGCAGATTAATCACAAATTTTTCGATTAACTGTTATGTTTACTATTGATTTTCGGTTTACGTAAGTTTGACCATGTTTCCTTTTACCGTTCTAAGCACAAATGGCTTCCTGTTCGTCTAAGGCGTAGCTCCCGAATTCTACTTACACTGTATTCTATTCGAAATAATTCCACTTCCCCATGTTATCTTCGGAACAATTTCCAATTTTTCCGATTTTCCGGGATAAAAAGTATCCTAAGCCCGTCTCCAGGATACAAGCTATCTCTGTGCCGAATTTCGTCAAGTTCGATTTAACAGTAGAGCCGTGAAAAGGTCAAAGTAACTTACCTTCCTTCACCGTGAAAAGGTAGCAAACAGACAGAGGGACAGAGGGAGTTACTTTTGCATTTGAAATATAAGCATGGATAACCTTCCTCAACAAACGGGCTGTCTAACGCTAAAACAAATTTTCAAATAGTTAATAGAATCAGGCGTTACTTTGCGGAAATCCATTATAGTAAACGAGAGAAAGTAAATTTGCTAAGATCCGAATGCAAAATGTAAAATAGTGTGTATTACCTAGTTTTCAAGAGCACCGCCGCCCTATCTTAACAGCGTGCACAAGAAAACCAATACCGCCACCGGAAGCCGCTACCAGATACCCTCCACTACTACAACTCTACCACCAGGCAATACACACAACTGAAGTCGAGAACACGATACGTGACGACCGCGTGGCCTAGTGGTAAGAGTACCTGACTTCTAAGCCGCGGGTCCTGGGTTCGAATCCCAGCCGGAGCCAAAGTTTGTGCTAAAACATAAATTGTTGGTTTACGGGTCTGGTTGTGTTGTGATTGTCCTTTGTGACCCTGACACTGCATCCTAGTCTACCTCCGATCTTATCGCACGGGCGTAACATTGGGAACGGGTTGGTTGGGACGAGTGAGTGCCCCTGTCTGCGCGTACACTTGTGGCACTATAATATCTCCCGCGCAGTTGATGGCTCTCGACAGTAGTCGGCAGTTGTCGCCGTGGTCGAAATCGGCTAGGAGAACATCACGTGTTTCACCTCAAAACGAGGCATTATCAAGTGATATTGTCTCTACGACAATCAACCGCCTTGGCGGTTGACTTTATAAAAGTGACGGAACGAGCAAAACGTTCACCTGATGGTAAGTGCAACGTCCGCCCACTACAAATGCTATGTCACCCAGTAAATTACTGTGTGACACCACACTGCGCCCGTCACCCTGAAACATCAGTTCTTAAGTCTTATATGCCCAGTGATTACGCTAGCTCACAGTGCCCTTCAAACCGAAACACAGTAATGCTTGCACACTACTGCATCACAGCAGAATAACTGACCCTGGGGTGGTACCTACCTAGACGGATTCCTGCAGGAATCCTACCACCAGTTAACATATGTATCTAACATATGCACGGTTAAAAAGGATAGCATCTAGTTGACTAGCTGAAGCCCGCGACTTCGTCCACCAAGTTTTAAAAATTTTTTAAATATCCCTTTGGAACAATTTTATTTTCTGAGATTTTTATCCCGGAATATTGAATACCACTTTTTAGTAGTCTATGTCCGCCTCCAGGATGCAAGGTATCTCTGTGCCAAATTTTGTCAAGATCGGTTCATCGGTTGAGCCGTGAAAAGGCAACAAATAGGCAGAGGGACAGAGAGAGTTACCTTCGCATTAATAACATTGGCATGAATATTGTGGCCGAGGTAGCTCAGGAGTCTGGCACTCGCCTTAAACTTCATGGTATAAGGGTTCTTCTGAATTCGATCCTCGAAATACATCGTGAGAAAACTGCTTGTCTAAGGAGTAAAAATATTTTGAAGACATGTAAAGTATCACGCAGCGTGGTGGACTCTTTATAGCTCCAAAGTCCACTCAGAAATGAGATGCTTTATTTAAGATATTATGGCAGGAGTCTTTTGGAGAAATCCGACTAGGAGGTATCATCATAGTGTCGGTTATTCTGCCATAAAGCAGGTGTGCAAATACCACTTTGTTCTGGTTTTAGGGTACTGTAGCCAGTGTAAGTACAGGGCATATGAGACTTAAGAACATCTCTGATGGTGACGCATGGAGCTTCCAAATGGTCTTCAGCGGACCACAAACCAGATCCGTCACTGGAGCGAAGGCTGGTGTTTACGAGACCATGTTTTCCTGGCCCCCGTGGACTCCTTGGGGGGAGCGTCCGTTGCCATCTTGTATTCCGGCGCGCCTTGCTGGGAGGGAGAGAGTTGAGGAGCTGTCCTCTCACGAGGAGGGGCCGTCAATAATAGGCGGCCGGCGCCGGTGGAGCTGCGGATGTGTGCGAAAGCGTCCCCGTGGCCCTGCCAACATGCGGCAAAGGTGGAACACCACGTGGCTTAAGTCCGTGCAAGTCCGACAAAAGCCGTCCTTGCTTCCGCGAGTGTATGCGTTAGGCATATCCCATGAAAAAAACACTTCTTGATCTTGGGTTCACACCACGCTGTTATGGGCACGCGCGGCATTTACTACCACGTCGCATTTACTTGTGGTAGGATCATCATCATCCTCATCATTTCAGTCCCGATTCTCAGAGGTATGGTGACACGTTCCAATGTCCCGATTTTTCTCTAACCCCTAAATTTATCTACTTCATAAGTTTTGTTTCTTGTCTTTGTCTTGTAGGATTCCTATGCAGGAATCCGTCTAGGTAGGTACCACCCCAAGGCCAGGTATTCTGCCGTGAAGCCGTAGTGTGTAAACATAACTGTGTTTCGGTCTAAAGGGCACTGAGAGCTAGTTTAATTAGTGGGCATATGAAACATGAGAACTGATGTCACAGAGGGATGAGCGAAGTGTGGTGCCATTCCGTAATGTTCTGGGTGACGCCGTATTTGTTATGGGCAGACGTTGCACTTACCGTTATGCTCGTCTCTTATACTTTATCCAATAAAAGGGAACTGAAAAATGGTAACATACCATTAAAAAAATCTGAATGTCCTTTAAAAATTAATATGATGATTCACAAAAACCTGTAGCTATTGTAGCTGTCCGGAATTGAAAACCAAATGCCCGATTATTTTTACCTTCCGTCCCGAAATTTGACACACTGCGCCTGGCAACACTAAGCCTTTCTCTGGGTTCAATTGCTGCCCGATCAAAGCCACCCATGTGAATGCTAGTAACCTGTTCCGGTCAACATAAACTAGGAAAAGCGCTTGTAATAAAGTGTTTAGGTTTTATGCTGTATTCAAGTTCTTGTATTGTATGCGTATAATTTAAAACTAGCGTAGGAAACGCTTTTACCTTCACTGATTCCCTTTATTTCGCTTTTATTTATAGCGATTTTGAATTTCACGATATGAATACTAGGTTCAAAATCAGCTTTAGCAAATTAAAAAAAATATTTGTTCACGCTAAGAATTTAAGCGTGTATTTATGCGTTTTGCATACACAAACAACACGTACATAAAAACATACGCAAACACACACACACACACACACACACACACACATACCTTGTAACAAAACTGTAATGTAGTTGGGAAGAACCTAAAACTTGCAGCACAGTTCATTCTACCTCAGGCTTTAGATTTAAATAAGAATCATTTATTCCAGTGTACAGTTTTAATAAAGATTATTATTATTATGGGGTATTTCTATAGTTTTCTCGTCTGTTTGGGATATAAATATATAAATGTATAGATAAATATATTATTAAATAATTAGATAATAAATAAATAAAATATTATAACACATATTAAACTACACACTAAACATAATTAAAAAAAAAAACGAAGCACCACAGTAGGATTTTCTCCTGTATCGTGGGTGCGTTTTACAAACATTTATTTCACATGCACAACACAACTAGACCCGAAAAGCAACAATTTGTGATTTTGCACAAATGTTGCCTCCGGCTGGGAATCGAACCCAGGTCCGGTGGCTATAATAATTATTATAATAACGTATATTATTAAATATCATTATTACAACGTACGAAAGCTAAACTCGTCGACTTCCAGTCTCAGCAGGGGAGTGACGTAGCGACATCTATGACGCCACATGAGAAGCTCAAGAAATATTCCTATACTCGAAATAGTTCATAATCGCGCTATGAAGTTTTCTGAGAAGCGACCTATATAATACAACATCTAAATATGATAACATTCGATCTGGCGGGTAGCTATCCTTTTCCTTGGCAATATCATCAGCCAAAAGCGTATACAATAAAACGCTGTAAAATCTGAAAGTCTCCGTGTGTTAGCGGCTTAAGAGAATCTACCACCCCATCTCATTCCGTGGGTGTCGTAAAAGTCGACAGAGGAAAAATTCTAACCAGGAAATGGGCAGCAGCATCAAATTCAAATTCAAATTGTTTATTTGCTATAAATAGGGTAATGTAACAATCTGGTTATTGTAATCAGATAATATGTGGCTTAAACCTATTTAGCTTTTTTTTATAGCATGCAAACAATTTCAGATTTCCAAGTCGATACAAATTTTTTGTAAATAATAAATTACAAATTTAAATTCTATATATGTACATGTCAAATTTCGCGTAGTGGATATAATTAATAATTTCAAGGAATTAGGACACACAATACATAATTTTAAAAATAAATTTTACTATGAAATATAAAACGAATAAGAAATGTCACTACTTAGTCAAATTTTAATGAATTGATGCATCGAAAAGTCAGAGAGCTGTCTATATTTAAATTAGTCTCTGTAATTTAAAAAATTCTTCAACAGAATTAAAAGTGCTTTCCAACAACCATCTGCGCAATAACATTTTAAATTTGTTTTGTGGTAATTGTTTTATTCGGTCCGGTATATTATTATAAATTGTCTGACACATAGCATAGCAATTTTTTTGAAAACGCTTATTCTTTGGGATAGTGTCAAGTATCAATTTGTCTTGGTTTCTCAATTTTTTTTGCATTACGTCCTTTGCTTGTAAAAACATGTGCTTATTCTGATTTACAAATTTTCCTATCTCTAATATGAAGAGGCAAGCAAAAGGTAATATATTTATGGCTTTAAAGTAGGGCTTACAGGATGAGACTGGTGATATGTTGCTGATGGCCCTTATGCATCTCCATTGAGTCAGTAAAATTAGGTACGGACTTATAATGATAAGTCCGTACCTAATTACTGACTCAACATACACAAAATAGACAGTGACTGCTGTACTTTTACTAGCTATTCTGGTAAGCTTATATAATGCGTACACAAATCCATTTATCTTATCACATACTTTTTTTATACGTTCTTTCCATTTTATATTTGTATCTATAATTAAGGCTAAAAATGTCGTATTAAATGCTTTCCGTAAAAGTTGTCCGTTATATTCAATATTTATTTCATTTTTTAAATTATTCAAATTGATAAGATTTGCTTTGGATAAATTTATGTGAAGATTATTTTTATTAAGTTTATTATAGTTCATTTAATTATTAGTGTCAAAGTTTTATTAATGTCTGCTTTGTGTTGTTTTCTTATTAGTCGTAACTATAACTGAAATGTCATCTGCAAATAGAACAGTATTGTAATCTGTTATGTCAGGTAGATCATTTATATATAAAATAAATAAAAGTGGTCCAAGCCTTGCGGGACACCATATTTATTATTTTTAAATTGAGATCTATATACGTTCGTAGAGGTTCGTGCAATTAAATTGCGTGAGTTCTACACATTGTGACTTGTTTTTTAAATAACTGTTTAGCCAACTTAGTACAGGTCCTCTTATCCCATTGGCTTCCAGCTTGGACAATAACTGATCATGGGATACACGGTCAAAAGCCTTGAATATGTCAAGGAACAGTACAGTAGTATAATTATTATGGTTTACGTTATGCAAAGCCTCATTCGTTAAGTTAAATGCGGCATGTGCTGTCGATTTATTTTTTTGGAAGCCATATTGATTTCGTTTGATTATTTCAAATTTACTCAAGTAAGAACGAAGTTGTAAATGCATTACTTTTTCAAATATCTTACTTTTGAAAATATGGGGACTAGTGTAATTGGACGATAATTAGTAGTATTAGTTTTATCGCCCTTTTTATGTAATGGATTTATGACAGAAATTTTTAATTTCTCCGGAAAAATTCCAGACTCTAGCGAGAGATTAACCAGGAATGTTAATATTTTACTTAATTCTTCTTTGCAAGATTTAATTACTTTAGTACTTATTACTTTAGTGATAATGTTCTCATTTACCGGAGTTAAAAAAATTTAATTACATAGAATAACTTTTGTTACGACGGAATCCCACTCGAAATAGTTACGACGTTTTCATTACTCGGAATAGTCATTGATTCAAATATAAATTGGAAATCTCATATACAGAAACTCAAATCTAAATTTTCGCAATTTCTGTACGCTTTACGGGAAATTAAAAAAATCTACTAACCTAAAAACATCTATCACCGCGTACTACGCTTATGCTTATGCATGGCTAAGCTATGGCATTATTTTGTGGGGCAATAGTACGAGTACTAACATGCAAGATCTGTTTGTCTTACAGAAAAAATGTGTTCGCATACTTACCAACATTAATCAAACCGAAAGCTGTAAGGCACATTTTAAAAACTTAAATTTCCTCACTTTACCGTGCATGTACATACACGAAATACGTAAGTTTGTTAGACGATACCCAAATTTTAATTCTTCTGTGAAAGATTTACCTCGGCGTTATGATTCGCGCCGAAAACATGACTTAGTCCAGTCATCGTCTAAATTAAAATTGCATAGTTCTGGCCCTTATCACATGTCTTTAAAAATATATAATAAATTACCGATTAACATAAAAAACGAAAAAAACTACAAAACATTTCAGAAAAAATTAAGAGCGTACCTAATAGAAAAAAGTTATTATAATATTGAAGAATATTTTGAAAAATGATTCAGATAGATGTCTGCCTCTCACATACATTCATTGCCACGCCCGAAAGGGTAGATGAATTTTATAATTTTATAATTTAATTTCATGTAAAGCAATCTAAATAAATAAATAGATAAATAAAATAGAAGCGGTATAGTTGTATTTTCAATTTTGTTATTTTTATGGCTTGTATGATTAACAGAACGTATCTAAAAAGGCACGACTGGCTGTACATAGAGGAGTTCGGGTCCCCACACTTATGTATGGTTGTGAATGCTGGGTCTGGCAGAAGAAGCATGAAAGTAGGATTAACGCTGTGGAAATGAGAAGTTTGAGAAGTATAGCTGGAGTAACTCTGATTGACAAAGTGAGAAACAGCGTGATAAGGGAACGTTGCGGTGTGGTTGAAGATGTAGTGAAAAAGATAGAGAAAGGCATGCTTAGATGGTTTGGAGACGTAGAGAGGATCAATGAAAGGAGATTGACGAAACAGATTTATGAGGCAAGTGTGAATGAAAAATCCGGTAAGGGTCGACCTAGGCGTACGTATCACAATCAGATCGGTGAACTTTTGAGGAAAGGTCACGTTAAAAGTACCCGCAACCGACGAGCGTGTGTGAAAACGCTAATGAAAGGAGAAGAAGCTAAAGATGTGTGTCAGGATCGTATCAAGTGGAAAGATGTGGTCTCTGCCTACCCCTATGGGAAAGAGGCGTGACTGTATGTATGTATGTATGATTAATGAAGTAATTGTTTAATACATATGCTATTTCTGAAGGTTCCGTTACCTCTTTACCATTATATTTTATTTTATAATAGTTTGTCGTAATTTATATAATTATTTAATTCGATCAGTATTTTTTTTAGTTGTGTAATATTTTTAATTTTGCAACTCTTTAAACCCTTTGATATCCAAGTGAGCTTATTAAACAATTCGTATTTTAGTTTTATTTTTGGAAAGCAAAGGTTATAGAGAAAACTAAAAAGACCAAAAAAACTCATCAAAAGCATCATTTAGGTCTGTGTGCTTGTAAACTACGAAAATGTCAAACTTTTTAAATGTTTTATGTTACTCGTATCTTGCGAGTAATTTCTATTAAATGAGTATATTGATTTTGGTATTATCTTTTTATTTTTAACAGTAAATTTTAATGACTGTGCAGTCTCATGGTCCGACAGCCATAGCGAATGAATATGATAGGATCTACCTATTGCTTCATCTATATTACTGATTATTAGATCAAGACACGATTTGCCTCTCGTCGGTTCATTTATGTGTAGAGTAAGTTTATATTTTTTTATAATGTCCTTAAGACGTTCAAGAATGTTTATATTCATGTCCCCGGCAATAATTATTTTCTTTTTTGTATATTGAAATAAATATTTATGAAGCATTAGATCGATTTTATCTAAAAAGTATTCCATATGTCTTTTTATTTTGTCGGAATTCTGTATAAACAAACAATGATTATATTATTATTAATAAGATCTATGGCATTACACTCAAAGCGATAAGTCATAGAAAGTTCATCAAAGTAATCCATTAATTTATATTGAAGATCCCTTTTTACTAATATTTACTTTCATCTTCATTTATCATCATTTATTACTGTCATCTTCCGGGAACATCTGAATAAACAAACTGGGGTTGCCAACCCGCCACCTAGCATGGCAACTATGGCAAAATCTCCTCTACAATGAGAGTTACAAACTTTTGAGGCTATCTATGGGGGAGGCCTCCATTCAGTAGCGGACAAGTGATAGGCTGAAATGATGATGATGAGTTTTATTAACGTGTAGTATTCGCGTAAACATAAGAAATTATTATGAATAACGTCGACTCCTTCTACAACGTTTTGGAAAATAATCTTGCTGTACCCATGTTCAGAATAAAACGTTAAGTCAACCGTGACTTTTCAACGGACCATTCAACGGAAATAAAGTACAAATTGTTTGTATTTCCGAAAATTTATTTGTACGTTCAACCTCGCGAGACGGTCACCATCTGGCAATATTTCCACCTGACTCTCCCCCGTGCGCTTCGGTAGAGACGACTGGTTACATCGGAAATGCTGCGGTAAAATTCTCGCCTTAATCCCTTATGTTTATATATTTATTTATATAAACTTTTTTGCATTCTAAATCAAAATATGCACAAGAAGTTTTTGGAAAAATATTTTTTTGATAATTCACCACTTATCGGTATTTATTCATGTTATGCCATTGTTGCACATTAAAAAAACTATTTTTGGAAAAGAAAAAAAATATTAAAATTAACATGAAAGATCATGAAAATATTGAATTTAACAAAGATATTTTTTATAACATACCACACGGATTAGGCTAGTAATAAATATTCAATAAGCTTTTTAGCGTAATGTTGGAGCCAATAAAAAAATACAATCTATTCTTCAAGTTTTTCGGGCGCTATCGTGACTACGTCCGTACTATTGTGAATCCGTACTTACCAAACTAATTGACGTCGAAGATTTTATCAATCAGTTTTTTATTTTTTAAATAAACAAACTGAAATGTGTGTTGATGCAATTAGATGTTCACGAAAGTGTTATCTTTATATTTGTGTACTTTTATTATTGTACAAGTGCAGTATCAATATAGAAGAGACGAATTAAGTGGGGAAAATCGTTTGACCTTTACGAGTGATTGATACCCATTGATTACACTAGCTCTCAGTGCCCTTAAGACTAAAAGACATTAATGCTGATATACTACCGTTTCACGGCAGAATAGCTGTTTCGGTCTATATAATTTCGGTGATGTAATTGCTGTTAGTCTTTTTGGCTTTTACAGCTTCGTCGGATACTGTGCTCACGGGCCAGGGGCCCGCGTGTCAGGTTAGACCCCAACATAAATACACTCCTACAATAACCTCGAAATTCGGACTGTCGCGTTCGCTGCGTGCTTGCGCGATTTAAAATATCTCAAGTCGTCTAAAGACCGTCCGGGGGAGGCTGCGGGCCTCCATCTGGACTGTCGACTTGTGTGTCGGTAACTCTGGGCGGTGGAACCGCCCTGGAACACAGGTGTGTCGTGTGTACGCGGTGTGATTGTCGGCTGCTGCGCGCCGCTCTCTACGGCGGTCGCGCGTCGTGGTGTGTGTTATATTAAACCTATACACTGTGTGTGCAGTGTAGCCTGGATCGTGACTGACGTGGTCAGGGAGTGCTGAGACGTCCGTGTCGTCTAGCACGTTACGTTTCGGTCTGAAGGGCACTGATAGCCCAGTGTTACTGGGCATATGAGACTTAAGAACACAGAAATGTTCTGAGCGGCACAACATTTGTTAGGGGCAAACGCTGCACTTTTCACTTCGCACATTGCACTTTAGCAAAACGAAACTAGCAAGTTTCGTCACTGTTATTTAATGAAAAATATAATAATACTAAAAGTCCATTCCAGTGTATCTTTGTCTTTCCGTGTATCCGATTTTGCGATGCAAATGCAGAGAGAGGCCTGTATAAGTTTGGACAATATATTTATTTGGATTAAACACAACATAACAGCTAAATAAAAGAATTCCAAATCAGTTTTACTATCTTTATATACACCAGAAGCATTTGAAAGAAATACCGCCAACATTCAATAAATATCTTTATATATAATCGATGACATGGCTGTTAGTGATCGCGTAACTTCTCAACAACTTGATCGAGTGAGGTCATTCTCTCTTCTCTCTCTTCTCTTTTAAAAAAAAACGATGCCGCACAGTAGGATTTCTCCTGTGTCGTGGGTACGTTTTACAGACATAAATTCCACATGCACAAACCACCCAGACCCGAAACAACTATCTGTAGGCCATACAAATATTTGTCCCGAGCGGGAATCGAACCCCCGACCCGCGACGCTGAAGCCAAAGGCTTAGCCACTGCGCCTACCGATGCGATATTTTATTATTTTGTCGTGACGATGGTTTATATCTAGGCTGGTATCCTGTAGTCAAGTTTTTAAATAGTTCTATATTTATGGTCCAAGATAAGTTATCCACAATATATGTTGACTTTATGCTTAAAAACTTTACCAAAAAAATCTGGTCTGTTTGCATCTGGATAAGTGGTGTTGTGGTCCACTCCGTCCGACTTTTCTTTATTGGATTATGTAATGAAATAAGCAAAACGTTCACCTGACGGTAAGTGCAAAGTCTGCCCATAACGAATGCTGTGTGACCCAGAAAATTTCTGTGCGACACCACACTGTGCTCATCACTCGGAGACATAAGTTCTTTAGTCTCATACGCCCAGTGATTACGCTAACTCGCAGTGCCCTTCAAACCGAAACACAGTAATGTCTGCACACTACTGCTTCACACTTTCACGGCAGAATAACTGGCCCTGGGGTGGAACCTACCTACCAACGGATTTCTGCATAGGAATTCTTCTAAAAATTTCGACATCCATTATAATGTACTTAAAGTTTATTTAATAACTGTTCATAAAAAAATCAGAAATCAAACTCATCGCGTCACCTAATAGAAAGGGCAGACCAACGTCTTCCAGGCCAGCTAGTATAGTTTCACAAATATCCCCATTGTATGAAATCATCAATCAAACCGCGCACAAAATTTTCATATCTTTCGTCAAGATTAAGAACCAATTCCGACATCGCTTGATTTTCTAAATCAGGGAGCTTATTTTCGGGAACGAAGACAAAGAAGCAAACGTATAGACCCGCCATAAGTCCAAACTCGAGACGCTCCTTGTAGATCTGTTCGAACTGTTTACGGGGAAAGATCAATTCCACGTCCATGTTGAAGTGTTCTAGATATCTCCTTAAAGATTCGTGGTACAGACACTTCAGATGCTCCAAATGGTCCCGCCTGAACTGTTGGTCCGTGCTGGTAAACATGAAGTAAAGGAAATCGGTGACTGGACACCCGTGATAAATCATTTGATAATCCATCGGCATCACTTCCACTATTTCACCATTCTAGAAAAAAAAAGAAGAAGAGTATATAGAACATGATTACGTTTGTCTTTACCGCCATCTCTGAGTCCATCACCCCATCCCGACTCGAGAAAGTCGTAAATTCATGACTTCTGACATTCATGAGAAAGTGACGAGGCGAGCGAAACACTCACCTGATGTTAAGTGCAACGTCTGCCCATAACAAATGCTGTGTCATCCGGAACATTTCTGTGTGGCACCACACTGCCTCCGTACCCCTGAGACATCAGTTCAGAAGTCTCATATGCCCAGTTATTACACTAGCTAACAGTGCCCTTCAGACCGAAACACAGTAATGTTTGCACACCACTGTTTCACGGCAGGATAACTGACCCTGCAGTGGTACCTACCTAGACGGATTCTTATATGTTATAGTTTTACTAGTGGTAAGTTTGCCGTGTGGTAGCGGCTGAAGAGTATCTATCACTCCGTCTCAAACCGTGGGTGTCGTAAAAGTCGACAGTGAGAAAATTACAACCCCGAGATCGGCAGCAGTATCTTCCTGGAACATCTGAATAAATAAACTGTTAAGCCAACCCGCCTGCCAAGCGTGGCAACTATGGCAAAATCCCTCCTTAAGTAGAGCCACAAATTTTTGGCAGTCTGTGGGGGAGGCCTATGTTCAACAGTGGACTAGTGACAGGCTGAAATGATTGATGATGAACCGACAGTATATATATATTTTCGGTGATGTAATTGCTGTTAGCCTTCTCGGCTTTTACAGCTTCATCGGATACTGTGCTCGCAGGCCAGGGGCCCGCGTGCCAGCTTTGGTTTGACCCAAACATAAATAAATAAATAAAAACTCCTACAAAAACCTCAAGTTCGGACTGTGTCGCGTTCGCTGCGTGCTTTCGCGATTTCGAAAATCTTAAATATTTTAAGTCGTCTAATGACCGTCCGAGGGAGGCTGCGCGCGTCCATTCGGACTGTCGACTTGTGTGTCGGTAACTCTGGGCGGTGAGAACCGCCCTGGAACACGGGTGAAGGTGTGTACGCGGTGTAATTATTGACTATTGCGCGCCGCTCTCTACGGCGGTCGCGCGTTGTGGTGCGTGTTATATTAAAGCTATTGACTGTGTGTACAGTCTACTATTGATCGTGACTGACAGTATCGTGGTCAGGAAGAGCTGAGACGTCCGTGTCGTCTAACAGGTTTCGCGGGCGACGTTTGCGCTTCGGTCGCGTTTTTGTTTGGTCGTGAACCGACAGTAGACTCTGGTCGTAGCTAACACATCCACTGCGCAAAGACATACCGCCAAATAAAAAATCCTATTCATCGTGCTTCATTGATTATGATAAGTGAAGCCAATTTTCAGTAGGAAAGTTCAGTAGGCAGTTCTGATAGAACAGAAATAGTCTAATCTTCGTTGTCGAACCATGTCAATCATATCGGGTCAGATAACAAATCAGTCACACGTTCGATCTCTGGTCTTATTGCAATAGAATACCAGTGTTATCTGCAATTTTAGAACTGAAGATAATGGCAGTGCTTGACAGCAAAGGAAAACACCGCGCAAGTTTCATAGATAATAGAGAAATAAAAATACATTTATGGACAAAAGTGCGCGTGGCTAAACCTTCATTCATTTTTTTTTATTTGGTAAAGTGACGAAACGAGCAAAACGTTCACCTGATGGTAAGTGCAACGTCTGC
This sequence comes from Luehdorfia chinensis, assembly GCA_019845155.1. NCBI lineage: Eukaryota > Metazoa > Arthropoda > Insecta > Lepidoptera > Papilionidae > Luehdorfia > Luehdorfia chinensis. The sequence continues at coordinate 1,821,139 of JAHVAK010000122.1, forward strand.
CTATGACAAATGCTGTGTCACCAAGAACATTTATGTATGACACCAACCCGCCCGTTACCCTGAGAAATCAGTTCTTAAGTCTCATATGCCCCCCAGTGATTACGCTAGCTCACAGTGCCCTTCAAACCGAAACACGGTAATGTTTGCACACTACTGCTTCACGGCAGAATAACTGGCCCTGGGGTGGTATCTACCTAGACGGATTCCTGCATAGGAATCCTACCACCTCAAAAATGTCTCAATGACTCCAATGTTTTCTTTAATGGCTATTCTCAACATAGAAACCTTGATATACCCTAAACATACTATTTTAAGTAGAAAAAAAGATAAGTAAAGGCCTTTAACTGTTCTACTGCTGAGCACTGGCGTCCTCGTTCTTGAGAGAGCTTTGCGGCAGGGAATATCCTCGAAATATTTTTTTTCCTCACATTGTTTTGCTTCCACCGCTAAGCACTTAACAATCAGTATTTAAGATTCCAGAAAATTTTAGGGATACCGGCACCAAGGTTCGAACACACTCAGATCACTTGCTTGCTAATTTTAATCTGCTACCACTTTTTTGAATTCCGATTTATGGTCCATTATTAGTACAAAAATCAAACTTGAAAAGAAAAAATATACTTACGATTTCTTTTACCATAATATTGTTCGCTTTATAATCGCCATGACACTAAGACATTTATTTGTGCATTGTCGCTTAAATACTGTTGATAATTATTTAGAAATCTCGGTACAAATTTCTTAACCTTATCTTGTGCATTACTGTCTAAATCTTCGATAACCTTGCTGCAGAGTTTCGTAATGAAATCTTTCCAATCTGCGTCAAATTGTGCAGGGTGTATCTTATTTTTAATCGTCATTTCATAGAAATCTGGCATTCTCTTTTGAATAACGAAAAATAATCCGTGAAACTTCGCGAGCTGCTCCACAGATAATTCCGCAAATTTTAAAGATATGTTTATGCTATTGGAAATTTTGTAACCCCTTTTGGCTAAATTCTCCATTATAATAACTCTATCGCTGCTTTCCATGTAACCTTTAGCCATTTTATATATATTTTCTTGCGATATATTGGCTTCATTTTGTAATAAACTAAAAATCTTTGCTAGCTCATTATAAACGTAAACTTCGTTTGAATATAAATTTTGTATAGAGACAATTCGTATTTTCTTTAAAACTGTAGCAAGCTTTACGAAAAGATTAGTTTCTTTATAACCTTCTTCAGTCGTACCTTTAATATCCACTTCATATAGTATTCCCATGAAGTTCCCGCCTTTTGTTGACACCATTCTTTTTATAATTTTGCAACTGTACATAGCCCTCTCTTCTTATGATTGCATTTAACGCTTCTCTTAGAAAAACCGGAAAGTCGTTTAGTTCATTAACATTTTCCAATGAGTTCTCTAAATTAACAATATTTACCTCTTGTTGGGACATTTCAGAAATAAACTTCAATATTTGTTTTATTTAAGATACGGCACTGCAACTGAGCACGATAGAAGTTTGAAGTGATAGTAGGAAAGGTAAATGATAACAAAATTATCGCACTTCAACAGTGTACATTGATAGAAACAACGACTTGTTTTATTGATTTATCGACACAAAGGCATTAATCCATACTAATATTATAAATGCTCTGTCGTTGGTTGCCGAACAGTCAACATTACCTTACAACTAGTCCGTTGAAAATAATTGCGAAACACCAGGTTTTTCAACACTATTAAGACAACTGCCGCAAGAAACGAAAACATCTAGTGACCTAAAATACTGTGGTAAGTAATAAGAGAAAAACAATAGTCAAGATATTCGTAAAAAAACTGAATCAAAAACCATAATTTTGCAGTTCTACATATTGAGGTTATCTGAATAGTGAGTGGCACTGACGGTCAAGCGTAACCAAACGCAAAGCAAACACACGCCAAATACGCGTCAGTGTTGCCATCTGTACAAAGAAAAAAGTACCAAAAATGGAGGAACATTTCCAAATGCTTTTCGACAAAATGAAAATAGAAATAGAAAAACTAAAAAATACTATATTTGAAAAAAATCAATGAAAAATTAGAACCATTGATCGAGGATAACAAAATTATGAAAAACAAAATAGAAATAATGGAAAAGAAGATTGAATAATTAGAGAAGGAAAAGAAAAAGAACAACATCTGTTTTTTGGTTTGGAAGAAAATAAAAAATGTCTCTTTGCGTACATAAAATATGATCAACTGATAGTTAAGGAGGGAAAGGAGCAAAAAAAGAAAACAGGAAAAATGCATTCGATATGATGAGACCTAAATCAAACTCATTTTCTAATATAAAACCAAACCAAACTAAGTAGCAACTAAATATCAGCAACCAGAGGCAGAGCAACCACAACCCGGCTGGTCCCCGTGAGGTTGTCAGACCACCCCCTAGAAACACATCCTTAAGCCAAAAAAGAAAAAATAAAATATACCTTGCAACTTTAAACGTTAGAACGCTAATGACAGCTACTAGATTAGAAGAATTGGAAGAAGCCATAAGACGTATAAAATGGGATGTCATTGGTCTTTGTGAAGTGAAAAGAATAGGAGAAGAGATACGAGAATATAATGAATACATTTTTTACTTCTATGATGAAAAACATGGTATTTACGGAATGGGTTTCTTAATAAAAAAATACCTCAAAGATCAAAATAATCAGTCTTCAAGGAATATCAGATAGAATTGCAGTCGTCAATATACAACTGCCTGGATTGAAACAACCATCGACGATTATCCAAGTCCATGCACCCAAAGAACAAGATACGAAGATAGCGAAAGATAAATTCTACAAAAATTTGTCAGAATTAATACAAAAGACGAAGAACAAAAACATAATCCTGATGGGAGTCCTTAATGCCAAAGTAGGTAGAAAATCAAATAAAGATGAATTTGTCATAGGAGATTAGACGGCGAGAAAGAAATGACAACGGACAGCGGCTCATATTGTTTCCTTTTGCAAATAACTTTAAAATAATGACTAGCTTCTTCAGTAAAGGAAAGACAAAGCATTCCAAAAATATGATGATAACATCGCCTATACCACAAAATGTCCTAAATGAACTAAGAAATGCATTAGAAGTAATCGAAATATACAAAACTCTACAAGAAAAGTATGATTTTCTAGAGAAGGCACTGATGAACGTAGGAAAGTTGCGTACTAAAAAAGGGAGGAAAAATAAATTAGGAGAAGAAACGATACAAATAATGAACGAAAGGAACATAATGTTGGAGAAACGGAAAGAGAATCGTCAAAACATCGTTAATATTAGCAATAAAATCCAAGCATCAATGCGAAACCAGAGGAAAGCAGAGAGACTAGAAGTATTATGAGAACTAATAAAGAAAACAGGCAGGAACTAAAACAGGTCTAAAGCAACTGAAGAATACACACAATGGATACCTAACATGAAAACCAAAAATAAGAAGAAGAATGAGAAATTAAAGAAAAAAATCAGCAATAAAGTAGCGACAGAATTCTATAAGATACTATACACGGAGATAGACAAAACAATATTCACAGACACAGAGGAGTATACTGATGAAGAATAAATACTCGTACCTTGCATATTAGAGACTGAAGTCATAAGAACTAAAAAAACACAAAAAAACGGCAAAGCACCTGGAGACGATAACATTTCGAACGAGCTGATGAAAGACACTTTAACCGTAATATCCAACCTGTGACGCAGCTATTTAACGAAATATTGGCTTACTGAACAAATACCAACTCAATGGACGAAGTTTACTATTGTCCTGTTACATGAAAAGGGAGATAAAAATGAAATAAATAACTACAGACCTATATCTCTAATGTCAAATTTATACAAAGTGTTTTAAAAATAATACTTGGCCGTATAACAAAACACCTAAAAGAAAATCAACTAAGAGAACAAGCGGGATTCCGCGCCGATTATTCTACCATCGATCATATTCACGTAGGGAACCATATAATCGAAAAACTTAATGAATATGGCCAATATTACACAATAGCATTCGTCGATTACAATAAGGATTTCGATTCTCTGAGTCATAGCTATATCTGGAAGACTCTGGAAAACCAGGATGTAGAAATCAAATACATAAAAATCGTAAGAGAATATATATAAAACTCCACTGCAAAGGTCCAACTTGAACAGCAAGGAGAAGAATATAGTACCCAGAGAGGCGGCAGGTAAGGTGATCCACTTTCCCTTAAACTGTTCATGGCAGTGTTAGAAAATATACTCAGAAATATAGACTGGGAAGATTTTGGAATAAATGTAAATGGAACTAACTTAAATCACCTGAAATTCGCTGACGATGTCGTGATATTCGCAAGAGAGACCAGACATACTACAAACAATGTTACAGCAATTCGACCATGAAAGCAGGAAAGCAGGTTTATCAATGAATCCAGCTAATACTAAAGTAATGACAAATACAATAAAGAAAAACATACAAATAGGACAGGAGATTATCGAATATGTCGACGAATATATATATTTGATAGATAGATAGATAGATAAAAGTTTATTTGCATATCACAAAACAGTACACGCATAGCCAAAATATGAAAACACCATTTTAAAAAACTAAAACACAATGAGTAAAATGTACAAAGTAATATTAACAAAAAGAAAAATAAAAAAAAAACTATTTATATACATACACATACGCACATCAAAATATAAAACTATCCAAGGTATGCCTGCACTGCAGTATGACAAAACAAAATGGTCTACACTCAGCATGAGCATGCGATCATACTCTGCGCTGATTTTCAGTGCATCTCTCGGTCCGTCTCAGACAGGTAGTGTACCTTTACTAAAATATGAAAATACCTATGTAATACATATACATTTATAGTTACATCCCTACATACTTATAATTAATTACGAAATTATTATTTTATTACAGAAACAAAAAAAAACGCAAAATGCTATAAAACAGAACATCAATATGCAAATATAAAATTTTTCGTCAATATTAAAGACTGCGACAAAAAAACTTAGAATTTTTTTTTATTTACATCTGCTTTTGTATGTTTAGGAGCCAAGCCTTATACTTGACCCTAAAATTATTTATTATCAGAACGTTTCGTAATGGTGGAGGCAGATTATTCCAGCATTTTGTCGCATTGTATTTGAAACTGCCTCGAAAAGCAGCTGAACTGTAAATGCATAACCAATTTACACATTGATGCTCTTGTTTGATAAGCAGAGTTCTGATCGCTCAACTTGTGTAATTTTGCATACAGATACGGCGGTTTTTTATTTTTATTGATTCCAAATAACAAAGTGGCAAAATTCAGATTTCTGCGATTGTGCATTTTAAGAATGTTTGAGCTGTACAAATAGGGTGTTATTATGTTTGAGCTGTTCAATAGGGTATATGTGAACGTGGTGGAATAGTGAAACAGTACCTTGCACAAGCATTTTGAACTCGCTGTGTCAATTTCTTTGTTCGCGAAAGCAGACATGAACCAATGACCGTATCCGCATAATTAATTTTAGATAACACGAGAGCATCACAGAGCCTGATACGAAGATTAGTACCAATGTAATTTCGTATTCGGTATAGTAATTTAAGCCTGTAGAAGCAATTACGGACTACATTAGACATATGATTTTGAAATCTTAAATTTTCATCGAATATGGCCCCCAAGTTTCGTACACTCATGCACTCGCTCAATTCTCTCACCTCCAACATAAATATGTCGGTTATACCTTCCTTTAATAATTACCTATTCTTTCTACTTGTTTAGGTGAACCTATAATCATGTATTTCGTTTTATTTGAGTTTAATACTAAAGTGTTATTTACTGACCATAAAGCTATTCGCTCTAGGTCAGCATTCATTTTGGCGATCGCAACTTGTATCTCATTCGGCCTAACAGAAATATACGAGTATAATGAGTATCATCAGTATATATTTTATACTTAGAATGTTTTATATTTTGTGTTATATCGGCACTATAGAGAATAAAAAGTAGAGGGCCTAATATAGAACCCTGTGGAATTCCCCTTTTCAGCTGCTTACAAGACGATACCTTTTTCGTACCATTCTCAAGTTGCAGTTCAATGAATTGCTTTCTTTTACTTAGATAACTGCTAAACCACCTTATTGTCTGAGTGCTAAAACCGTAATATGTCATTTTAGACAGAAGCAATGAGATACGAGTATTTAAAGTATCGAAAGCTCGAGAAAAGTCCTAAAAGTACTAACAGTGTTCCCTCTCCCGCATCCTGTGCGGTTAGTATATCATCAACAACATTGATTAAAGCTGTAGACGTGCTTCTGTGCTGTCTGGACCCTGACTGCAATGAAGGGAGATGTTCATTTGTCTCCAAATACTCTACTAATTGAAGGCTGATAATCTTTTCTAATACTTTTGACATGCAGGGCATTATTGGCCGTAGGTCTTTTAAATCTGAAGGATTACTTATTTTTGGTATCGGTCTAATAAGTGCAGATTGCCACTGTTGCGGAAATACACCTGTTCTTAGTGATGTGTTAATTATATCTGTGATGGTTTTTACAGTGTCTGGTAAAGTCATCAAAAGCATTTCCAGCGAAATACCATCAACACCTATAGCATTGGAGTGAAGTGATTTTATCGCTTTTAGCACTGCAAACTCATTTACTTCTTTTAATTCAAATTGAGACAAATATAATATTTGGGACGGCTAATATCTATTAAAAACCAATATTCAAAAGAAATTGATAGAAGAATTAGCAACACTTGGAAACTTTACTCGTCGGTAAAAGAAATAGTTAGAAACGAAACAATACCAATGTCGGTGAAAAGCAAGCTATACAACACGAGCATTCTCCCATGTCTCACTAATTGGTGTCAAACTTGGCCTGCTACAAGCATAAATAAATCGACTCGATTTTTTAATTAAACTAGAATTAAAAATTACATTTATATAAGTAAAACTACTGTATTTTGGTCAGCGAATAAAGGCTTTATTATTATTATTAATATTATAAATGCGAAAGTAACTCTGTATGTTTGGAAACTTAACACGGCTCAAGTGGTGGTAGGATTTCAATGCAGGAATCCGTCTGCGTGGGTACCACCGCAGTGCCAGTTATTCTGCCGTGAAGCAGTAGTGTGCAAACATTACTGTAGTACGGTTCGAAAGGCACTGAGAGCTAGCGTAATCACTGGGCATATGAGACTTAAGAACCGATGTTTCTGGGTGACGAGAGCAGTGTGGTGTCACACAGAAATGTTCTGGATGACACAGTATGTTATGGTAGAAGTTGCACTTACCATTAGGTGAACATTATGCTCGTTTCGTCACTTTATTAAATAAAAAAATTAAAAAATGAAAAGCAATCTAGACTAAATTCGGTACCAAGATAACTTGCATTCTGAAGACGGACATAGGATATTTTGTATTCCGGAAAATCGAAGAAAGCCCACGGTATTTAAAAAAAAACCTAAAACCAAGCGGATATAGTCGCGTGCTTCGGCTACACTTCTCTAAAATCTATACTAATATCATGAAGCTGAAAAGTTTGTTTGGTTTAACGCGCTAATCTCAGGAACTACTGGTTCCAAGTGAAAGATTCTTTTAGTTTTGGATAGCTCATTTATCGAGAAAGGCTATATGCTATATAAAATTAGCACTACGACCCTCTTAAATTAAACGGCGGCTGAAACCGCGGGGCACAACTAGTTCTATAAAAAAAAGTAAAATATTGAAATATACATTCATACATAGAGTCACGCCTCTTTCCCATAGGGGTAGGCAGAGACCACATCTTTCCACTTGCTACGATCCTGACACACATCTTTGGCTTCCTCTACTTTCATTAGTGTTTTCATACAAGCTCGTCGGTTAGCGGGTACTTTTGACGTGGCCTTTCCTTAAAACGATTTCGATCTGATCGTAATACGTTCGCCTACGGCGGCCCTTACCGGCTTGCCCATTCACACTCGCCTCATAAATCTGTTTCGTCAATCTTCTTTCATCCATCCTCTCTACGTGTCCAAACCATCTAAGCATCCCTTTCTCTATCTTTGTCACTACATCTTCTACCACACCGCAACGTTCTCTTATCACGTTGTTTCTTAGTTTGTCCATCAAAGTCACTCCAGCTATACTTCTCAAACTTTTCATTTCAACAGCATTAATCTTATTTTCATGCTTCTTCTGCCAGACCCAACATTCACTACCGTACATAAGTGTGGGGACCAGTACTCCTCTATGTACAGCCAGTCGTCCCTTTTTAGATACATTCTGGCTGCACATAAAGTTATGCAGGGCCCCATATAATTTATTTCCTGCCAACGCTCTTCGTTCAATATCACAGTCGTACTTTCCGTCTCTCGAAAATTTTGAACCCAAATATACAAACTTTTTCACTTGTTCCACTCTTTCTCCTTCAATCAGAACTCTTCTTATCTACATTAATTTTCATTCCTTTGCTTTGTAGAGCATCATTCATAATATTAACCATCGCCTGCAACTCCTCCTCCGATGATGCTAATATAACCTGATCATCGGCGTATAGGAGGCATTTGACGGTCAGACCATTCATTCTTAATCCAAACGCACTCTCTTTAAGATCTTTCAAGCAATTGTCTTTAAATAGGTTAAAGAGCCACGGTGAAGCCACACATCCCTGTCTAACACCGTTTTTCGATGTTAAACCAGTCAGTCAGTGTACGCCCCGTTTATTTAATTTAATTTAATTCTTTCATATTTGTAGCTTTCATCTGCCAATATATTTTAATTACCAATTACTGGTGTCAAATATAAACCGTGTGCAGGAATCCGTTAAGCTACGTACCAGTTATTCTGCATCACCTAGTAAAAACAGTAGAGCCTTTTGGATACCACTGTCTTTCTTGGAATAACTAATGGAGCCCCCATATATCTAAACTAGCAAGTAGACTTCGCTTTGCAGCTTATGCTGATGCTTGAGCTTATGATGGTAAGTACACTGACTCGAGGGCGCCCGAGAGGGCCAGTTATATTCTCCATTTTATATTTTGCATGCCGATATTAGCAAATCAACTTTCTTTCCTTCATTATAATGAATTTCCGCGAAGTAACGCCTGATACTATTAACTAACTATATAAGAAATATTTTCTCTTTCGGAAACACAATAATGATCATACACCATACACAATCATCCATTGACTAAGCAAATGAAGCGTTTTTACGAACTGAAAAACTCGACTTATACGCCATTAGCGCTGAGCAGGATTATCTCAATGTTTTTTTTTTCTGCTGAACGTTTTCTTACGTAGGGTTGGTGCTCTGAGAATTTAAAAAGAAAGTATACTAACAGCCATCAAACTACTGTGCATAAGCCTATCATTTCTAAGAAGGCTTTGGAACCGGGAAGCGTTGCCACGCTGCTCTAGAACGTGTAAGCGGCGATTTTCCCGTTGTAAGATTCCTATGCAGGAATCCGTCTATATAGGTACCACATCCACACCACGTCTAGGTTCCCATTTACCCAGGGCCAGTTATTCTGTCATGAAGCAATAGTGTGCCAACATTACTTTGTTTCGGTCTCAAGGGCACTGAGAGCTTAATCACTGCGCATTTGTGATTTAAGAACTGTTTCTCAGGGTGTCGGGCGCAGTGTGGCGTCACACAGAAATGTTCTATGTGACACAGCATTATTTATGGGCTGACGTTGCACTTTCCAACAGGTGAACAGTTTGCTCGTTTCCTCAGACACGCAGATTACCTCGCGATAATTTTCCTCCACCACAGAGCACGTGGTTAGTCAACACTTTAAATTGCAATTAATAATTTTGGTGGTGGGGGCACCGGGGTTCAAACCCAGGCCGTTGTTGAGAGTTACCAAGCTCTAAAATTTAACGATGATTTTAATTTTTTTTGCATCTGGGCTAACGTGCTTGCGTGCTAAATCTTTAGTAAATAAAATAAAATATTCAAATATTTCTAAAAAACGAAAACAAGTATGATCTTCATTTAATCGGTTTTTTGAATCCTAGCACCACTAAAAAATCTGACTGAGTAGCACCGCAGGGCCAGTTATTTTTCCGTGAAGCAGTAGTGTGCCAACATTAGTGAGTTTCGGTCTGAAGGATACTGAGAGCTATTGAAATTACTGGGCATATGAGACTTAAGAACTGATGTCTCAGGGTGACGGACGCAGAAGTAAGTTCTGGGCGTTGCACTTACCATGAGGTAACGTTTTGCTCGTTAAAAAAGGCGCTATTAGATTATACTATTACTGGTGGTAGGATTCCTATGCAGTCTAGGTAGGTACCACCACCCTAGGGCCAGTTATGCTGCCGTGAAGCAGTGGTGTGCAATACCTTACTGTGTTTCGGTTTGAAGGGCACTCAGAGCTAGCGTAATCACTGGGCATATGAGACTTAAGAAATGAGGCCTCAGGGTGACGGGCGCATTGTGGTGCATTTGTTATGGGCAGACGTCACACTTACCATCAGTTGAACGTTTTGCTCGTTCCATCACTTTTATCAAAAAAAAAAATACTAATCGTAGCTTCAAAAGACAAGCAAGAATTGCAATTTCCAATCAATACGATTTATTTTACTTCAGCTCTTTTTCGATATTTACTAATGTGTAATAAATGGACTCTCAGTACTATACACAATTGTAAACTTACACTTATTTACAGCTTCGAATTTCTTTTAAAAAAGTCGACATTGTTACAACGACGCGTTTCGTTGAATTATTAATCTATTTACGATTGCAAGATATTTAAATGAAAGGTTTTTAAGCATTGGCAACCCTGAAAATATCAAACCCATGGGGCATTATCGCCTTGCTAATACGGTCCGTGATTTATATGTTCATGGCGGACCGATTGGTGGTCGACGCGAGATTAGTGGCTGCGGGATTACACGGTTTCACCACTCCCCTGGGATTCGATATCCATTTGCACGAGGTAATTGCGCGCCAGCTGAAGAAATTGCGGTTTCGTTGATTTTAATTTTAACGGTTATTGGTCTATAGAGGGGCGTTATTTTGAAAGAGGAAAGATTTATAGCGTCTAGAGAAATGGAACTCCTTTGTTCTTTTTTCCAAATTGTTGTTTGTTTTATTTTATTTTTTAGTTTTTAATAACAATGTAAATTACGCCAGCTCCTAACGTTTACTCTTAACGTTAAATTTTACAGTGATGTCCCCTTGGGCATTTCTTCAAAAGGTTCTCGTCTGGTAGTAGAATGGTAATGTCGCCAAAAAAATATTCTCGACTGTGCCCGATCCATTAATACGACGTCAAGCTAATTCGCAACAGTAATCCTATCGTTGACAATGGAAATATATTATTGTGATTGTAGGCGTGATAGCTCAGGGGCTGGGCGCACGCCTTAAAATAGTACGCATACATACAGACAGACACGACTTTTTCCTTTTTTATTGCCTTTTCGCCGCCGTGGGAAACGAGACGTGATGGGTGCGCGACTGACGATATTCAATTTCCGGTGCCTGCACCTCTAAAATTGGTTTGCAACTTTGCGTTATCAACGATGAAGGAAAACCTACTTGTTCGAAGTAATAGAAATGTTTCCGAGGACATGTGAAGTCCGCCAACCCGCATTGGAGCAGCGCGACGGACTATTCCCCGCTCCAAAACCCTCTCAGAAATGAATGGAGGCCAGTGCTCAGCAGTGGGACATTTATAGGCTGTTACTTTGCTTTTTTTTACGAAATACAGGAGTATGCTGCTGGACACTTGTTTTTTAGTAAGAACATGTTAGGTCCCTGGCCCAGCCGACCCATTGAGGTCACTGTAATTTAAGAATATAGGTGCAGAAGCTTCCACGGCTACAATGATTAAAGCACCGTTTCTAAAATAAAGGGGTTCAACCTACATTAAGTTAGTAACGCTAAGGCTCTTAGCTAGGAGCAGTGGTTCTCAAAGTAGGCGGTAGGAACGGTGGTGAGTGTAAGATAATTTGATGAAAATTCATCCATATAATAAGGAACGAAGAAATTCCTACCGATGTAAATGTTAACTGTTCTTATAGAGAGCGTTATAAAAATGTATGCTCAGATAGTTTGAGAACCCATGCTCTAGACAAACATAGCTTACATCATAGACCACAGAATTAAATACAATTATGTGCAATTACACGTGTAATTATTATTTATTACGCTCGATTAGTGCCCAGCAATGCAACTGCCCTGCAAAGAGACGGATGGCAAGTACTATCGGAAGATTTACAGATTAACTCACCAACAGAGTGTTTTGTTTTGATAAAGATGTAAAAGGAAGAGCAAAAATATTTTGAAGCGTTACTTGGTTTACGTTATCAGTTACTTACATACATACATACATAAGATCACGACTGTATCCCATAAGGGGTAGTCAGAGACTGGGCACTAACTGTAAAAACAGATAACTGCCACAATCCACGTTTCACCAAAACAATATAATGCACTTGTTGTGATAGGTGGTGAGCCCATCGCCATCATGCGCTGTTGGGTGCACAGTGCAGTTTAATTCCTTACTCGCCTTTTACGAGATCCATTGGATGAGATGCGTTGAGAGTGGTTATAATATACCGGTTATAATATCAAAGTAAAGTTACAGCCTATAAATATCTTGCTATTAAACATGTCTTCTCACTTTTGAAAGTTTTTGAGTGCTACTTGACAGACTTATCACGTCGATAAACTATTTTTCATTCCTGAAATCTACTCACGGTGATACCCTTCACCGCCACGCATACCACGGTTGTTATTAGTACTGGCAGTTGTTCATTCAAATTCAAAATTTAGAAATAACTTCTAGAGACGAGCACTCGCGTTCTATACCCAGTGCCGGCACCTCTACAATTATTCTGCAATTTTAACTGCTAATTTTCCACATGCTTGGCGGTGAAAGAAAACATCGAGAGGAAACCTGCATGCTGTGAAATACAGTAATTCCGATGACATGTGAAGTCCGCCAACCCGCATTGGAGCGCCATGGCGGACTCTTCCCGGCTCCAAAACCCTCTGAAAATTAGAGCAGGCGTGTGCTCAGCTCTAAGACATTTATAGGCCGAAACTTGATTTTGTTTAATTCCTAGATGAGTTTTTTTTTGATAAATATGACGGAACGAACAAAACGTTCACCTGATGGTAAGTGCTATGTCTGCCCATAACAAATGCTGTGTCACCCAGAACAGTGTGACATCACGTGCCCGTCACCCAGAGACATAAGTTCTTAAGTCTCATATGCCCAGTGATTGCGCTAGCTCTCAGTGCCCTTCAAAACGAACATAGTAATGTTTGCACACTACTGCTTCACGGCAGAATAACTGGCCCTGGGGTGGTATCCAGCATTTAGGGGCTTAAATTTCATAGTATTAGACTTCTAATAAATAATTACAAATTAAAAACAACAAGGACACATATGCACTTATTTATCACCCACCTGCAAAACCCACATCTTGGGGACATTGCGCCACTGCACGCTCGACCACAAGAAGGAAGACCCCAAGCTCGCGAACTAATCAGCCGTACCGAGTAGGTACCAATCTCATTAACCGGTCCGAGACGAAAACAAACCTACGGCTCATCACCAAAATTAATCACCGCCCCGCTCGCAGGTAAGCTAGCTGGGCTTCCCCCAAAATGGTCTCACCCGGTCGTCCTGGGCGCTGGGCGGTGTGAAGAATCAAGACATCCACAAGATGGATAACAACATGACCTAAGAGGCCAACAAAATACCATCACTTTAGACACCCTAAGGCACGTTTACACGTGCGGCGAAATGACCTCACTGGGAGGGGCAGGCCCTGGACAGTTCCCGGTGCCGACGGTGCACAAGAGATGACCACAAGACCGATTACGTGATTAAAGGATGGCCCCTTACAGTTCCATTCAAAACACAGTCACGTTTGCACACTAGTGTTTCACGGCAGAATACCTGGCACTATGTCGGTACCTAGATGATCCCTGCATAGGAGTCCTACCACCAGTGATCTTATCAGCGTATTTTTGGAGAAGTCTATGTCCAGCGAGGGCAAATGTTGATAAAGTTGACGTAGAGGCAAGAAAAAGGTTTTTTATGGAAGAATGGGTCGTGAAGAGCAATCTGCCCGCTAATGGTAAGTGCAACATCTGCCCATGACAAATGCTGTATCTCCCAAAACATTACAGAGCGCTTGTCACTCTGAGACATCAAGCTCCATATGCCCTTCAGACCAGACCAGACCAGGCCAGCTATCAGTGTTCTTCAGACAAAAACACAATAATGATTGCATACTACTGTTTGGCAGCAGAAAAACTGACACCACACTGGTACCTTCCTAGACGAATTCCTGCATAAAAATCCTTCCACCATTAAAATTAAATTTATCACCCTCTGTTTATAAGTGGTCTGTGTCATGAGTAATATAGTCATTTACAAAGTGCATATTTGAACCAACGGATACCGAGTCCACAGCAATGCTTTAAGTTCTCCAACTGCAAATATTATTAATTTAATACCTATATTAGCGGTCTTTACTGATCTTCACATATATTTACATATACTATTTGTTAGATAAATAAGAAAAAAACCCCAAGGGGGTTAAAGTAAATATCAACACATGTATCTTTCACTATAGGGTCAATACTGGTGGTACGATTCCAATGTAAGAATCCATATAGGTAGGTACTAGGTACCAACCCCGGACAGTTATTCTGCCGTCAAGCAGTAGTGTGCAATCTTTACTGTGTTTCGGTTTCAAGGGCACTGATTGTTAGTCTTACTATTATACGAGACTTAAGAACTGATGTCTCGGGGTAATCGTCGCAGTGTGGTGCCACACGGAAATGTGTTATGGACGGACGTTGCACTTACCATCAGGTGAACGTTTTGCTCGTCTCGTCGCTTTATCGAAAAAATAAATACGAATTCGCAAAAACAAAACGGCCGTTTCATACAAAATAAAATACCAAAATATAAGGAGTAGTTTGTTTTTTTGTGAATTTAATGTTTGTTACCACGCCAAAATATTTACATGACGTACGTTCCCGCCTGTGATGTTATATACCAGGCAAGGGTAGGTTAGGTAGAGTGAGTGCCTCTGGTACTATAATCTCCCTCGCAGTTGGAAGCTTCCGAAAGTATCCGTAAGTTGTCGCTGTGGTCGAAAATCGCCAGGAGTACATCAGTCATGTATGTATAGTTAAGAAAAATGACGAAAATAATAAATTATTACTTTATTTATGACTTTTTTTGTCCTTTTGCCATGTCATGTCAAGTCACGTCAGTAAGCCTTATAAATATTAGGTCCGTGCGGGAATCAAACCTATGATCTGTAACGCCGGAGGAAATCACTCAACCACTGCGCCAATCAAATAAAAGAATCTAAAAAAGTAAAGGACGCACTATTAATACGAGTAGTTCTACAGGTGAGCATATGACTTTTCTGATTTATGGGAAAGTTTTGCAGCCGGGACGAGTTGGCTATGCGCTCCAGTGCGGGTGGCGGACTTATTTTTTTTATTTGATAAAGTGTCGAAACGAACAAAACGTTCACCTGATGGTAAGTGCAACATCTGCCCATAGAAAATGCTGTGTCACCCAGCACATTTCTGTGTGACACCACACTGTGCCTTTCACCCTGAGACATCAGTTATTAAGTGTGATTACGCTAGCTCACAGTGCCCTTCAAACCGAAACACAGTAATGTTTGCACACTACTGCTTCACGGCAGAATAACTGGCCCTGGGGTGGTACCTACATAGACGGATTCCTGCATACGAATCGTACCACCAGTAAAACAAAAGTGTAACAAAGAACTAAGTAAAACAAGGTTTAAAAAAGTGCTTTATAAAATAGACGCAGTTCCCCACATCATTACTAGTATATACGAAGATACATATTATAAACACAGAAGTAACTCTCACTGTCCCTCTGTCTGTTACCTTTACAGGGTTCGAACGCTGAACCGTTCTTGACGAAATTTGGCTTAGAGATAGTCTGCATCCTGGAGACGGACATGATATGCTTTTTACTCGGGAAAATCAAATAGTTCCCACGGTATAATTACGGGACGAAATCACGGCTTTCGGCTATTATTAAATAAAATTATTTACTTAAACTTTATTGCACAGTAAATATACAATCTGCGAACTTAATGCCATTGGGCATTCTCTACCAGTCAACCACGAGTTAAGCAGCGAATTTAAGCGGGTGCTATCAAGTAAACAACAAAAATAAAAACAATAAAATGAAGGAAAGTAAGTTAATTTGCTGACGCTCGCCGAGACTCGGCGGCCGTCTGTCATAGAATCTATGACACTTGATAATGCCTTATTTTGGGGGAAACACGTGTCATGTTCTTGACTTCAGTGGTGTATATTATCTAATGGTAGTATTGTAGTGGTTGGTGGAGGGTACCTGGTGGCGGTTCCTGGTGGCGGTGTTAGTTTGCTTGTGCACGCTACTGAGGGAAGGCGGGTGGTGCTCTTCAAAAAACTAGGTAATATACACCATTTTTATATTTTGCATGCGGATCTTAGCAAATTAACTTACTTTCCTTCATTATAATGGATTTCCGCAAAGTAACACCTGATTCTATTAACTATAAAACAATGAAATAAATTAAATATATATATAGGTTAAAACAAATAATTACATATGGATATATATAAATAAACAAATACCTACAACAAAATATTTACATACAAACACTAGAGTATATAAATATACTCACATGCATATATTTATGCACGTGAGTATATTTATATAATTTTATTTATATATATATTCAAGATAAACGTTATATATAAAACATCAAAAGTATGTCATGTAATGTAGGGTATATTTAAGAAATTTAGTAAAGTAAAGTAAAAGCCTATAAATGTCCCACTGCTGAGCACAGGCCTCCTCTCATTTCTGAGAGGGTTTTGGAGCTGGGATTAGTCCGCCATGCTGCTCCAATGCGGGTTGGCGGACTTCACATGTCCTTGAAATATTTCTATTCCTCGGACATGCAGGTTTCCTCACGATGTTTTCCTTTACCGCTAAACACGTGGTAAATCAGCACTTAAATTGTAGAACAATTACAGAGGTGCTGGCACCGGGGATCGAACCCAGGTTACTCGCGTACTATGAAATTAAAGGCGAGCACCCGGCCCCTGAGCTACCACGGCAAGAAATTTGCTCACTGAATAAAGAAAAATAGTGTTCTTACAACTCTTTTAAAAGAATATACGGACGTCAGTTTCCTAATATTCAGAGGTAACTCATTCCAAAGCCGTACAGCTTCGGCAGCGAAGGAGCGAGACATATAGCTAGTACGATGTGGAATGACGCATAAAGTGGTGTTTCCAGAAGAACGTAGATATTCGGTTGTGCATGGATCGTATAGAATTGAAAGCAGGGTTCGAAGAATTCTGAAATATCTACGATGACGGATAGGAAGCCATTTAAGCTTACAACGATAGAAGGATACGTATAGACTGAAAATAAAACTAATGCAAAAAAAAAAAATCGGATACGACCGTTCGTTCCCTTGTACAAACTTTTTTTTGTACAAGGGAACGAACGAATTTATGTTCGCTGCCTTGTACAAACAACTAAAGCCACTTTTGGGATATTGCTCTTCATATTGGAGGGCCGAGCGGACCGCAACGTTTGCACAGACGAGGGACAATGTGTATTTTTCGGCGGAGATCTGCAAGCAACAATGATCAGATTGAATGTACCTTTCTATAAATGTTACCAATTATATAAGGAAACGGTCGCTATATCTGTACATGAAGCGTCAATATCAATCAATATACTCTTTAATGTACAGCAATACAAAAATATAGGACAAGTACTATATTTTAGTTAAAGTACAAAAGTCGGTCTTATCCCGTGCCGCCGTGGTAGCCGTGGTAGCTCAGGGGCTAGGCGCTCGCTTTCAATTTCATAGAACCGAGGCCGGCGCCACTAAAATTGTTAATTGCAATTTTAAGTGCTGATTTACCAAGTGCTCGGCGGTGAAGGAAAACTCGTGAGGAAACCTGCATGTCTGAGAAATAAAAAAAAATATTTCGACGACATGTGCAGTCCGCCAACCCGCATTGGAGCAGCGTGGCGGATTCTTCCTACCTCCAAAACCCTCTCAGAAATGAGAGGAGGCCTGTGCTCATCAGTGGGACATTTATAGGCTGAAACTTTTTACAAAAGGCGGTCTTATCACTGAAAGCGATTTCTCCCAGACAACCTTAGCGCAGAGAACTGATACAGCAAAATGAAAAACCAGAAAGAGGGTGGTGAACACTAAACCATATAAATTTATAAAAAACACTAGATGATAGCATCTCATGTAAAAAGCGACAGACAAAGGTAAAGAATATAGAACGAAAGGATAAGTGAAAACATGAGTAAAATTTCCAAATTATGAGATTTAACGAGGTTTTTAAGGAGAAAAGGGACTTAGCAGGTCTTATGTGTAAAGGTAAGGAGTACCACAAGCGCACAGCTGTGACAGTAAAGGATTTACTAAAGAAAGAAGTGTAATGCACAGGAGTCCGGAGGGAGAGGTTGACAGAAGAACGAAGATCATCATGTGAGAGGGAATATACTCAAAACGATTTCTCAAGTACAGAAGAGTAGATGGGTACAGCACGCAGTACAAAGCAGAAAGAATATTAGTATTCCTGCGAAGCCAGATGGGAAGCCACTTGAGTTGTTTACGAAATTCAGATATACGATCATATTTGAGTCTACTCAAGTTTATTAAGCTGTACTTCTGTAACGTTAAGGTAGCAAAAATCAGTATAGTCAAGTATAGGCAAAAGTAGAGGCTGTGCAAGAACAACTTTAGTAGGCATAGGAAGAAAATATATATGATGTATAAGTGATTTTTGTTTTGCAAAAGAGGGCCCGTAAGGGCTATTTATAATCTTGGCTCTAGACTCTAAGGTGTCTCTTAGAGATAAATTTAAAGAAATTAATATCTTAAACTTGGCCTCTCAATATATATTTGAAAACGTTTTGTATGTACACAAGAACATAAAACAGTTTACTAAAAACAAGTGATGATCATAATGTAAATACCAGGAACAAGCATAAATTAATATTGCCAGTTACTCGACTTCACAGGGTCAGTAACTCTTTTAAGGGTCAATGGATATGTTTTACAACAAAATCCCAGAAAGTGCACAAAGTCTTTGAATCAAAATGTTAAATTTTTTTATTAAACAAAGACTTCATAAAAAGGGTTATTATAATATTATAGAATACATAGAAACACGTTCAATGAGTATAATGTGAATAATCTATGTTGAATAAAAATAAATTCTATTCTATTCTAGACCACAAAAAACAACTCACTTTAGTAGCCATACGAAGAAAATATTTACCACAACAAACAACTCAGGATATGGAAGAGACATCTCCGACGAAGTAACTGTTACAAGGCGGGTTAGTTTAAGGTTTTTAAGAAGTTATGTTTGTAGCCTAGTAACCGAGAGTAGCCTCAAATCCAAACTCCCTGTTTTACAAAACAATCTAATTATTCCAATAATCTTGTTTTTTTTATTGTATAAAGTGACGAAACGAGCAAAACGTTTACCTGATGGTAAGTGCAACGTCCGCCCACAACAAATGCTGTTTCACCCAGAATATTTCTGAGCGACACCACACTGCGCCCGTCACCCTGGGACATCAATTCTTAAGTCTCAAATGCCCAGTGATTACGCCAGCTCACAGTGCCCTTCAAACCGAAACAGGAAGGGTCCGTGAGTAATGATTTGCAATGCGTAATCAGAAATACTATTTTTAAAATGAAGATAAGGAATTTAAAAATAATACATTGAACTTTACAATTATTATGTTTGCTAAAAAGTATTACAATTTATGTACGTAGTTTTGTACATTGTCTGTCAGGGTACAATTAAAGTTACAGGGAAAAATTCAGCAGGTGGCCAGGTTGAGTTTTTTTATTTGATATAGTGACGAGACGAGCAAAATGTTCACCTGATGGTTAGTGCAATGTCTGCCCATAACAGATGCTGTGTTACTCGGAATATTTCTGCGCCTATCACCCTGAAACATAAGTTATAAGTCTCATATCGTCGGGGATACTGCAAAACCGCGAATATACCACAAGTAAAAGACGCGTATCTACAATAGACCTAGTTTTACAGGGGAAGGTTATAACTTGTTTTTTATTTCAATGGCTATAGGGATTATCTTTACATCGGGAGTATTAATTTATGTATTCCAAGTATTGGTAATAATAGATATCTTTTAGAGTGATTAATTTAGTCGCTACGACAATTACGCGGATCTGATTTGACCACAAACTTATTAAGATGGATATAATATATTAATTTCCGCGGTATTGAAATTAATCAAGTAATAATGTTTTAAAATAATATTTAATAACTAAAACAAAACATGACTTAAAAAATCTGCTCATAAGCTTTATCTCTTACAATAGCATGATTCAATAAAAAAAAAACAAATCAAAAACAACTTTTTTTCTGAAATGTCTATGGAATACAAACATTGATGACAAGATAATATCAACAGCAGTTTAATTAACTCTTACGTTATATACAGCCTGTATTAGCCTTCTCAATTACTTTATTAGGAATAGTATCACACATTTTAAACTTAAAAATTTTATAACCAAAATAAGAGCTTCCTAGCTAACTAAAATAAACTGTATGTCTCAGTATTTTAAATAATAAAGGAATAATATCACTCGTATACATTTAAATTTAAAAAAATAAAATGAGCCCTTTCAGATACCAAAAAATAAATATTGTAATTAAACATTTAGTTATAGTTTCATATAAGTAAATTAATTATCCTTATAAGGTAAACTGTCATAGAACTCATGGCAATCCATGGGTATAACACTTTTTAAATGTTGTAAATGTTCATATTTTGATTTTGAGATTGGCAATCTATCATTAAAGAGCTGTGGTGGAATAACTGGCTTAATCCTTTTTAGCCTTTGTGGTAATAGTTGAAATTCGTCACTGTAGTTAAGCTTGTATTCAATTGTGCCATTGGGATTATACTTCATTACTCTTATATCAACCACGCACTTTGCACCAGTTCCTCTTCCAGGGCGGATGAAACGTAAATAAGATTACTTTTAATACTATAGTCTTTAAAAAAAGTGTGGTCTATCGTAACTACCTCATATGGAGATGGATTCAGTCTAGCTTCTTTGGTAACCGAAGAGTATTGACTGGGTAAAAATATTTCACGGTGTTTCTTTTAATTATCGAGTGAACTGAATCCACCGCCATTTGAGTATGACCCTTTTCTAAAAATTTTTGTGTGATGACAATGTTTTTTTCCATCGCCAATCGCAGAAGAGCGTTTGAAACCACAACATTTCAATTTTGTGATGTACATCCGTCATCAGTAAAAATTACGAAATTTTTAGGGTTTTCTTCTATCATTTTCTTCAAATAATCGACAAAAAATGAAACATACGTTGATGCTTTTAAATCTGTTGTAGTCTCATCAAACCAATAACACTTTACGTTGTTAGTGCCTAGATTGTACACTGTAAAATTATGAACCATCAATTTTGTTTTAAAATACAATGCGCTGACTGTCAAAAATGGACACAATTTCACAGCTTGTAAATCGGCAGTTATTACGTGAATTGTTCCATTTTTCGCAGCTTCTTTGTCCATAGTCTTTTCCTGTCTAGCTAATTTTTTTCGTGATACATGCTGTTGATATTCTTCCTCTGTAATATTGCCTACTTTGAATGAACAACATAGATCACATGCGTCTTTTGTTGGTTGAAACAAAGCTATATTTTCATCTTTCAAGACATCTTCAAAAAGTTTTGTGGAGGCCACTTTTTTGCCCATTTTTGTTACCTCTTTAACATAGATACGATAGAGTTCACGTTTTGACTGTATTATCGGTTCTAGATATAATAGTATAGTAGTTTGTACTAACCCATTCAACGAAGGCAACGCAGCATTTTCTGTCCGGTTTATAGTTGTTTTTTTATTTAGTTTCTCGCCTAGCCAATACCTTACTGTCCACTCTTTAATTCCCAATGTTCCTAAGAACGTCTTTAAACATACTCTCACTTTTTGATTATTACACTTTAAATAATAGACTTTTGTGATACCTCGTCTTGTATCAGCCCTTTCAGTGGTTTTCCTTTTAGTCAGATTTGTATCTACCAAAGATGAAACAAACATTTTCTTCGCTATCCAGCTCATCTCCCAAAATTCATTAAAAATATTCAATCGTACACTATCTGTGAACTTTTCGCAGTAAATTACACTACTCCTTAAGCATTTACTTGAATTCTAAGCCTCTCCAAGTTTTCGCGCAGTTTTGATAAGAGTCTTGTGAAAATTTTTCATCGCAAGTCTTTCTAAAACCTATGCATTCTCAACTTCGTATTCCTAAACCTTTTTGAAGACATTTGCTCTGATTTTCGTTTCCTTGCTGTAAACTCGATTACAACTTCAGGTTCCAAATCTCTTTCAGGAAACACGTCAAAAAAGGAATTATTGCTGTCGGTCAATGTTGAAGTAATCGATGCAACATTTGTTATTTCAGAGAGCGGAACGTAATTTGGGTCAGCAACAGAGTCATCTGATAAAAAGTCAAGTGCATTATTGATATCAGTACGAACATCTTCCTCGGAAATAGAAGATACCACATTGTTAGTTGAAGTCATAGTAGGGTCAGAAACATTGTCTAGATCACCAATTTCCTAAGTACTTAAACTGGTCGTGTCACAGTTAGCTAAAGTTATAGTTTCTTCAGTAAGCTCTTCCTGATTTTCCGGTTTAGCAAAATTGATATTAAGTGAATTTTCAGGGAGATCTTTGGTATTTTCATGAGCCGCTGATTGCTTAACCAAAATTATTGTTCACATTATAATATTCTGTTATTTTTTGGGAAAAATTCTAAGTCATTAGAAACGTTAGGATGAAATATAGACTTAAAATAATTTAAATCAATATTCAATATCTATATTCAATTGAGAAAATACTTAATCAACATTGCATTAATACTTACTTAATATTTTACTGATTGTTTTTTAAATAAACACTGAATTTAACAACAAAAATAAACCACTAATACGCTCCCGATGTCATCTGACCACATACGCGGTATTGACACTTGCCGACAGTAGATACGCAGTATTGTTATTGGGCGATTCTTGGCTTTCTATTGGCCGAACGAAACTCGCGTCAAACAGGTGACTGTAAATCAGAATCTTGCGTGCACTGCCCGCGAAAACTTAAATTGGCTACATTTGTCAGATACGCGGAATTATCCAATGCTAGTTACGCGGATTTGCACTATCCCCGACGATATGCCCAGTGATTACACTAGCTCCCAGTGCCCTTCAGACTGAAACACAGTATTGTTTGCACAGTACTGCTTCACAGCAGATGAACTGGCCCTAGGATTGTACCTACCTAGACGGATTCTTGCATAGGAATCCCACCACCAGTAAAGTTCTATATATATTGTTCACAGTTCTATATATTTAGTACTATACATATCGTCCGCGTGGCCTAGTGGTCAGAGTACCTGACTTCTAAGCCGCAGGTCCTGGGTTCGAATCCCAGCCGGGGCCAACATTTGAGCTAAAACATAAATTGTTGGTTTTCTGGTCTGGCTGTAATATGATTGTCCCCTTGTTTCTGACACTGCATCGTAGCCTACCTCCGATCTTATCGCATCAGCGTTACATCGGGCGCGGGTAGGTTGGGACGCCTGGGATTGCCTCTGTGTTTGCGCGTACACTTGTGGCACTATAATATCTCCTGCGCAGTTGATAGCTCTCGACTGTAGTCGGAAGTTGTCGCCGTGGTCGGAAAATCGAAATCGGCTAGGAGAACATCATCATCACTATACATATACTTAGTATTAGGAAAATATACATATAATTTTATTATGTTATTGAACACTCTTTACAAACTGCTTTGTCGGCTTTAACTTTAACGATGAAACGAATGAGTGATAATTACTCAGACGCCGCCTCCGCACGACTTTATAATACACAAATGATTTGTATTTCACGTCGAAGCTCCCCGCTATCTATTGAAAAACGTTGCTATGCATTAAGATTTCTCCTGTGCCGTGGGTGCGTATACCGATATTAATTCATTAGGGGCTGGACGTTCGCTTTAAATTTGCGCGTACGACCTGGGTTCGATCCCCGATGCCGGCGCCACTAAAATAGTTAATAGAATCAGGCGTTACTTTGCGGAAATCCATTATAATGAAGAAAAGTAAGTTACTTTGCTAAGATCCATATCAAGCGTAATAGACTCTACGACAGGCGGCCGCCTGTCGTAGAGTCTATTACGCTTGATAATGCCTCGTTTTGGGGCGAAACACGTGTCGTGTTCTCGGCTTCGGTGGTGTATATTATCTAGTGGTGGTATTGTAGTGGTTGGTGGAGGGTACCTGGTGGCGGTTCCTGGTGGCGGTGTTAGTTTGCTTGTGCACGCTACTGAGGGAGGGCGGGTGGTGCACTTCAAAAAACTAGGTAATATACACCATTTTTATATTTTGCATGCGGATCTTAGCAAAGTAACTTACTTTTCTTCATTCGCCACTAAAATAGTTATTTTCAATTTTAAGCGCTCTTTTACCTCGCTGATTGTGCTCGTCGGTGAAGGAAAACATCGTGAGGAAACCTGCATCATAAATATAATATAGCACATGTAAAGTTTGCTAACCGGCATTAGAGCAGCGTAGCGCATTCTTCAGTTTCAAACCCTGTAAGAAATGAGAGGAGGCTTGTGTTCAGCAGTGGGAAATTTATAGGCTGTTATTTTATTATACGGCCGTGTGGTGGCGGCTTAAGATAATACACCACATAACATCCCGTGGGTGTTGTAAAAGTCGACATAAGGAAAATGAAAAAACCAGGCGATGGGCAGCAGCATCTTCCTGGAACATCACAAGAAATGAACTAGAGTTGCCAAACCGCCTGCCAAGCGTGGCCACTATAGCCAATTCCCCCCGAATTGAGAGCTACACTTAGATTGCCGCAACTTCTGTGGCAATCTATGCGGGAGGCCTATTGTTCAGCAGTGATAGGCTGAAATGATGCTGATGATGATGATGAGATTATTTTACATTTTAATAACAAGATCCGGTTGAACTACCTACAGTACACACATTGTTGCGTGCGGGAATCATCGAACCCACGAGCCGCAGCGTAGAAGCCAACCGAAATTGGAAAGGGTATAATTGAAAGAGTGATATACAGTCTCGTTAAAATAATTGCCCTAAGCTGAGATTCGAATTCAGGATTGCGTCTCAGTGTGCAGGTATGCGAGCTACTTCACCTCACCGACTATAAAGATTAAGTCAACTGGTGGTAGGATTCCTAAGCAGGAATCCGTCTAGGTAGGTATCACCCCACGGCCAGTTATTCTACCGTGAAGCAGTAGTGTGCAAACATTACTGTGTTTCGGTTTGAAGGGCACTGAGAGCTAGCGTCATCACTGGGCATATGAGACTTAAGAACTCATGTCTCAGGGTGACAGGCGCAGTGTGGTGTCACACAGAAATGTTCTGGGTGACACAGCATTTGTTATGGGCAGACGTTGCACTTCCCATCAGGTGATCGTTTTGCCAGTTTCGTCACTGCAAATAAAAAACAAAAAAGTGAAAACGGCAATATTTTTAAAGCGTTACAAACGTGAGTGACGTTGGACATTTTAAAACATTCACAAAGGGAAAATGCGTAATAATGAAGAGCGGATCTCGTCCATTTTCTCGTAATCAACGAAGCGTTCAAACGAAGCCGCTCGCAAATAACAAGCTACACATTTTTCATTCCCTTCCGCGTCACCTTTAGGGGCACGACTTACCGAGCACAACATACGTGTGTATATTGCGAAAGTAATCCATACCAATTATTTCATACTGTTAGCAGGATTTTTATCCTGGATCCGTCTAGATAAAAAATATAATATTGTCACTATACTGCTCGTGGGAACGAACTGGGGAGTAATCATTTCTTGACTCGTACCAATTGGCGGTGACGTGGTTCGCACCAGTCACGTCTCGTTTCCGGGGGAGAAAAGTGGGATACAGATGTGGTCTTTGCCTACACCTTATATGAGAACTTTAGTGGTGGTAAGATTCCTGCATAGGAACCACTTACGATAGGTACCACCGCAAGGCCAGTTATTCTATAATGAAGCAGCAGTGTGCAAACATTACTGTTTCGGTCTGAAGGGCACTGAGAGCTAGTGTAATCACTGGGCACTGTGCGGGCGCAACACAGAAATGTTCTGGATGACACAGCATTTGTTATAGGCAGACGTTGCACATACCATCAGGTGAACGTTTTGCCCGCTTCGACTATATCTTCTATAAAAAAAAATCTGCCTACTCCTTATATGGGGAACCTGGACCCGAACCCTGGAGCCGCGGTATAGAAGTCATGTACTACGACCAAGTGGTCGTCGATCTGAAAAACAAAACAACTAGACATAACCTAAAACCGTGAGTGGTACCTAAGCGTTCGCTTTAAATTTCATAGTACGCGTGTGACCTGGGTTCGATCCCCGGTGCCACCACTAAAATTATTAATTGCAGGTAGGAAATAGTATCTACCGACAGTATTTGAAAGTTTCAGACGTGGCTTAAAAACGCCAAAGAAATCATGTAATTTAATTACAAAGAGTTGTCCAAATATTCTTCCGTGTGTTATTCACGCTCCCTCGATAATCGCGTCCCACATTGGGTCTACGAAATCAAAACAAAATTTTCATCGAACAAATATTATGAGCCGCCGACTCGTTTATTTAGATAGAAGTTAAATGCTTTCCGGGCATCCTTGTAGTCAGCGTACAATTTTTTTTTAATTGTTCACTAGATAACATAAACACATATGATTAATTAATATCATACCATTGAAAACCTAATACTGATTGAACTGAGGCGGTGTGTGCGTGTCGTAACAGCCTATCACTAGTCCACTGCTGAACATTGGCCCCTCCCATAGATTGTCACATACGTTTGTAGCTCTCATTTTTACATTATTACCATAGTTGCCACGCTTGGCAGGCGGGTTGGCAACCGCAGTTTATTTATTCAGATGTTCCAGGAAGATTCTGCTGCCCATCGTCTGGTTTTAATTTTCCCTCTGTCTACTTTTACGACATCCACGGGATGAGATGGAGAGGTAGGTTCTCTTAAGTCGCCACCACACGGCGGGGTCAATTAACAATGCTATACAATTCCTGCTTAATAGAGGCAAAGTCATTATTATTTATTTATTGGAGAAATTGACTTTACTAACAAATTGTTTACTTTTCCATCAAGGTAAATGCAACGTCTGCCCAAACAAATACTGTGTCACCCGGAACATTTCTGTTTAACTGAAACTTCAGATCTTAGGTCTCTTATGCCCAGTGATTACACTAGCTCTCAGTACCCTTCAAACCGAAACGCAGTAATGTTTGCACACTACTTCTTTACGGCACTGGTTGGAATCCTACCACCAATATATAAAGGGGCACAAGAATTATTACATGTTGTTATTCGATTATTAGCGATCCGGTCCAGCTGTGACCTGGTTAAATTTTGTTTTTACAGTGATATACGTGACAAATAAATTGGGAAAAGTAATTAACAACATTTAATAGCATCGGCTTAGTTTTTCCCGACTTGATTCACTAAACTAAACTAAATCTTCCTGGTGGTAAGATTCCTATGTAGGAATCCGTCTAGGTATGTACCACCCTAGGGACAGTTATTCTGCTCGTGTAATCACTGGGCATATGAGACTTAATAACTGATGTCTCAAGGTGACGGGCGCAATGTGGTGGTACTCAGAAGTGTGTGTTATATTGCGGTTGTGTTTTCATCACTTAGAAGGAAGACAGATATATCTTCATCTCTTCTTGAGACTTAAGAACTCATGTCTCAGGGTGACGGGCGCAGTGCGGTTTGACACAGCATTTGTTATGAGCAGACGTTGCACTTACCATCAAGAGAACGTTATGCTCATCTCGTAACTTCATCCAATAAAAAAGCAGTAAAAACGCATACAAATTTGTTCAGTTGTTTTCGAGCGCACATACAGAAGCATCGCGGTCATACAGAAGTACAGACGCTCGCCAGGAGCTTATTTTTATATAGATTTAAAAATAACACATTATAAAAGAAACAAGAAAGGTTAAAAAAGTTACAGCCTATAAATGTCCCACTACCGAGCACAGGCTTCCTCTAATTTTTATCAGGGTTTTCGAACCGGGAAGAGTTCGCCAGGCTCCTCGAGTCCGGGCTGGCGGACTTCACATGTCGTCGAAATATTATATTCAATAAAAAAAACATGTGACCAGAGTTCACCTTATGGTAGATGACACCTACGTAACAGTACTACATCACATATTCCAATGGACGGGCCTGTATAGTCCTGCATTGAGCTCGTCAACCGATGTCTCATACATCGGTTCTTAAGTCTCATATGCCCTGTAATTACATTGGCTTCAGTAGTTCCTGTGCAGGAATCCGTCTAAATAGGTACCACCTCAGGGCCAGTCATTCTGCCGTGAAGCTGTAGTGTACAGTACTGTGTTTCGATGTAAATGGCACTGAGAAGTAGTGTAATCATTGGGCATATGCGACTTAAAAACGGATGTCTCTGGGTGACGGGCAGTGTGGTGCCACAAAGAAATGTTCTTTGTGATACAGCATTTGTTATGGGCAGACGTTGCACTTATGATCAGGTGAATGAAAACATCGTGAGGATCCTGTATGTCTGAGAGTTAAAAATATTTCTAGGATATGTGAAGTCTCCCAACCCGCATTGGAGCACCGTGGCGGCTGCTTCCGGTTGACACAGCATTTGTTATGGGTAGACGTTGCACTTTCCACCAGGTGAACGTATTGCTCCTCTCGTCACTTTATCAAATAAAAAATAAAAATAAAATAAAATCAGTACCTCTGACTCAGCATTGTAACTGATTGATGCGCCGCAGTTTTCTAGTTATGACGACACTACTTACCTCATTAGCTAAATTGGGATGATATATATGTATTCCGCGTACCCCAATTTCACATGTAACGACCACAAACAACCGGATCCCTTGAAAGTTATCCAGAACACACGGAACTAACGACTGTGAAATCGTCGAAATCCCCGCGTTAAGGGTCTGCTTCCCCCGGGTATCTTTGCGGCCGCTTTAATGTCACATGACTTTCCTGGCTGTTATGCCTTAAAGCGAAGTTATTTCATAAAAAACAAAGGTTTAAGGCGAGTATGATTTTTACGGAAGAAATTTACGGGACGGGCAAATCGTCCACCTGACGGTAAGGTACCTTACCATCAGGTGGACAATGTTATGATCATTTGTTATGATCAGACAGTACCGAAGGTAACCTCTGATCATAACAAATGCTGTGTCGCCACATCACGCTCGTTACACTGACAGACGAGATATCAGTATTGTTATCTTATATGGCCAGTGATTACACTAGCTCTCAATGCACACAGTTATGTTTGCACACGACTGCTTCACGGCAGAATAACTGGCTCTGTGATGGTACTTACCTACACGGGTCTTGGTCGGATTCCTGCATAGGAATCCTACCACCAGTTGAAACTGTGTTACTAATACGTCGTCGTTACATCCATACTGACAACGTCAAGCACATAATAGACTGTCGTTTATTTTTGTTCATATTGCCAATGTCAAACACATAATAATCTGTAGTCAAACAGTCTCACAGAGTAGAGATTGTCGCCATGGAATTTTAAAATGTTGCCAACAAATAATAAGTTTAACCTCAATAGCGTTCAAACTTAAAAAATATATGAATTGTGGTCTAATTTTGACTACAGGGCGACCACTAGTAAATGAATGGTAGACGGTGGAGAATTGATGATGTAACGGGACGCTAAATCTGCAGGTGTCGCGATATGACAGACAATTAATTACATCATTTAATGAACTGCTCGTTAACCTGTCCACTTTTCTATTATAAGGTTCTGTATACACTGAAATTCGATTTTAAACATTTAGACACGTTTGCATGTGAATATATTCCAGAAAAGAAAATTATAGCAAAAATTTTATACTTACACAGTACATTTTTTTTATTGCATAAAGTGATAAAACGAGCAAAACGTTCACCTGATGGTAAATGCAACGTTTGCCTATAGCAAATGCTGTGTCACCCAGAACGTTTCTGTGTGACACCACACTGCGCACGTCACCCTGAGACATAGTAGGTTCTTAAGTCTCATATGCCCAGTGATTACGGTAGCTCACAGTGCCCTTCAAACCGAGACACAGTAATGTTTGCACACTACTGCTTCACGGTAGAATATATGGCCCTGAGGTGATACCTACCTAGACGGACTGAGCTGTGCCAACCCCATTTTCGACACAGAACTATTTTGTTTTACGTTATTTTGTTTTGGTTGTTGTTTTCATATTACTGTTTTATGTTATTGTGCCGAATAAATGTTCTTTCTATTCTATTCTATTCTATTCTATGCCATAAAAATATATATAACTAGCGGACCTGACAGTCGTTGTCCTGTCTGAACGTTGGCTTGCATCCTTGTTTCTTTGATATTCGAATTTTCGATCAACTATACACAAAGCGTAAATTAATATTTTCCCAGAACTCGTTCGCAGCACCACATACCGGGTGTAATTGTGTAAAATACACACAAAAAAACATCAATATCGGTCCAGCCGTTACGAAGTTCAGTGACATACAAACGTACAGTAGGTACAGTTATATATATAAACTTGAAAGACTTTCATATCCAAATGACATTTAAATTAAAAAGGAAATGTTTTGGCGGGAATTAAAATGCCTATTGGCCCTTTTTTTTGTAATAAGCGACGAAACGAGCAAAACGTTCACCTGATGGTAAGTGCAACGTTTGCCCATAACAAATGCTCTGTCACTCAGAATATTTCTGTTTGTCACCACACTGCGCACGTGCCAATAGTGTGCTCGTATGTCAGTGCTCATATGCCAATAATAGCTCACAGTGCCCTTCAAACCGTAACACAGTAATGTTTGCACACTACTGCTTCACGCCATTGCTGCAACCACCCAAGCGTAGCAACTATGGCAAAATCCCCTCGAAATGTGAGCTACAAACTTTTGTGGCAATATGTACGGGAGGCCTATGTTCAGCCGTGGACTAGGCTGAAATTATGATGATGATGTGTTAGCGTGAAGTCCTCTGTAGACCATTGTCGATAACTTGGAGTCGGGGAGGCACTCATCCCTTTCAAAATCTTTTCAAAAATGCGGCCTTCTCCCAGCAAGGATGCCTTTTTATACTATTCCCTTCTATACCAATACCCATATCCATCGACTGCGCCTACCAACCCCTCCCTCCCCCGAACTCCCCTCCTTTCTCATATCTAACAAGATAGGTGTACGGCAGATTAGAATAGCACCTACCTCTTTCCTACCGAGGTGTCGTAAGAGGCGACTAAGATATTGTACGGACGGAGATTGCCTTAATTCGTGCAGAATATCACCATAATATGCAACGCTGTCACTATACTGCTCGTGGGGACACAATGGGAAGTAAGAATTTTTTGACTCGTACCAAAATGGCAGCGACGTGGTTCGCCACCCATTACGTCTCGGATGTGGTATCTGCCTACCTCAGATATTATTTATGTATTTATGTTTGGGTCAAACCAAACCTGGCACGCGGGCCCCTGGCCCATGAGGACAGTATCCGATGAAGCTGTAATAGCCAAAAAGGCTAACAGCAATTACATCACCGAAATTATATATATATATAGATATGCCTGCCTCGTATATGGGAAAATGCGTGACTGTATGTATGTATGTAACGAGGCCCTATAATGTTATTATTACAGCCTTATCCATGGTGCAGCCTTAATGGAATAGACTAGGCAACATTAATAAGACCGGCCGTTGACATATCGCCGGCGCTCAGCCGCACGTGCCGCCTGATTGATCAGCGCTAATGTGTTGCCAGTAACAAGCAGTGTTGCCTACAACAGCTGTGTAATACATATAAAATTAAAGACACTCCAAAATAAGTATCAGAAGAACAAACGTTCACTATAAAATTCGTTTGGCGGTGTGGCGGATGGCGACAAGGCACTATATTTTTTTTTATATTGTACTAGCCGAAGCCGGCGACTTCGTCCGCGTGGATTTAGGTTTTTCAAATATCCCGCGGGAACTGTTTCATTTTCCGGGATAAAAAGTATCTTATGTCCGTTCCTAGGACGCAAGCTATCTCTGTAATTTCGTCAAGATCGGTCTAGCAGTTATCGTCGTAGCGGATCGTCAAAAGGTAACAAACAGACGGAGGGACATAGAGAGTTACTTTCGCATTTATAATATTAGTATGGATGTTCCTATTTGGTTTCGTCAAAATGTATAGTTTTTCCAACAGTTCGAATTCACAAGGAGAATGTTGTCGACCGCGTGGCGTAGTGGTTAGCGTACCTGACTTCTGCGCCACCGGTCCTGGGTTCGATTCTCAGCCGGAGGCAACATTTGTGCAAAAACACAAATTGTTTGCTTTTCGGGTCTGGTTGTGAAATGTATGTTTGTAAAACGCACCCACGATACAGGAGAAAGTCCTACTGTGGGGCTTCGTTTTTAAAAAAAAACGGACTACGGACTACTCTTAAATTGTAATAATGATAAAATAATAAAGCCTTTTATTCAGATCAACTTAACATTCTATTACATTTAAAATATTACTACAAGGTACAAGATTACAAGATTACAACTGCCACCCTTAAATTATACATGGAGTTAAATCTATACGATTTTTATTAATCGATTCGATAGTTCGCCACCCGTCACGTCTCTTTACCGCGAGGGCGAAAAGTGGGCTACGTGAGTGGCCTCTGCCTACCCCTTATATGGGAACGAGGCTTGACTGTATGTATAGGTATGAAGAACAACGACCACAACATCGATGGTTTTCGCACTCACAACGGCATGTACTACAGTCAGCTAACACCAGTAATATTATTGACGACCGCGTCGCCTAGACGTCGAAGTAACTGTCTTCCAAGCCGCGGTTCCTGAGTTCGAATCCCAGCCGGTACCAATGTTTGTGCGAAAACACAAATTGTAGGTTTTCTAGTCTGTATGTGTTGGGCATGTGAAAGTTATGTCTTCAAAACTATTTTTAAAAAAAAAAAGAAAATAGATTGTGGTTATCTTTATCTTGTGAAAGGAAGTGCCGAGCACGTAATACGCTCACCTGATGGTAAGTGCCACGCCTGCCCATAACGGCTGCGGAGTCACCCAGAACTTATTGTTGGAAACCACGATCGTCATGATACATCGGTTCTAAAGTGGCTTATGTATTTTTTTTATTGGATAAAGTGACGAATCAAGCAAAACTTTCACCTTTTTTTTATTGGATAAAGTGATGAAACGAGCAAAACGTTCACCTGATCGTAAGTGCAACATCTGCCCATAACAAATGCTGTGTCAACCAGAATATTTCTGTGTGACACCACACTGCGCTCGTCACCCTGAGACATCAGTTCTTAAGTATCATATGCCCAGGGATTACGCTAGCTCTGTGCCCTTCAAACCGAAAGACGGTAATGTTTGCACGTAACAAAACCTAGCTACCTGAAACCAGGCGTTAGGACCTGAGGGATATTCAAACCCTGACAGGTAGCTAAGTAAACTTAATAACCACTTCAAATAAAATATGAATTTAAGAATCATCTTTTAATCTATTTATTTTAACTTTATTGTTTCCCCTTAAAGGATACAATGAGCGGACTTAATGCCAGTTGGCATTCTCTGCCAGTCAACCCAAGGCGTAGCGAAACAATGTGGCAGGTGTAAGATTTAAAGAAACTAAATATTTTAACTTTAAAAGCTACTAAAAATACAATAAAAAAATAGTCAAAATACTAATATATAATTACGATAAATAAACAACGATACATAAATATGTAAATACATATAAACTAACATACATACACACATACATATACAGAAATACACGCAAAAAAAATATCTAACTGCAGCTTCACAAAATTTGAATCTCAGTATACATAACTATGTACTATTCACTATCAAAACATATCATTGTTACAACAATCGCTTCGTACCTCCATAAATGGTGCAACGAAACAATAAATTTTCTAAAAGAGAACCTCCATCTTCTTTATGGCGTACGCTCCAGCCATTGTTTTCCCGCGCCTTTTGTCATTCAGGTGACCAGCTATACTTGACCCCACGCTCCCCGTTCACTTACCTACTTTTAGAGCGTTTACCTTAGATCAGCGAAATACTGAGGAGATGTTGTTACGTTGGCCGTATGTACAGCCCTTGAGCGCCCTCTGCATTGAGACGCCTAGAGAGCACGTTTGTAAAGGAACGCTAGGGAGATTTTCGAGATATTTCCGATAAATCCCTAGGCTTTGTTAGTTAATTTTTAGTAAGAGATAGTTAGCTCAACTTAACAACGTCTTCAGTAAAATCTTCGCAGCGAGGACTTCGTTAATAAGGCTGATTTTTGCGAAGTAAATTATCGATGAAAAAGTAATATCCCAGGACTTTTGGCGCCAACTCGAAAGTGTTTTTATTTAATTTTGTAATTTCTGTGTCTATTTGGAGTTTTGGTGTTTAATATTGATAGTTTATTATGCAGCAAGTGCTCCTGAAAGTGTACCGAGATTGTAAAATTCAATTCAAGACCAAAATTGTGCTTTTCGTTTTGTCTCCATCAGTCCAGCAAATCTTCAGTAAAACTCAACTATCAATTTACTGTCGATAAAAATTTTGAAGTCTTGCTGCTTGAAGATTGTGTACTTGGATATGTTACTTGACACTGGAATATAGTTTATGACTGTTTCCATTAATAAATAAATAAGTAATATCCCATATTAGGAACGTTTTAAACAAGTTTTAATAAAGATACCTAAAGGTGTATTTAACATACCTTTTCCGATAGTATTGTTATATTCATTGAATACAAATTACTAATTTTTCTGATATATTTTTCAAGACAGATTACCTTTTGGCTAAATTGGGTTTTAAAAAACTAAATTTAAGTATTTTATCGAGTTTAATTAAGCTATTTACGCCCGAAATATTTTTTCGACTATTCAATGTACAGTATTCGTATAACTATAAGAAATCGAAATTCGATTTTCTTTTTATTAAAACAAAATAAAAAAGGTTATTCTAATATTTTTTTTACTTATTTAGTAAAGGAGAGAAAGTTAATTTGGTAAGATCTTCTCCTTTACTGAAATGGATTTCCGCAAAGTAACGCCTGATTCTATCAACTTTATTTATGTATTAATTTTTTTATATATGTTTCTTTTTTCTTTAACAGCCTCAAAAAGTACTCTGGTGGACCTTGGGTTTACCCAGTGGTAGGATTACCTGCAAACGCTATGCACGGCAGGTGACAACAGACGACTCGCACGACAGGCGGACAGAAGTCGAGGTGGGGTGGTATATTCTGAGCCAGCATGTGGTGACGGCGTGAGCGAATTTACCTATCCTTCATTTTGATAAAAAAGAAAAGAGCTCAGTGCTCTACATAGTGAGATTATGTTAAAAATAAAACAATTAAGTATTTTATTACAATTATCCCACGCATGACTCATTTAAAAAAATTGATATTATAACATTTGTGCATTCACAATTGTCATAATTCTTCTTCTTTGTTTGATGGCTGCTCTTAAAAGAATTCTGCCAATATCAAGTCAGTAATTGTCATAATACTCAGTCCATTGACTTGACAGACAACGTCAAAAATTACGCGCAAGCCACCATTACCAATAACGTTAAGTGTTTCCGCTGTTAGCTATAAAATATTAATTTCCAATTGAAATAAAGATAAAGTCATGGATATCAGCAATGAAAAATGGTTTATATTTATATATTTAGTAACAGCATCCAATGTACAAACAATACTGTGCCTCATACATTTTTGAACCAACTGCATTCATTGAATAACTGCTTTAGCTGGCGTAGAGCTATAACAGCGTAAAAGTTGGTGGTCCAAAAAACCTGTTGGTGTCCGGCAGAGTAGAATAGCACCTACCTCTTTCCTCTTATCGTAGGAACGCAAATGGGAAGTAATATTTCCTTTTGACTCGTACCAAAATGGCGGCGACGTGATTCGCCACCCGGCACGTCTCGTTTCCCGCAGGAGCAATAAGTCGGCTACATGTGTAAACTCTGCCTACCCCTTATATGGGAAAAAGGCGCAATTGTATGTATGTCCAGAAAAGAAGTCCAAGGTGTTTGAGATTTGAATAAGAGGACCTTAATTTTTTTATGGAAGTAAGCGGAGAGATGATCAAATCGTGAACGATGTAATCGCCTCGTTACTTATTTCTATTAAAGGTTAACCTGCTAATAAGTGCGACGTCTGCTAAAACAAATATATGACACTACGCTCGTAACCCTGTGACATCAGCTAAGTTTTAAATGCCCAGTAATAAGAGTAGCTAACAGTGGCCTTCAGACCGAAACAGTAATGTTTGCACACTAATGCTTCACGGCAGAATAACTAGCCCTGCGGCGGTTTTTATCTAGACGAATTCAAGCATAGGAATTCTATATATCCTATATATAGGTTTATCAAAAACCTCATCGATATATTACAATAGTGTGTATTTTAATTAGTCTATTAAGCCCTGTTATTTCGGTAGTCACGATGTAAAATTCACTGCGACCGCCATAACTAAATCAGTTTGACCAACCTACAAATATTTAAGCGCCATAAAAAAGAAAAAAAACAACACATACGAAACGCATTAGATTAAATTTATTCATTTGATTTGTTAATTAGTTTGATGCACTAACACTTGATCACTGCTTCGCGTGTACGATGTAATAAATTAAGCGACCCTCCCCGCCCAAATTGTCATAATGTTTGACAACTATTATAGATAAATATTTCTTAAATGATGTTCACAGTCTGGTTAACGCGTTAACTTTGTAGGCTTATATTAAAGTACGTGATGTGCGACTTTCATAATTTTGAAACTACTAGAGATATTGACTTAAATATGATATACATATTCCTTGTCCGATATAGACAGTTAGTTAAACAGTGACACAGAAAGTGTCTGTTTCGTCGTCGTTTTGAGCCTATCACTAGTCCACTGCTGAACATAAGCCTCCCCCATAAATTGCCACAAAACTGTGTAGCTGTCATTTTGGGAGTCTTGCCATGGTTGCCACGCTTGGCAGGCAGGTTGGCAACCGCAGTTTATTTATTCAGATTTTGCAGTAAGATGCTGCTGTCCATCTTCTGATTTTAATTTTGCCCTCCGTCGACTTTTACGTCACCTACGGGATGGGATGGGGTGGTAGATTCTCTTAAGCCGCTACCACACGCTTTTTACTCAATGCTTATGAAACTATATACGACATTCGTAAGAAAAAAAAACAATTTTTAAAATTTTTGTCTGTCTGTCTGTATGACTGTTTGTTCCGGCTAATCTCCGAAACAGCGACAGATAGCTGATATTATGGCGGATGGACAGGATACTCCGGGTTAACTATGACATCGGGACATCGGTCACCTCAGTCCCCCGTGACCATGTGTGCGCAAGCACTCGAAACGTCAGGTTATAAATAATAAAATTAAACGCGAAAAAATCCGTAAAATAAGTTTCATTTAAATATTTTATCATTATTAAAATTTAAGGGTAGTCCGAAAATACACAAGATATACAAACGTGTGAACAGCACACGTTTTTTTTTTTATTTTTTCTTTTGCTTTGCTTGTGTGAAACTTACAATGCTCTAAAAATACAAAAATAATCAAAACCAAACGAAGACTTTGTTTTCCTACAAATAAGGAGGTTTGTTTGAATATCATTTTTGATACTAAAGTTCACAAAATAATAAATATATAACACTGCTAAGGCATGATAGCTGTCTGGCATACTAAATTGCCTAACATTAAATTAACCATAATTTTAGCAAGATTAAATCAGATCCCCTTGTTCAAGACTCTTCAAATTTCATGCCAAGTTTAATAGTCAAGTCTAGACTACAAGCTAAGCACAAACTGAGATTAAGAGATTAATTTTATCGTCGGTGAATGCTATGAAATAAATTTATAAAGTTATCATATTGCGATTCGACGACAGCCAGTTAACTGACTACTAGGCCACGGAACCTTGGTTTGAATCCCGTCCGGAAACAACATTTCTGCAAAAACACAAGTTGTTGGTTTCGGGTCTGGCTGAGTTGAGATTGGCGTCACTAACCGCGACCCGCCTGCCAAGTGTGGCAACTATGGCAAAATCCCTCCAAAAAGGAGAGCTACAAACTTTTGTGGCATTCTATGGGTTAGGCCTATGTTCAGCAGTGGACTAGTGATAGGCTGATATGATGATGATAATGATGATAATGAACCGCGCCCGGTGTATAATTGTTAAGATTAAAGGTGTCTCTAACGCTGCAGCCATAGCATTAGCTATGGGCAAACGTTGCACTTACCATCAGGTAAACGTTTTGCTTATTTCGTCAAATAATCCAATAAAAAAATATGTAAAACACATGCGATAAAATCCGTAAACTTTGGTTTAATTAAATAAGATATTTGTAACAAGTCTAATAATTCGCATTCATATAGGACTATTTTACTATATAACATGGTTTTGTATGTATTACTGTAGTTGGGTCATCAAAATATACAAATAAAAAAAAACAATTTTTTTTACAGATATATTTTGTAACGAACTAAAAGGCCTGTTAAAATTTTAGAGCAACGACTTTCCGTTGGACATCACTGCTTCTTTATTGACAGTCTCTTTTTTTATATACATTAGGGGGCAAACAAGCAAAGACCTCGCCTGATGTTAAGTGATCTTCGCCGCCCATGAACATCCGCAACACCAGGAGAATTGCAGATGCGTTGCCGGCCTTTAAGAAAGGAATACTTTTCTTGGTCCCAAAGTCCCAAAGTCGTATTGGTCCGGAAAAACCGCTGGCGGCAGCAAGTTCCACAGAGTGGTCGTGTGTGGCAGAAAATTTCACGAAAAGCGCACAGTGGTGGAATGCCAACCATCAAGGTGATGTGGATGGAATTTGGTGCTGTGCCGCGATGTACGATGGCTTAACTCAACGGCTGGTATTATTCCGAACAATTCCTCCAAACACTCCCCAAAGTATATACGATAAATAACGCAAAGAGAAGCAACGACTCTTCGCAGGGCCAGCGGATCAAGCAGATCGGAGAGAACCTGATCGTCGACAACTCAAGCTGCTCTTCGCTGGATGCGGTCATATGGAAGGGGCTGGCACTGGGGTGCCCCCGCCCAGAGATTTTTTTTTATTTTTTTTATCCAATAAAATGCGACGAAACGAGCAAAACATTCACCTAATGTAAAGTGCGACGTCTACCCATAACAAATGCTATGTCACCCCATTTCTATGTGCCACTACACTGCGCCCGTCACCCTGAGACATCAGTTCCCAAGTCTCATATGCCCAGTTATTACGCTAGCTCACAGTGCCCTTCAAACCGAAACACTAATGTTTGCACACTACTGCTTCACGGCAGAATAACTGGCCCTGGGGTGGTACCTGCCTAGACGGATTGACGGATGAGAACAGTATTCCATGTGTGATCCAACTTGCGCTTAAACGAACCTACAACTTACGTAAAACAGTAGAACTTGAAGTTTACTGGTGGTAGAACTCCTGTGCAGGTATCAGTCTAGGTCGGTATCACCGCAGTGCCAGTTATTCCGCTGCAAAGCAGAAGTGTGCAAACATTACTGTGTATCGATTTGGAAGGCACTGTTAGCTGTTTTCAGACATCAGCTACAAATGTTCTGGGTAACGCAGCATTTGCTATAGGCAGACGTTGCACTTAGCAACAGGTGCACGATTTGCTCGTCTTGTCACTTTCATCAATAAAAAAGGAGACCTCTTTAAAATCTGCTTTTATAAATTTTTTAAACCATGATTAAATTCCTCAATACATTTTACGAAGTATCGTCATTTAATGAAATGCTTGATCGACAAACCGTGGTAAACCTGTAAAAATAAAAAAGTCGAGGTGGTCAAGGGCCGAGCGTTCGCCTTAAATTGAACGCAGGGTAACCTGAGTTCAATTCTTAGTGCCGTAAAAAAAAAGTAAAGTTTCAGCCTATAAATGTCCCACTGCTGAGCACAGGCCTCCTCTCATTCCTGAGAGGGTTTTGGAGCTAGGAAGTATCCGCCACGCTGCTCCAATGCGGGTTGGCGGAATTCACATGTCATCGAAATATTTCTATTCCTCGGACATGCAGGTTTCCTCACGATGTTTTCCTTCACCGCTAAGCACGTGGTAAATCAGCACTTAAAATTGTAGAACAATATTAGAGGTGCTGGCACCGGGGATCGAACCCAGGTAACTCGCTTACTATGAAATCAAAGGCGAGCACCAGGCCTCTGAGCTACCACGGCTTAGTGCCGACACTTCTAAAATTGTTCTGCGGTTGTATGCTAATTCCCCATGTGCTCAGCTATCAAGGAAAACATCCTGAGGAAACCTGCGTGTCTGCTGAACAAAAATGTTTCAAAGACATGTGAAGCTAGCGAAGACCTAAGGATAAGAGCAGCGTGTCGGACTCTTTCCGTCTCTAAAAATCTCTTACGAATGGGGTATGCTATTTACAGGTTGATTACATTACCATACCTCATTCCAATGCTGGAAATAGGCAGCTCCCAAGTCTAAAAGATTTACTGCTCTTGACGAACTGTTGTGCCAGACAATTCGCACCGCAGAGACATCTGCCTATCATAGATAATTCCATCGAACACGAACATCAGAACACGAGTTTTTCCTGGCATTTTCCCCCGGTCGGTTTAAAAGATTTTCACGTGGTAGAATGTAGTGGTGGTAAGTTTGGTTGAGGAAAGACCACTTTGCTACAAATACTGAAGTTGAAATCCGAGTATATTGAAGATGTAAAGTTTTCGGAATGTTTTATTCCGCGGAGATGCAGGTTTCCTCACGATGTTTTCCTTCACACACACTTCACACGTGGTAAAACTAAAAAAAAATAAAAAAAAAATATATTTATATTTTAGAGATGCCTGACGTTTAAGCGAGCGCCCGACCCTTGATTCAATACTACTCTTGTCGTTGACCTATAGTCAGCTTAAATAAAAAGAAAGCCAAAATGTAGTGAGTTGGCGAAGTTGTAATTCAATTAACTTTTGTATTAGAGGTCGTGGACTTGATTCCCGAGCGTACCAAATATATATGGCCTACAAATAGTTGTAATAGGTCTGAGTGTGTGTGTAACTTATGCCAGTAAGTGTCGGGCAATGATTCTTTAAAAAAAAAGGATAACTGGTTAGCTACTCTTCTTATAACCTTTCCAGCTAAATAAAAGAAAACATGGTAGTATCACAGATAATATAATGCACCGGAAAATTCACTTTTATTACAGACACGGAGTTCCCAGCTTTAATATTACAGAATCGTGTCCAATTATTTCTCCGTAACTACAATTTAGTTGGGTGCGAATATTGTTCAAGTTTCATTAGATACAAGAGACACATGTCGCCAACGATACGATAAACAGCATATGTGCATTTCATTACTCCTCGACAAGATGGAGAACACGGGGTAAAGTTTGTTAAGTGGAACAGTGGCTTTGGACGGAAAAGATTTTCAATTTTCATCAAGATTTTCGGTCACGGAAAATCGTTTCGCCTTTTTTATTTTGTTCTCTAAACGCTGCACCAATTACAATAATACTAATTGCCTTTTTATACGCTTTATATAAGCTTCACTTGTATGTTTGTAACCGACTCCTTAGGGCTCGATTTTCTCCTCCTTTGAACGATCCGATTTAATTCGCACACCTGTCAAAGACCGATGACAATGCAATAATTCGACCAAAAAAATAAAAAATAATAGTTTGAAAAAACAAAAACACGCTTTATATAGAAAAACAAACTAAAAAATATAAAATAAATTTTAATAAATTTGAATTAAGAATAGTGTAAAAAATTCTAATAAACATAAATGAATAATAGTGTAAATAAGAAAAGAAATGTTTTATTTTAAAAAAAGCGTTGGGTGCATGGTGTCAATAGTTATAAATATTTCATTGACAGATATGAGAAGGATTATCATTACGATGATATCTTAAAAAGCACCCCACGCTTTTTTTTTTAAATAAAACATACTCGTATTATAGTGACACTATAGCACAATATATAAGTGTACGCGCAAACACAGAGGAACTCAGTCGTCCCAACCTACCCGCGCCCGATGTAACGCTGATGCGATAGGATCGGAGGTAGGCTAGGATGCAGTGTCAGAAACACGGGAACCAGACCCGAAAACCAATAATTTCTGTTTAAGCACAAACGTTTGCTCCGGCTGGGATTCGAACCCAGGACCCGCGGCGTAGAAGTCAGGTACTCTGACCACTCGGCCAATATATAATTAAATACCCGATACAAGGTATTCCCTCTGCCAACATTTTATTTAAAAAAATTGGGGAAGGCTCCACAACACGGCCTTGTGCGGTGAGCGCCGGTCCATACAACGCACTCCCCTTCGAAGTGGGACCTGAAGTTGGGGAAAAGACCGTAATCCACAGCAAAACTAGCGTACCAGTTTAAAGAGGATTTGGCCCCTTGGTAGACCGTAAGCAGAAACATCGACGGAAGTCTCGTATGTCAATGCCTGTTGACGTCTTACATGTATACAGCTAAATCTAGTATTAGTGAATGTACATCGCACGGTTTAGACATACGTCGAATAATCACGGGCACTCTGGCCCAAGAGACAAAACCACCGTACGCGCCACCACACTGCCAGATCGCCGTAACTGTAGACGTAATGTAAGTGCTAAGTTCATGACATGAACACGAAAAAGTTTCAGCTTATAAATGTCCCACTGCTGAGCACAGGCCTCCTCTCATTTCTGAGAGGGTTTTTTGGAGCTAGGAAGAATCCGCCACGCTGCTCCAATGCGGGTTGGCGGACTTCACATGTCTTCGAAAATATTTTTAATTTCTCAGACATGCAGGTTTCCTCACGATGTTTTCCTTCACCGCCGAGCACGTGGTAAGTCAGCACTTAAAATTGCAATTAACAATTTTAGTGGTGCCGGCACCGGGAATCGATCCCAGGTCACTCGCGTACTATGAAATTTAAAGCGAGCGCCTAGCCCCTGAGCTACCACGGCTCCTTCGAACACGAAATGAAATAATAAAATAAAAATATTATAATTTTGTCTTAATATAAATAATTTTAAAAACAGTTTTGGACGACTTTGTATATAATTAATTATCTATACGAGACACTTCAGAGCTCGTCATTCGATTATTGTTTTGAACCATAGAAGATGGCACAAGCTTTTAATATTAGTTGGAGTGGATATTAGTAATGTAAGTAGCGTTGATATTATTCCTTAAAAACATAAGAACACACGGCACGAGATGGAGGAGGCCTTCATCCAAAATTGAACAGTTTCTCAATGTTGAAGTTTATGTAAAACTACTAAATATAAAATATAATTTAAATAAATAATAGTTAGAAAAAACTAAAAAACACGCTTTACATAGAAAACCAAACTAAAAAATAGAAAATAAATTTTAATAAATTTGAATTAAGAATAGTGTAAAAAATTCTAATAAATATAAATGAATAATAGTTTGAATAAGAAAAAATACGAGTATCTCCTGCGCAGTTGATGGCTCTCGGCAGTATTCGGAAGTTGTCGTCGTGGTCGAAATCGGCTGGTGCATCAAAAATTAATGCGCACTTATTTTACTGTGAGTAACATTTTTATTAATTCATGTTGATTTTTTTATTTGACTTTAGAATCGCGGCAAATTTGCGGAAATTCTGCCAAATGTAACCTTTCATGTACCAGGGTTTCTGAAATTTCCCCTACACTTTCATTTAATTTTTAATTAAGGATTAAGGATTAGGTGTCAAATATCAATGAAAGGCAGTGACCACGTACCATCAAGTGGACCGTGTGTTCGTTTGTCACCGTTACTGAAATTTGAGAAAGTTACCTTTGATTGCATGCCATGGCTACTTGTAATTAACAGCACAAGCATTGTAGGAATTCTAGACTTTGTATTATTTGATTAGACTGTGTAACATTGTTAGTAGCCCTAAAGCAATATCGTCGTTTCAGCCTATTACAAGTCCACTGCTGAACATAAGCCTCCCCCATTGATAGCCACAAAGGTTTGTAGCTCTCATTTTGGAGGGATTTTGCCATAGTTGCCACGCTCGGCAGGCGGGTTGGCAACCGCAGTTTATTTCTTCAAATGTTCCAGGAAAATGCTGCTGCCCGTCACCTGGTTTTCATTTTCCATCTGTCGACTTTTACGACACCCACGGGAAGAGATGGGGTGGTAGGTTTTCTAAGGCCGCCACAACACGGCTAAAGTAATATTAAATAAATAAATACCAAGCATAACATACCTAATGATTTCTTATATTTACGCGAACACACATTTAAATTAAACTAATTTAACGGATTTTATCGCGTTAAATTTGCTAATTATAACTCACTATTACTACCTATTTAATTTTATTAAACTCGATAAAATCCGTAAATTAGTTTCATTTAAATATGACATACAATTTGTAGCTAAATTAATAAAACATATTATGGTTGATATTGTGACGAAAACTACTAAGCTGTTACTGGTGGTAGGAACTACCACTCATGTGATGAATGATACCTCTGTGCGCGCAATATAAAAAGAAGCACAATGTTTTCTTTTCACGTATTGATGTTCTCCTAGCCGATTTCGACCATGGCGACAACTTCCGAATACTGTCGAG
Source organism: Luehdorfia chinensis (assembly GCA_019845155.1). NCBI lineage: Eukaryota > Metazoa > Arthropoda > Insecta > Lepidoptera > Papilionidae > Luehdorfia > Luehdorfia chinensis. Next base: position 1,865,865 of record JAHVAK010000122.1, read on the forward strand.
AGCCATCAACTGCGCAGGAGATATTATAGTCCCACATGTGTACGCGCAAACACAGGGGCACTCACTCGTCCCAACCTAACCGCGCCCGATATAACGCTGATGCGATAAGATCGGAGTTAGGCTAGGATGCAGTGTCAGCGAAGCGATGGAGGGGTCACGGTTGCGTTCCGAACGGAGATCCCGTGACTCCTCTGAAGCGCTGATGGGGACCACCGTGGGGTTTTAGTCGGTAAGAGTCCGACATAACCCGGCTGCCCCCCTGGCCAGTCGGGTATCCATGCAGGATTTCCCCACGTACAAAAAAAAGGATGCAGTGTCAGAAACACAGGGACAATCACAACATAGCCCGAACCGAACCAGACCCGAAAACCAACAATTTATGTTTTAGCACAAATGTTGGCTCCGGCAGGGATTCGAACCCAGGACCCGCGGCTTAGAAGTCAGGTACTCTGACCACTGAGCCACGCGGTAACACTACTCATGTAGGAATCCGCCTAATCAAGCAAACTCCTTTGTGTGTTTGGTTTGATGGGCATTGAAGCTTAAATACATTGTGTAACTAAAGAACCGATGTTTCAAGGCGACGAGCACAGTGTGGTGGGATAGAATGGAACAGAATAGATTTTTTTAGGCTAAAAACTATCAACCCAAAACATTTCTATATGAAAAAAATCATCATCATCATTTCAGCCTGTCACTAGTCCACTGCTGAACATAGGCCTTCCCTATAGATTGCTACAAAAGTAAGCAGCTATCATTTTGCCATAGTTGCCACGCATGGCTTGGTTTTTTTTTATTTTTTTATTTGATAAAGTGTCGAGACGAGCAAAAGATAGTAAGTGCAACGTTTGCCCACAACAGATGCTGTGTTACTCAGAATATTTCTGTGTAGCACCACACTGCGCCCGTCACCCTGAGACATAAGTTCTTAAGTCTCATATGCCCGGTGATTACGCTAGCTCTCAGTGCCCTTCAGACCACAAAACACAGTAATGTTTGCACACTACTGTGTTTTGGTCTGGCGCTGGCCCTGGGGTGGTACCTACCTAGACGGAGTTTATTTATTCAGATGTTCCAGGAAGATGCTGCCGCCCATCACCTGGTTATTAATTTCCCTCTGTCGACTTTTACTACACCCATGGGATGAGATGAGGTGGTAGATTCTCTTAAGCCGCCACCACACGGTAGATATGAAAAATAATAACAAGAAATGAAATTGTTCTGTGTCGAAAAGTGGCACTGTTACGGGCAGGCGTTACATTTATCAGGTGACCGAGTTACTCGTCTCGTCACTCTCTTCCATAAAGAAGCGTAGCTTCTGTTAAACAGCAACAGATTTAAAATTAGCGCAGTCTTACGACACAAATGTCACGATGCCCGCGTCGGCCTCACAATTTGGCGCACGTACCGCTGGCATCAGCATTACGTGGCTAAAGCATGAGCCACAACGAACCACTACTACTGGCTTATTTAGAACTCACGTAGAAATCGCTTTTTAATACGTTAACATTTAATTCTTCATCGCTCTATTTCAATTCAGATTAAGATTATTAATCCGTCTAGGTAGGTACCACCCCAAGGCCAGTTATTCTGCCGTGAAGCAGGAGTGTGCAAACATTACTGTGTTTCGGTTTGAAGGGCACTGTGAGCTAGCGTAATCACTGGGCATATGAGACTTAAGAACTGATGATGTCTCAGGGTGATGGGCACAGTGTAGTGTCACACAGAAATGTTCTGGGTGACACAGTATTTGTTATGGGCAGACGTTGCACTTATCATCAGGTGAACGTTTTGCTCGTTTCATCACTTTATACAATAAAAAAAATCATCATCAACAAAGGCCTCAAAACAGTCCATTGCAGGTCGTAAGTGTTAAATTAGTAGGATTTGTCATCTTCTGCAATCGCCACAATTGTCTTTGGCGAACTAGTGATCACAATACTAAGCCCGTCATCTCTTAATCGATGCTGACTGCCACCAACACTTGCCTAAATCACTTTAACATGAGAATTTAGAAGAAAGAAGTATATAAAAGTTCATCAAAAGAAATTCCGAACATATACGACAATGTGCTTTCCATTCTTAATAGCCCGAGTAATTTTGGACGCCGTTTTAGACATGCGGAGAGTGTGATGAATGATACTGAAGAGAAGATATGGGATGTACAAGCGGAATTCAGGAGAGGAATGGGATGCATGAATCAGGTCTTTTCCCTACGAAGCATAGCCGAAAAATTCTTGGCTCAAAGTCAAAAGGTCTATTGCGCATTTGTAGACTTGGAAAAGGCTTATGACAGAGTGGTGAGGAATGAACTGTGGTCGAAATTGTCTATATATGGGGTGAACGGCAGCTTGATACAAGTACTGAAATTACTGTACAAGGATTCCAGTGCTTGTGTCAGGGTAAACGGGGCGTACACAGAATGGTTTAACATCGAAAAAGGTGTTAGACAGGGATGTGTGGCTTCACCGTGGCTGTTTAACCTATTTATAGACAATTGCTTGTAGGATCTTAAAGAGAGTGCGTTTGGGTTAAGAATGAATGGTCTGACCGTCAAATGGCTCCTATACGCCGATGATCAGGTTATATTAGCATCATCGGAGGAGGAGTTGCAGGCGATGGTTAATATTATAAATGATGCTCTACAAAGCAAAAGAATGAAAATTAATGTAGATAAGACAAAAGTAATGGTTTTTGAAAGAGAAGTAAGAATGTCGGATTGCAAAGTTCTGATTGAAGGAGAAAGAGTGGAACAAGTGAAAAAGTTTGTATATTTGGGTTCAAAATTTTCGAGAGACGGAAAGCACGACTGTGATATTGAACGAAGAGCGTTGACAGGAAATAAATTATATGGGGCCCTGCATAACTTTATGTGCAGACAGAATGTATCTAAAAAGGCACGACTGGCTGTACATAGAGAAGTACTGGTCCCCACACTTATGTACGGTAGTGAATGTTTGGTCTGGCAGAAGAAGCATGAAAAAAAGATTAATGCTGTTGAAATTAAAAGTTTGAGAAGTATAGCTGGAGTGACTTTGATGGACAAACTGGGAAACAACGTGATAAGAAAACGTTGCGGTGTGGTAGAAGATGTAGTGACAAAGATAGAGAAAGGGGTGCTTAAATGGTTTGGACACGTAGAGAGGATGGATGAAAAAAGATTGAAGAAACAGATTTATGAGGCGAGTGTGAATGGGCAAGCCGGTAAGGGTCGACGTAGGCGAACGCATTACGATCAGATGGAAATCGTTTTAAGGAAAGGTCACGTCATAAGTGCCCGCAACCGACGAGCTTGTATGAAAAAACTAATGAAAGTAGAGGAAGCTAAAGATGTGTGTCAGGATCGTAACAAGTGGCAAGATGAGGTCTCTGCCTACCCCTATGGGAAAAAAGCGTGACTTTATGTATGTATGTTTAGACATGCACATAGATTAATTTCTATTTAATTGTTTTAAAACGTTGTCCATTTTTTTAGAATCGTGTGTACGTTTTACAGGCATACATTTTCAATGCGGAAAAACCCAGATCTAGACCGGGACTTATTTTTAAGCCATATAAATATTTCTCCGGGAATCTTTCTCACGAGCCATAACCCAAAACGCAGTACGATCATGTCACAGTCGTCAATGCCACAAACCAATATTAAAATGTTAGTCATAATAACTTAAAAAAGCATTTTCGAGTTAAGCTCGAATAATGTACTCGGAGTTTTAGTGGTAGAGGTAAAAACTAATTTCGCAATCGAGCTGACTGCGCGTCGTGCAACCCTACGGCCACCGTGCGCCCTCTGTTTGTCCCGTTAAAATAATTGCATTTTCTTGTTAACCCCAATTAAATAAATAGCTTCTTACTTTTGCGAAAGTGAATAACTGTTTCGTGTTATCGTTAAATTATGGTATTAGATATTTATCACACAGAATCTGAGATAATTTTATTATATTGATATACGAGACGACCAACCGTTCACCTGATGGTAAGTGCAACGCTGTCAAGCAATGCTGTCTTACCCAGAATATTTCTGTGTCAGCTCTTAAGTCTTATATGCCCAGTGAACACTAGCTCTCAGTGACCTTCAGACCAAAACACAGTAACGTTTGCACGCTACTGTTTCACGGCAGAACAACTGGCACTGGTGTGGTACCTACCTAGACGGATTTCTGCATAGGAATCCTACCACCAGTGAACCATTTGTTTTAGGTGTGTAAGGATAACATAATTTTAGCATTGAAAAAAATGATTTTCTCTTTCCTATGCAGGAATCCGTCTAGGTAAGTACCACCCCAGGGCCAGTTATTCTGCCGTGAAACAGCAGTGTGCAAGCATTACTGTGTTTTGGTTTAAAGGGCACTGTGAGCTAGCATAATCACTGGGCATTTGAGACTTAAGAACTGATTCTCAGAGTGACAGGCGCAGTGTGGTGTCACACAGAAATATTCTGGGTGACACAGCATTTATTGTGGGCGGATGTTGCACTTACCATCAGGTGAACGTTTTGCTCGTTTCGCCACTTTATACAATAAAAGAAAAAAAAATCCTTGTCACTCATTATTGATAATTGCTCGTCCCCTCATCTCTCATCTTCATTCTTCATCGAGAGTTGATGTTGATAACTTCTCGTTCCTATCACATGCCGTGGGTGTCGTAAAAGTCGACAGAGGGAAAATTAAAACCGGAAGATGGGCAGCAGCATCTTCCTGGAACATCTGAATAAATGAACTGCGGTTGCCAACCCGCCTGTCAATCGCGGCAAGTATGGCAAAATCCTCCCAAAACGAGAGCCACATACTTTTGTGGCAATCTGAAGTGGAGGCCAATGTTCAGCAGTGGACTAGTGATAGGCTGACTAATGATGATTATGATGATATACCTACTACGTCTAAAATACGTACTTTACAAAAATACTATTGTAACTAGTTTCTTTGAAACGACTTACCTTGGGGAATGGACAAAACTCTATATGCATTGAAAACGTAAAACTTCTTAGACTATTCGACCCTCAGAGACGAGAGAACACGCCCGCTGTATAAAATTAGTTTCGATTTTCCATATTACATTATTATTATTATTATTTTTGGATAAAGTGATGAAACGAGGTAAACGTTCACCTGATGGTAACTGCAACGTCTGCCCATAACAAATGCCGTGTCATCCAGAAAATTTCTGTGTGGACACCACACCGTGCTCATCACTCTGAGACATAACCCATATGCCCAGTGATTATGCTAGCTCACAGTGCCCTTCAAACCAAAACACAGTAATGCTTGCACACTGCTGTTTCACGGCAGAATAACTGGTCCTGGGGTGGTACCTACCTAGACGGATTCCTGTATAGGAATCCTACCACCAGTAAAGTTAAAGGACATCATCATCACCTTCTGCAGACTTCTGCAAGATGAGGGTTATAACTAATCTGCCCGATCACTCGCACCTAAGAACCTTCTTCCCATAACCGGTGTAAAGCCTAGATAGATCAGGGACCGGGCGCACGCCTTAAATTTCACGCGAGTAACTCCCCGGAGTTAGAACCCCGGTGCCGGAAGCACTAAACGTATTCTGCAATTTTTATTTATTTATTTATTTTACACTTTATTACACACCAATGCACATGAATAAAAAAAATGTAATAATATACCAAATAAATACTTACGTACACACATACATAAAAATAACATATATATATACATAAATATAAACATTCATACATACCGAAATAGGGGCTAAAAATTAAAGCGACAGGTGATATTTGACGAGCCTTTTGAATGTTATCAAAGACTAACTTTATAGTGCTCATTTACCGCATACTCCCACTGAGTAAACTCGACGAAATGTGTAGCCCGCCAACCCGCATTGGAGCAGCGTGGCGAGCTCCAAAACCCTCTCAGAAATGATAAGGAGGCCTGTACTCAGCAGTGAGACATTTATAGGCTGTTACTTCACTTACTTAAAAATCAGCCATTGGCGACAGCAGGGGTTGTTTAACACTACCCAGTTAAGGTACGTTTGGTATGTACTACTCGTGGTAGCATTCCTATGCAGGAATCCGTCTAGGTAGGTACCACCCCGGGGGCAGTTATTCTGCTGTAAAGCAGTAGTGTGCAAGCATTACTGTGTTTCGGTTTGAAGGGCACTGTGAGCTACCGTAATCACTGGGCATTTGAGACTTAAGAACTGATGTCTCAGGGTGACGTGCGCAGTGTGGTGTCGCACAGAAATATTCTGGGTTACACAGCATTTGTTGTGGGCGGACGTTGCCCTGACCATCAGGTGAACGTTTCGCTCGATTCGTCACTTTATACAAAAAAAAACATGTTGGTGTACGTCTCTACAGATCTCCCGGAAAGATTGAACTAAAGCCAAACTCTACAAATCTATGCCTTTGCCAACAAGATTATTGATTTTGCAAACACCTCGTTTAAAATTTATTTCAAATTGAAATAAAAATTTAAAGTTGAGCTTCTTATATCCGCGTATTTGAAAACGAAAAGGATTTTCAGTGATATATCCCTTTCGATCACAATAAATCCCCCGATTTGTTTGGAGCCATGAAAACAGCGTTAGATATACCTATTGTACTTGTAGCTGTTTCACGTTAAAAAGCACTCGTAAGTCATAAATATGTTTTAATTTGTTTGTTGTTTAATACTTATAATAAATAATACTTTTTTACAAAAAAATTAATTGTATTAAAAAAAATATCTTATATATTCTAACTCCTCGTGGAATAGCGCAAATAACAATTATTATGCACGACGACGTCCACGGTTTTGCAGGAAGTCGTTGGATTCTGGTGACTAAGGACCGTATTTTGTGACAATCTATGGTCGAGGCCCTGAGATCTGTTGTAAACTTGTAATTGGCTGAAATGAAAATTATATTAGTTTTTAAATTCTTTTTCGGTCCTTTTTCTCTTCATTATTAAAAACACAAATAGAATGGTCTTTACTTGCATTATAAGAACACGTGTAAACGAGACAACAGATTGCGAAATCATGGTATTTAATATTCATAACGATTGTAATAAATATTCTAAAAACGAAACATTTCATTAATGTTATTTAGTTTTTGAGTATACGTCTAAAGCAACACATATAGATTATTGCAAACAAGCTGATCCCATGAGTTTGTACGCATAGAAAATAGAATAAATATAATAAGTAGAATTACTTTACAGCATCCAAGACCCGGATAACGTCGGGATAATGGTAAATATAAATGCAATAAAATCCGTTAATATATGTAGTTCCTAGTTTAATTTCGTTAATAATATTGTAAAGTTGAAGTTAAACCCGGAACCAAAATCATCAAATTGTTATATACGAGTATATTACATTAACAAAATAATTATGAGACGTTAAATACCGTTCAGAAACACTAAGGTCATTAAAAATAAAATTAAATATAACTTTATTGTACACCATAAAAAAAACTACAAAAAAGAAATAAATAGAAAACTTATAAAGTACAATGAGATACACATATCGGAAAAAGCTATCTCTTTCAGGCAACCTTTAAATAAGTAGTAGATAAAAATAGATAAAAACAATAAACTACATAAATTGGGGCAATAGTACTAATATGCAAGATCTGTTTGTCTTACAGAAAAAATGTGTTCGCATACTTACCAACATTAATCAAACCGAAAGCTGTAAGACACATTTTAAAAACTTAAATTTCCTCACTTTACCGTGCATGTACATACACGAAGTATGTAAGTTTATTAGACGATACCCAAATTTTTATTCTTCTGTGAAAGATTTACCTCGGCGTAGAAGTCGACGTAGACAATCATGCCAAAAAAATTTTTAACAACTAAGATTTAAAAATATAGGCGGGGATTTCGCATGCCGAATAGGGACAGGCATTTGAATAGCAGCTTGAAAGAATTGCCATAAAAAACTGTATCATACAATTGAAATAAAAGTTGTTAGCTGCAGTAACAAACTAATATTTATTTATCTCCGTTTTCGTGGCTCAACAGTACTGTTCCCGCTTCTCGGCGAGAGGAAATACGTCTGTCTGCGTCCTGTCTTTAGTGGGAACGCTCTGAAAAATTACTAGCGTTAATGTGAATGCTGTGATTGAAAAAACTTTTGCACTCTTAAGTTGCAGTGTAAGAACCAGATTACTTTAAAAAGTAGTTGTATTGTCTAACAGCCTTTTTGCTGTGAAACCTATTGGTGAAGCATCATTGATTTATTGTAAATAATTTTAAGGATTTAGGTTAAATCTGTATTTCTTGTACACATATTTTTATAAAATGATAAACTCTCTGTAACTCTGGTATAATGCAGTGTTCATAATCCCGAAACATAGTGAGTTTCACTAAATGTTGTAAAGATGGCGCTAGCATTGTAAACATCTGGTACATTATTAAGTTGAATGTTTTGGGCGCGTTCTTCACATATGTGGAAGTTTCAAGCGTTTTTCATAAAAAAAAAGAAAAATTAAAAAGAAAAAAAAACTATTATATGAAGATCGACTTAGAGAATGTCTATTGCTGCGCTGTTTTCAATTAATTTGTATTTATGTTAATAAATATACATATATAAATATACATATATAAATAACGGCATCCCAGTATTAATTGTGGTGAATATTTCCGCGTGGTGAGATTGTCGAAGATTGAAAATAACTTGAAGAGATATTCTTCGATGGAACCGAAGCTGGTCAGCAGCCAGCAGCGTCTAGGTAGGTACCACCCCAGGGCCAGTTATTCTGCCGTGAAGAAGTAGAGTGCGAACATTACTGTGTTTCGGTCTGAAGGGCACTGTGAGCTAGCGTAATCGCTGGGCATATGAGACTAAGATCTGATGTCTCAGGGTAACGAGCGCATTGTGGTGTCACACAGAAATTTTCTGGGTTACTCATTTGTTATGGGCAGACATTACACTTACCAACAGGTGAATGACTTGCTCGTTTCGTCACCATATCAAATTAAAAAAAAAATTATACCTGGAGACGATATCTGCTGTAGCTCAAGTGATCTTGGATTGCATGAAGGTAAGTGCACATACTTATCACCTGCATATTGTGGTGGCGGCTCGTTAAAAGAATACTACCACTCCATCTCATCCAATGGATCTCATAAAAGGCGAGTAAGGAATTAAACTGCACTGTGCACCCAACAGCGCATGGTGGCGATGGGCTCACCACTTATCACACGTTTTGGTGAAACGTGGATTATGGCAATCATCTGTCTTTGCAGTGAGTACCAGTCTCTGACTACCCCTTATGGGATAAAGTCGTGATCTTATGTATGTATGTATTGTGGATATACCAGTGTTTTTAGAGAGTTTATCAATGAGTCTTCTAATATCGCGATAACATAATAATTGTTTACAGGTATTGATTAAAAAAACCGTGTGGTAGCGGCTTAAGAGAATCTACCACCCCATCTCATCCCGTGGGTTTCGTAAAAGTCGACAGAGGGTAAAATAAAAACCAGGAGATGGGTAGCAGTGTCTTCCGGGAACATGTGAATAAATAAACTGCGGTTCCCAACCCGCCTGCCAAGCGTGGCATCTATGGCAAAATCCCCCCAAAATGAGAGCTACTAATTTTTGTGGCAATCTATGTGGGAGACCTATGTTCAGCAGCGGACTAGTGATAGGCTGAAACGACGATTGATTAAAAATATAATCGAACGTATATACGCCGCATCACCACCTATGTTAGCACACCTTGGGGGTAGGACCGAAGCACGAAAATTCATAAATAATTATATATTATTATATATCATTATATATAATTATATTGTGAGCCGTGGTAGCTCAGGGCCTAGGCACTCTCTTTAAATTTCATAGTACGCGAGTGACCTGGGTTCGATTCCCGGTGCCGGCACCACTAAAATTGTTAATTGCAATTTTGAGTGCTGATTTACCACGTGCTCGGCGGTGAAGGAAAACATCGTGAGGAAACCTGCATGTCTGAGGAATAAAAAATATTTCGAAGACATGTGAAGTCCGCCAACCCGCATTGGAGCAGCGTGGCGGATTCTTCCTAGCTCCAAAACCCTCTCAGAAATGAGAGGGAGGCCTGTACTCAGTAGTGGGACATTTACAGGCTGAAACTTTACTTTTTTTACTTTTATATATATATTATTATTAATGAATTTAACTTAATTTAATTTGGACGAACTAAAAGGGCCGAGCATTTTACTAACGACACATACGATTGTGTTATAATTTGGTAACACGATTAATGAATTTTGTTGAGCGATGCGCGATGCAAAACATTTTTATTTAATTACTGGCGTTCTTTTAATTACCACGTCGCATGACGTCCACGTGACCAGAAAACCAACAATTTGTGTTTTTGCGCAAATGTTGGCTTGGCCTGGGATTCGAACCCAAGATCTGCGACTTAGAAGTCAGGTACTGCAACCATCAAGCTACGCTGTTGTCAAGGGCGAGTGACAAGTTTTACTAGAATCCGTCTCGGTAGGTACCACCACAGCTTCATTTATTATACCGTGAAGCAGTAGTATACAAACATTTATGTGTTTCGGTCTGATAGGCACTAAGTACTTACCGGGCTAGTGTAATTAACGGGCATATGAGACTTAAGAACTGATGTCTCAGGGGGACGGGAGCAGTGTGGTGCCACACAGTAATGATCTGAGTGACACAGCATTTGTGACTTCAAACCGAAACAACCAAATCCTTATATACAAGGAAATTGTAACTATACGGGGAAAAAACCGAGGAGGCCCTGAGGAAAAGTAGTTTAAATTTAATAGTACGCGAGTGACCTGGGTTCGATGCATGGTGCAGAAACCTATATGAATTATAGAAGAAAAATGCGAAGACATGTGAAGTCCGTTAAACCGCATTAGAGCAGCGCTGCGAAATCTTCCCGTCTTCAAAAACCCTTTCAGAAATAAGAGAAGGTCTATGCGCAGCGGTGGGATATTTACAGGCTGTTATTTTCCTTTTATAAATGATGCTGCACTAGGAATTCTCCCGTGTCGCATGCACAACACAACCAGACCCGAAAATCAACCATTTATGTTTTTTATCAAGGCTGGGATTCGAACCTGGGCATAGCCGGGTACGCTGAACACTAGTTGTGACCAAAACAAGAGAAAAAACGTCGTCGTCGTCGTCGTCTTCGTCGTCGTCGTTTCAGCCTATCACAAATCCACTGCTGAACATAGGGCCTCCCCCATAGATGGTCAGAAAAGTTTGTAGCTCTCATTTTGGGGGAATTTTGCCATAGTTGCCACGATCGGCAGGCGGGTTGGCAACCGCATTTTATGTATTGAGATATTCCAGGAAGATGCTGCTGCCCATCTGCTGGTTTTAATTTTTCCTCTGTCGACTTTTACGACACCCACGGGATGAGATGGGGTGGCAGATTCTCTTAAGCCGCTACCATACGCCAACAACGAGAAATAACGTGTTTTGTGTAATTCCTTCGTTGGGCTCTGGCAGTAGTTATGGTTGGCTTCTACACGCTTTGCGGTAGGCAGATTTGTTCGCATAGGAGATCTTCCAAAAATGTATTGACCACAGCCCCAGGTGTAGGGGTCCAACTGGGGCACCAGCCCCGGGCGGATTCAAGAATTCAATGCTGTCAAATTCGTATGCTGAAGTTTTTTTTAGGAAATCTCCATACTTAAATACTAGAGGAAAGTGGCGCCATTGTCAAGTTCTTACCCCGGTTCGGAATATCGTCGATTTGGAGCTGATTGAGCATCAGAGAATTGTTTGTAAGATGCACAAAATGACTAAATCTATAAACCTAAACCATTTTTGAGTTGTCGAATCCACGATCTTATCTTCATTTTAATTGAACATATTTTTTTTATTTAACGGAACTACCTAACAACGGAAACACAATGTAATTGTTAATTGTGGCATGCGCCTCATTTTTGACGTTTTTACGAAATGCTATATTAAGACAACTTTCTTAACATCGCATCTTTTTTTAATTGTTCTTGGGACTTCTAATTACAATAAAACACTACTATTTTATCTATAAGAAATAAATAAAATTAAAGTGACTGTTTGTAATGTCAAAATAACAGTTACATAGATACAATAGTTTACGAAATGCATATTCAACTATATACGGTAAAATAAGAAAAACTATTTTCTAAATTTTTGTCTGTCTGTCTGTCTGTTTGTTACGGCTAATCTCCAAAACGGCTGGACCCATTTTGACGGGACTTTCACTGCCAGGTAGGTGATCTTAAAAGGAGTAACTTGGTCTACATCGTGTGGTCGGCTGATTTTACGAGAACCGCCGGGCACAGCTGGTTTTTAATAGAATCTTATAATTTTTTCTCCTTCATTTGATATATAGTACGATAGTAGACCGACATAATAGACCTCCTTTCTCCCCCATGGTGTAATTGTACAGTGCAACTATACATTTCCATTCCGTCAGCATTATACCAATGTTACATTGTATTAATAACATAATTTTAACATTGTATACATCAGTTAACGTTCGGACAGCACACATACCGCGTGTTCTCATCCTCCATCAAATTATTAGCAATTATTTATAATAACATTATCAAGTATCAATTCGTATCATTTAACATCAACTGAAGATTGTGGGAAGCAACCAGCACATCTTTATGGTCCTTCGAGCCTCCGAATAGGCGGGACCTTCGCGATAGTTCGGTGCATAGCAACTGTGTTCGTGTCAGCACAATCAGTTAAGTGCAACCCGTACAGTAATAAATTCAGCTTTATTCGTAAAAAATAATTTGGACACGTCGTCTGTATTTTTATAAACATTGTTATAAAATATTCGATCATCAGGAACTAGTACGAATCTGGGTAGGTAAATATTCAAAGGAAGCTTTACAGACTCGGAGACGTGAGGCGAAAGTGAAATGAATTCAATTTCCCACCGACGAGGCGACGCTGTCACAGTATAAAGACATACAGTAAACCGACACCCATTATTTCAGCCTATCACTAGTCCACTGCTGAACATAGGCCTCCCAAATAGATAGCCACAAAAGTTTGTAGCTCTAATTTTAGGCCGATTTCGCCATAGTTGCCACGCTTGACAGGCTGGTTCGCAACCGCAGTTTAGTTATACAGATCTTCCAAGAATGTGCTGCTGCCCATCTCTTGATTTTCATTTTCCCTCTGCCGACTTTTACGACACCCACGGAACGAGATCCCATGGCGATTCCCTCAAGCCGCCACCACACGGCCCCCTTAATCTCTTGGTAAATGCCGACAATGTCCAGATTGTGTCGCGACAGTGCATGGGGGACAAGGGTTGTCACAAGTAAACAATGTCTATTAATTTATCTTACATTAACATTATTACATACATACATAAGATCACGACTGTATCCCATAAGGGGTAGTCAGAGACTGGGCACTCACTGCAAAAACAGATGACTGCCGCAATCCAGGATTCACCAAAACAATATAATGTACTTGGTGTGATAGGTGGTGAGCCCATCGCCACCATGCGCTGTTGGGTGCACAGTGCAGTTTAATTCCTTACTCGCCTTTTACGAGATCCATTGGATGAAATGGAGTGGTAGTTCTTTTAACGAGCCACCACACGGCTTTTATTATTATAAATAATAATATGTAATAATAAAAGTTAAATGTAAAAATAAATTTTTAATGTAAATTATGCTGTATGATTCAGTAAGGTAAATAGTAAGGAGCCCCATAGTGTCAAAAATATACGCTTTCGAAAATCCGACGACGTGGTTAGACACTACGAAAATAAAAGTCTGGGTAGCAACATGATGGGGCTCCACCCCAAAGCTTTCATAGGTTAAAGCTGTCTTTTACTCATCGTGAAAACAAGAAAGTGATTTTAAATTTAAGAGTTTTAAGGAGTTTTAAAGTTTTGTCGGCTCGGTTGGCGAAGTGGCTAAGCCTTTGGTTTCTGCGCCGCGGGTAGCGGGTTCGATTCTCGCACAGGACAAATATTTGTATGGCCTACAGATAGTTGTTCCGTGTAGTGTTGTTGTTAAAGTCTCTTTTATCTAGATCGATGATATCGATCTGTATAAAAAAGACTATTATGAAAAATGTTGTTCGAAATACCCGTGTAATATTATTATCTACACACACAAACACAAATTTCAAAAATAATTTACATCACCTGGTCCCAAGACCCTGGTTGGTCGGTTACATTATTTTTCCCTTCCTGCTTTCAGAACTTGTTAGCGACGTCAGCAATTAGGCCACGCCCACTCATCGCGACAATGACCATGTTCGGCAATAGTGCGAGAACTCGCGAGGGGCGACTGCAGCGGATCGGCGCGGACATCACTATTGCAAAAAAACTTTGATGTTGATATACGTAAAATATAATGAGTATATATAATGATATATATAATGACCGCACTGGCAATATCATGAGACAGGTAACAGAACGTCATACCTCGGTAGATATCCCTTGACTTAGGTCCGTGTGTAGGCCCCCTAGGTATTTTCATCAATCATCAAGCATCTAATTTGAATACTATTTCTACCAAGTATGTGTATATCTTGTGCCTGGTATTCCAGATACTTTTTATGAGATATCTATCTCTCTAGTAAAGGAGAGAAAGTTAATTTGCTAAGATCCGCATGCAAAATGTAACAGCGACAGTCAGCCGAGCTCGGCGGCTGAATGTCGAAGAGTCAATATCATTTGATAATGCCTCGTTTTGAGGTGAAACACGTGTCGTGTTCTCGACTTCAGTGGTGTGTATTGCCTAGTGGTATTGTAGTGGTGGAGGGTATCTGGTGTCGGGTCCCGGTGGCGGTATTGGTTTTCTTGTGCACGCTGTTGAGGGAGGGCGGGCGGTGCTCTTCAAAACTAGGTAATACACACCATTTTACATTTTGCATGCGGATCTTAGCAAATTAACATTCTCTCCCTTACTATAATGGATTTCCGCAAAGTAACGCGTGATTCTATTAACTATCTATCTCTCTGTCATTTTTGTACATTTGTATATACATATAGAAACATTGCACTGAAATTTGGCCATAGATTGTTGCTCTCATCGCACCCATAGAAGTTTCACTACTAAAAGAAGAACCAATAGTTGGCCAATTAAATGGACTGAACGCATAGTTTCGTATGTTTGTTTTGGTGAGAATTGTCATTCGGTACTCTCAACTGTGTTGACAGTGTCAGGATCTGCCTCATACAGAATTTTAATGAAGACAGCAAGGGAAAGTTTCGAACAGCATGCATATAAACACAGTTATATTAACTGAGCCCAACAAGACGTAGTTTCCCGACGCAGACCTACAAGCAATTAGGTTAACTTTTTCCTTTAACATGCTTTTCGCAGCTACACTAAGAAACTGCTGACAATTACCTTTTAAAATCGGAGACACGTGCTTATTAATAGTATATGTGGATTTGATGGCGGAGGCACCCCAGGCCCAGGTGTGGATTTAAGCATACGCTTGAACCTAAAAGAATACTACCACTCTATCTCATCCAATGGATCTCGTAAAAGGCGAGTAAGGAATTAAACTGCACTGAGCACCCAACAGCGCATGGTGACGATGGGCTCACCACCTATCGCACCAAGTGCATTATATTGTTTTGGTGAAATGTGGATTGTGGCAGTCATCCGTTTTTGCAGTGAGTGTCCAGTCTCTGACTACCCCTTATGGGAAACAGTCGTGATATTATGTATGTTGAACCTAAACCGGAACTTGTTATTTAATTATTTTAGTTCTTCAATTTAAATTAATAATGGTCTTAAAATATAAACATTTTTCGATGGAACTAATGATTTGAGAAAACAATAAAATTAAATTTAAGACCTTTTCAGTTTTAGTGGCTTCAAAAATTTTGGTTACCTTCTTAGCCTAAATTCACGCTTGAGTAAGATGAAATATCCCATCGTCTAGAATCCGAGTCTTGTCCCTTATTATATACGTCATAAGTGTAGCATGCTATTTATTCCATGGCAATTTTTTTTATTGAAAAATAAATACCTTCATACAACAACACCTTAATAGCCTTTTTATTTACTGTCGTCGTCGTCGTCGTTTCAGCCTATCAATAGTCCACTGCTGAACATAGGCCTCCCCCATAGATTGCCACAAAAGTTTCTTGTTAGTTAGCTCTGGTTTTGGGGGGATTTTGCCATAGTTGCCACGCTTGGCGGACGGGTTGGCAACCGCAGTTTATTTATTCAGATGTTCCAGCAAGATGGTTTTCATTTTCCCTCTGTCGACTTTTACGACACCCACGGGATGAGATGGGGTGTCAGATTATATTAAGCCGCTACCACACGGCCATTATTTACTGTGCAAACAATAAACTACAGCTGAACATTCTATTACCGTTTGCCTTTTATTCTTTAAGCCTCTACGGCTTAAGAGAATCTACTCGGAAAATGAATCAGGAGAGCAGTAGCAGCATATTTCTGGAATATCCGTATAAATAAACTGCGGTTGTCAAGCGTGGCAACTATCCGGCAAAATCCCCCCAAAATGAGACATACAACTTTTGTGGCAATCGACGGGGGAGAGGCCTATGTTCAGCAGGGGACTAGTGAAAGGCTGATATGATGGAACATTTCTAAATGTAACACTTTTGCTAATAAACACATTCTTTCAGTTTCTCATTTTCACTGGGAGGGAGTTCAGTTAACCAAACTATTGATTTGTGATCTGGGTGCTTTCTCGACTCACAACAATTTTGAGGTCAAACACACAGTGTCATATTTGTGACTTTTTTTTTATTGGATAAAGTGACGAGACGAGCAAAACGTTCACCTGATGGTAAGTGCAACGTCCGCCACAACAAATGCCGTGTCACCCAGAAAACCTCTGTGTGACACCACACTGTGCCCATCACCCTGAGACAGGTTCTTAAGTCTCATATGCCCAGTGATTGCGCTAGCTCACAGGGCCCTTCAAACCGAAACACAGTAATGTTTGCACACTACTGCTTCACGGCAGAATAACTGGCCCTGGGGTGGTACCTACCTAGACGGATTCCTGCATAGGAATCCTACCACCAGTAAAACACGTGTTTGCAACTTCAGTGATGTGTTTTGCCTAGGGGTAGTGTTGGAGTGGCTGTAGATATCCTCCATATCTGCGGAGCTATTACGTATCCAAAGTGAAGATGACTTATAAAAGTATTGAACGAATATCTGTCAAATAATTGTTTTATAATGATTATGGTTAACGAAAATGACGATGATTTTGTATATGATGTCTTTTTTGTTAATCATAACCAGTATGCTGACACTTCTTTGGCAGATATTTGTTCAACACTTTTGTAAGTGATCATCACTTTGGATACGCAATAGCCCTGCTGGATGCGGTTCCCGGTGGTGGTGTCAGTTTGCTTTTGCAGGCTATTGTGAGAGGGCGGGTGGTGCTTTTCAAGAACAAGGTAATACACACAATAAAAAAAAATTGAATGCGGATCTTAGAAAATGAACTTTTCTATTTTTAATTACAATTGCATTTATTTGCAAATACGCACTTAAGAGTATATATTTTCAACTTAGACTTCCAACCGCCCGCCATTTTGTATTTGAGGCGCCATTTAGATTAATGCTCCACGTTCGAAGGCGAGCGTGAAATCAAAGCGCGCGGGATTGGCCCACGTGCTACGAATACGTACAGTATAGACAGAACGATCCGGCGGGAAATACGATTTACATAAGAATGCGAATTTACAACCCAGTGACTTGGATAATAACTGCAGGAGTGAATCTCTGCCATCGCTTAGCAAAAAATTATAATTTGGCTTGCGTAATGCCGAAGTTACTGAGGTGCAGAGTATTGGAGGTTGCTGGCGTATGCGTCACGCTGTTCAAACTGGCAACAGTAAAATTGTAATTTTTTAAGAAAGAAATTGACGGGACGAGCATTTCGTTCACGTGATGGTAAGTGCAACCTCTGCCCAAATGAAATGCTGTGTTATCCAGAACAATTCTGTGTTGCACCACACAGCGCTAGTCACCCAGAGAGATAAAGTGATAAAACGAGCAAAACGTTCGCCTGATGGTAATTGCAACGTCTGCCCATAACAAATGCTGGGTCGGCCAGAAGATTTCTGTGTGGTGTCACACTGTGTCCATCACCCTGAGACATAGGTTCTTAAGTCTCATATGCCCAGTGATTACGCTAGCTCACAGTGCCCTTCAAACCGAAACACAGTGATGTTTGCACACTACTGCTTCGCGGCAGAATAACTGGCCCTGGGGTGGTACCTACCTAGACGGATTCCTGCATATGAATCCTACCACCTGTAAAATTGCCATTTCCAACGGCACGTGATTAACGGTGACGAAAAACATTGTAAACAAAACCTAAATGTATGACATGTGGATTTTGTCATAATATTTTTGTTCATTCTTTAAAATTATTTCTTAAAAATGCCAAAACCTTGACACAGGTTGGTGAAGTCTTTCCAGCTCCGAAACCATATATATTCAGTCGAATTGAGAACGTCCTTTTTCGAAGTCGGTTAAAAAAGGTTACCTGTGGAGTTTGTTTCGCCTGTTTCTTCTCCGTCAGAGGAACCTCATTGCGTTTTTAGAAAATTATTGTTTGCAGAAAATTAGTGACAATTTGATAAACGAAATTTATATTTCTTCCGTTGAAAAATATTTTCATTTCATCATTTCATTTAATTTCTCAAAAGTAAACGGAGACTCGTACGAAGTGGCGGTATGTTTTATGTCTGTCACTTTTATACTGTCGCTAGTGATTGCCATGCGGTAGTAATAGCACAATAAAACTACTAACAAATAACGTCCCATGGATATTGCCATTATTTTGCCACCACACTACTCGTAGGATAGGGCTTCAAGAATCCGCCTGGACAGGTACCACTGCAGTGTCAGTTGTCTTGCCGTCAGGTAGTGGTCGCTTCGGAGGGCGCTGAAGGTAATTTCAATACGCATATGAAATAAATGGCTTATGAAACTTGTGAGTCAATGGTTTATGGTGGCGATAATAGTGTGGTGTTATATAGATTCCAAATGAAAAGATCTGGTTAAAGTGGAGTTGCCATCTCTAAATTTTGTAAACCAGGATTTCAACATCTCTTCGCAAAGCCAGGGGATCAAGCGTCGACGATTCGAGCCGCTCTTCGTTGAATGCGGTCAAATGGAAGAAACAGACACTCGGGTAACCCAGAGATGAGAACAATACTCCATGTGCGGCCGAACCTGCGCCTTATAAAGTCACAAGCGGTGGGCCGTCATGAAGTACTGTTGCGCTCTTCTGAGCACGCCAAGCTTTTTAGAGGCCAATTTGGCCTTCCCATCCAAGTGTTCGCGAAATTGAACGTTGCTCGATACTCGTATCTCGACGCTAAGGATTCCGATACTGGCTGAGGCAACAACTTTAAAACTACCCAAGACACCCCAACACACCTCAAATAGCACGACATGTCCTGGCTCTCCCTTGGACAACCACTGCTCTCAATTATACAAAAAAATTTGCAAATAACTGTGATCTTTTTAAAATTAACAAAATGAAGCCCAGTTACGAATTTAACAATCTCGAGTTTAACTTGATCGGAGATCTAGCTATCCGAGAAATGGAAGATATACTTGTTTTATGCGCGATCTAATATTGTTAATTTTCTATAAAATATGTCATAATTATCATGATCATATCAGCCTATTACAAGTCTACTGCTGAACATAGGCCTCCGTCAGAACACGGCATGCATCTATCCACTTTCCGCAAAACCGTGCAAGCCGCCGCTCCATCTACTATAGGATCGCTCCTACACTGAGTTTGCGAACAAGTTTTACTTTTTTTCTACAAAACCTAGAATAAAATAGAATACTTTTTTAAGCTACACTGGTTCGCAAAGAAATGCCTCTGTCCTGGAAAGAACCACGACGACGACGAGAAACCCAGAGGGTTTTTTTCAGTCATTTTAAAAATATACAATTGCAGCAGTATTATAAAGATGTAGAAATAGCTTGGAAGCGATTACCTCATTCCCAGGGGTTTAATATCCATGTATTTCTTAATATTATAATAACCCTTCTTAAAAAGGCTTTGTTTAATAAATAGTGTAAAGTTGTGTATTGAAAGACTGTGCACTTTCTGGGATTTTGTTGTAAAACGTATACATTGCCCCATGAAAGAGTTATTGACTCTGTGAAGTCGAGTAACTGGCATTATTAATTTGTTCTTGTTCCTGGTATTCACATTATGAACATCACTAATTAATATTCTTATGTACGTAAATAACGTTTTCCTATACATCTTGAGAGGATTTGCTTTAGTGTAATTTTAGTTTCCCGCATAAATTCAGATTTTCACAGTCACAGACTCAGTAAAAAGTAATTTCATACATGAAAATAAAATGTAGTTACCATTCAGATTCCATAGACATAAAAAGATTGTCGCGAGCGGGAAAAATTTCATTTGTAGCTTTTTTATACTAGGATCGAGTTACCTTTCATTTTGGCGCCAGTTTTAATTTGATTTTAAGTCGCAATATTGAATTTCAGAAGAAAAAAAAAACCCTTTTTTTTAAAACCCGCGTATGCTATACATATTTTCCCGCTGCTTTGTGCTTTTACGGCTGCAGATTAAATTACAGGATTGATGTTTTTGACTGATAATTTTAAAAGTATTGTAAAAAAGAAACTGTTTTAAAAACCTAATTAATTTAATGCTATGTTTGTATACCTCAGTTCAAGTAATTATTGTTTGGATTATGAATATCATGTGTAGCGTGTGGTGGCGGCTTAAGAGAATCTACCACTCCATCTCATCGCGTGGGTGTCGTAAAAGTCGACAGGAGGAAAATAAAAACTAGGAGATGGGTAGCAACATCTTCCTGTAACAACTGAATAAATAAACTGCGGCTGCTAACCCGCCAGCCAAGCGTGGTAACTATCGCAAAATCTCCCCTAATACAAGAGTCATCAAGGAAGGCATTCAGGCATTAACTTTAATGAAATTTTAAACTACATTTAGCTACATTTGTTTTCATTTATATATTTTATACCAACAACTAAAGACAATTTATGTAATGAAGTATTTGTGACAGAACTAAGAACCTGGTCGGTATAAAATGATCCCTGGCCGATGTCTGTACATAGGAATGTTTAAGAAAAAATAATATTATTTTAGATAATGTTTTCTTTTATTTACGCGAATATTACACATTTAAATAAAACTATTTTTACGGATTTTATCGCGTTTAATTTATAACTATCTTTAACCCGACGTCCCCCCGTGACCATGGGTGCTGTAAAGCGCCCGAAACGTCGGGTTAAAAATTGTTATAAATTAAACGCGATAAAATCCGTAAAAAATTGTATTTTTTAAATTATTTTAGATTTTATTACTTATTTTAAGAATTTTGACTTATCTTGTCTGTCTGTCTGTTTGTACGCGCATCACGCAAAAACTACTGCACGAAATTGAATACGGCTTCCACAGTTACGCAGTATCTAGATACGCCCCGTAGAATCCGAATTATCTATACGCGCTAATTTCAAAAAATAACTTATCAGATTTAAATAAATATTTTTGCATTAGATAGCCCGTTTATTAAGAAAGATTATAGGCTATTACAATTTCATGCCACAACTTTAAGGTGCCGAAAGCTGAAGAAAATGTTACTGAGGAGGGCTGAACTGTGAATGCTCAGGTCATAATCAGCTCTTCCTGACCAAGATACGCACGCACACACAGTCAAAAGCTTTAATATAACACGCACCACGACGCGCGACCGCCGTAGAGAGCGGCGCGCAGTAGTCAATAATCACACCGCTTACACACGATTCACCCGTGTTCCAGAGCAGTTCTCACCGCCCAGGGTTACCGACACCCAAGTCGACAGTCCGAATGGACGCCCGCAGCCTCCCTCGGACGGTCATTAGACGTCTTAAGATCATTAGAGATATTCGAAATCGCGAAAGCACGCAGCGAACACGACACAGTCCGAATTCGAGGTTTTTGTAGGAGTTTATTTATTTATGTTTGGGTCAAACCAAACCTGGCACGCGGGCCCCCGGCTCGTGAGCACAGTATCCGATGAAGCTGTAAAAGCCAAAAAGGCTAACAGCAATTACATCACCGAAATTATATCAGGTCATAAGGTAGCAGGCAAGGCTCAGCTAGTCTTAAAAATAGATATATACATTGCCGATTGGCTGGCTAGCTGAAGTTGTAAAGTTCAATGAACAATTAGCCAAAACTTTCCCCATTTACATGTTATAAGCAAAGTTCCCCGAGGTGGCGACCTCCGTCGACCCGACTTTGTTACAATATTCATACTTTTCAATCTCGTTCAGTGGACAGTCTTGTAGTTACATTGTACATTTCATGTTTTAAGGAAGTTTGAAATCGCTTTAGTTAAAATACGTAAGTGGATAAGATTTTAGTTAGTATAAAAATACTTTTACCTGGGAAATTAAATCCACAAATTAGTTTTAACTTTTCAAATATTCAAACTTTTTTATAAGAGAAAGTGAAAAGATGAGCAAAACGTTCGTGAAATGTCTGCCCATAACGAATACTATCTCAGACAGAACATTTCTGTGTTTCGTGTCTTTAGGGTTATTATAATATTGTAGAACACATGGATGATGATAACCCTTGTGAATGAGGTGATTAATGCCAAACTATTTCTACTACTGCTTTATAATACTGCTGTGATTCTAAATTATTTTTAAAACGAACATAAAAAACTGCCCGCTGGTTTTTTTGTTGGTTCTTCCCAAGACAGAGGCATTTTTTGCGAACCAGTGAAGTATAAAAAAATTACGTTCAAAAAGTATTATGTAAAAAATCTATGTTGAATACAAACTATTCTATTCTATTCTTAATCTTTTTTTATTATTAATATATTCTAGACTTTTTGCATACATTTACACACAATAATTAAGTAAATCATTTGCGTGACTATACATTAATTGTTATATATACATAAAAATTAACATCCTGCCCTATTAAGGCCAAGTCTTTTTAAATTTAAAGGGGAGCTTGTAAAAAATGTACTTGTAATGCGATAAAATATTGATTTTGGATTCTGAGCCGCTGTTTTTGTCTTAAGACATTTTATCAAATAGTAAAAAAATATGCTTAACCGTGTAGTGGGAGAAAATTAGAAAGACCCGTGACGGGCAGCTAAATCTAAAGTGGCAAAAAGCGTGGCTTTTACAGAAAATTCTCCTAATTTGAGTAAGATAAGATAAGAGTGAAGAAGATTAACGTCGGTTAATCTAGTAGGGGGTTATCCTTCTGAAAGAAAAACTTACTAAAAGAAAGAAAATATAAAACGAAACTGAACGTAATAACAAAAATATAAAATTTGAAGAATAAATAAAATCGATTTAGGTTAAAACTTAAAAAATAGAAACATCAACCGAATACTTCTTGTATTCTGTTGATGAAAAAAAAACAAAGGACTATACTGAGATGTTGTGCCTGTAGAATTCTGTGCTGTAGAATTGCCGCGAATAGGTTCTCGCTCAGCAATCTGTTTTCTGACAATCAATCTCGGCGCTGATTTTTGAAACCGAATTTGACGAGATACTTCGGTTTAGCTGCGAACTATTTTAATTATTCCACAAAAGCAATAAATATTTATCTTTTATTACAAAATTAAGTCATAAAAGCAGTGATCGGTGAGTGACTTATCAGCTGTGATAAAAAAGCAATGGTATCAATTTAGACAAAAATATGGCGAGTAAAATTTCACGCATTCTAGCCTCCAAAAGATGATGTGTGTTAATTTATTTTTGATTTACGGTACGAAGCCAACTCTTGCGAACTTTTTTTTTACAACGGTCAACGTCCAGCCAGCCTACACTTCAGCATACTCATTCATTTGGTTCTTCTGAGGATATTGTCGTTTCGGTTTCTATCCCAAAGCGAAACATAGGACACAATAATGATTTCTTATATTTACGCGAATACTACACATTTAAATAAAACACAATAGTTTCCATAGCTCGCTGAGTGACTTTGTAGCAAGGAAAATTGCGAAATGTTTTTTCATTATAATTCGGTAGCGAATTCACCGACGTGTCGCGCCGCGTAATGTGAACACAAATTGAAAGCCAATAAAACGCCATTCAATTTACAATAAATTGCGGATTCACGAAAAACTTTCAGCGCGGAAAACGTCCTGTTTAACATTCACGAAGCGCGCGCTGTCATTACACTCGCTCACTTCCTGCCTGTGTTGCAAGTAAAAAAAAGTTTGTAGATTATATCAAATAGGATTTAAATAATTAAAAAATATCTGCAATCCTCGGTGGTAGGATTCCTACGCAGGAATCCGTCTAGGTAGGTACCACCCCAGGGCCAGTTATTCTGTCGTGAAGCAGTAGTGTGTAAACATTACTGTGTTTCGGTCTGAAGGGCACTGTGAGCTAGCGTAATAACTGGGCATATGAGACTTAAGAACTTATGTCTCAAGGTGATGGGCACAGTGTGGTGTCACCCAGAAATTTTCTGGGTGACACAGCATTTGTTATGGGCAGACGTTGCACTTACCATCGGGTGAACGTTTTACTCGTTTCATCACTTTATCCAATTAAAAAAAGAAAATCTGCAATGTTCCTAAGTATTAGTTCCTACAACAGCAATGTCAGTTATTCAACCATAGTGGTTAATCTGAAAATTACTGAGCATATTATACTAAGTAATTGAAGACTATGCAAATAATTGTTGATTTAGCTTCCCTCTGATATTATCGCATGAGTGTTAGGTTAGGGACGGGTGAGTGCCTTTGTATTTGGGTATACTTATAGCATTGCCGTGTGGTAGCGGCCTAAGAGAATCTACCACCCCATTCCGTCCCGTGGGTGTCGTAAAAGTCGACAGAGGGAAATTATAACCAGGAGATGGGCAGCAGCATCTTCCTGGAACATCTGAATAAATAAACTGCGGTTGCCAACCCGCCTGCCAAGCGTGGCAACTATGGCAAAATCCCTCCAATATGAGAGCTACAAACTTTTGTGGCTATCTATGGGGGAGGCCTATGTTCAGCAGTGGACTTGTGATAGGCTGAAACAACGAACGACGATAGCATTATATTATAATATTTCCGAGCCTCCGCGTTTTCTACTCTCTTCATCGGATACGCTTCCATAGGAGCCGGAGTTCTGAATGCCAGTGATAGATAGGCGTAAGTAAACCCCAAGGTGAAGATCCCGCCACTGCAAACCCTACCTCGTGAAAAGCCCTACCCTTCGAGGTTTTAACAAAATAATTTCGATACATGTCCGACAGAATAGCACGTACCTCTTCTTACCGAGATGTCGTAAGAGGCGACTTAGGTATTCTACGGACAGCCTTTATCCGTGCAGAATAAAACTATAATATGATATGTTGTCACGATATTGCTCGTAGGAACGCAATGGGGAGTAAGAATTTTTTGACGCATCATTTGGTCATCACTCCTCCCTTATATGGGAAAAAGGGCTCACAAGGCTACAAAATCATTTCGTCTACGTTCTTTATATCCTGTTTAACCACGGAAACAAGAGGCCGTTATGATGTTGTTCAGCTATATTATAATAGGAGAAGAGATAAAACTTCATACATTGAAATGTTTTATTTATTTTACAACTGTTCTAATACTGCAATATCGCAATATTCTTCGTTAATGAGTGTCATAAATAATACTTCTTGATCCTAACAACATTATAAATATATTAAATTAAATCAAAATCTTTAGCTAACTTAATTAACTGGAACTTATGTTGTTGAACGTATATATTTTTTGTTATATTGAAAGGTGTGAAGAGAGTTTTGTTTCCGCTGCAAGCTTCTAAACTAGTCGCGGTCTTTGAGCTACGAAGAATAAGTACAATATTTTATACTAGCAACGGCAGAATTCGAGTATATGATTACATTTGAACCACATATTCCAATGATCTGTTATACTACGAAACAATGTCAGTTAATTGAAAAATTCATCTAATTGATTTAATGGTCAGGGAATCAAAGATGGTATGGTCTAAACTACACGATAAAAGAAACATTAATGTACAATATTCTAAAAAATACAAATACATCAAAACACAAATCACGACAACTCATCCACAAATGAAACCGGATATTTTTTTATGAAAGAAAGCGACGAGATAAGTAAAGAATTTGTAAAGCTAATTTACTTTAATTATTTATTTATTAATGGAAACAGTTATAAACTTTCTTCCAGTGTCAAGTAACATATCCAAGTATACAATCTTCAAGCAGCAAGACTTCAACATTTTGATCGACAGAAATGATAGTTGGCTTTTACTGAAGATACGCTGGACTGAAAAAGCACAAATTTTGTCTAGAATTGAATTTTCCAATTACTGTACACTTTCAGGGGCATTTGCTGCATAATAAACATCAAAACTACAAATAAACCGAACTTACAAAATTAAATAAAAGCACTACTGCTACTTTTCGACTTGGCGCCAAAAGTCTTATTAATAACAGATCAAAAAATGTTATAGATAAAAAAAACAAAATGACTAAGCAGTGGTTGCTCAGTCCACACAAAAAAGATACCATATGTCAATGAAAATTGCTGTTTTGGGTCAATAAATTGGTACTTTTTCCAGTTAAGGTTTTAGTAGAAGAACCCATAAAGCATTTTGTAGAAAAGGAACCGAGCCAATATTTTGGCACAATTTCAGGATAGCGATTGTTAAAAATGGTCTCTCATTCCACAAGTCTACAAACATATTTGCGTGTGCTAATTATTTGACAAAAGGAATATTAGGAGGTCAAACAAACTTACCTTTTAGTAGAAAGTTTCTACTAAAAAATCGAAAACTTACCTATTAATTTAGATTATCATCATACATGATTCTTATGGATGTACACCATAAAGTGTAAATGCGGCCGTCATCCTGAGGCATCAGTTCCTTAATCTCATATGCCCAGTACCAGTCAACTAGCTCTCTAGCTATCAATACCCTTCAGACCGAAATACACAAGATAACGTTAACAAATTAAATAAAAGAAAATTCTGCGAAAGACGTGCTGTAATGAAATGCCAACCACCAAAGCGGTGACGATGGAATTTTGAACACGAAAGGCGGCGTTTGAGAGACATTTTAGAAAGACCGCTTCATCATCATCATCATCATTTTAGACTATCACTAGTTCACTGCTGAACATACGCCTCCCCCATAGATTGCCACAAAAGCTTGTAGCTCTCATTTTGGAGTGAATTTGTAGTTGTTGCCACACTTGGCAAGCTGGTTGGCAACCGCATTTTTTTTCATCCCCTGGTTTTTATTTTCCTTCTGTCGACTTTTACGACACCAACGGAATGAGGTGGGTTGGTAGATTATCTTAAGGCGCCATCACAAGGTTAAAGACTGCTTGCTATTGCAAATGTTTAGCGTCTCACAATTCAGCCTTCAGAAATCATAGAGAGAAATGAATATCTGACTCAGAGTCAATTGAGACCAGTGGCAACTTTATACTCGTAGATTAAATAAAGTAAATAGCCCGATTTGGTTCAATGTTGCGACTTTACCTGAAACAGGTAACAGACAAGACGATTAAAAACAAATATAAAATATTGTGAGGACTCAAACTATTAACAAATAATTAAAGAATGAATGTTATTCTTGATTGTACTCGTTACGTTACTCGTGTTGAGCAACTGTCATTTATTATAGGATTTGTAATACAAATACAGGTAATAGAATCAGACGTTACTTTGCTAAAATCCATTATAGTAAAGGAGAGAAAGTTAATTTGCTAAGATCCGCATGCAAAATATTAAATGGTGTGTATTACCTAGTTTTGAAGAGCACCGCCCGACCTCCCTCAAAACTAGGTAATACACACCATTTTACATTTTGCATGCGGATCTTAGCAAATTAACTTTCTCTCGTTTACAAATACAGCTGCTACATTGAAGAACATTTTATTGGCTTCTTAGCCGTCGAAAAAACCACAGCTATGACTTTCACTAATTATATAATCACTAAGCTAGAATATCTTGGTATCATTGCAAAACTTACAGGGCCAAGAATTTGATAATGTAGACAATTTGCGTGGAGAAAAAAGGGTGTCTAGAAAGGTATACTTGATTGAAATTAATCCACTCGCTTATTTTTATCTTGTGGGAGTCACAGATGGAATCTCATCCTAGGAGATGCAGCATTGTCTTATATTAAAGCAAAATTCTTTTTGATTTGTTTCAAAGACTGTACACTCTGTTAGCTGGCTCGAGTCAGAGGTGGGCAATCGCAAACATACGAGTACATACATATTTCATGCCTTTTTAAACGACACGTAGCGGGTGGCGAACTACGTCGCCAAGAGAAGAGAAGAGCGAAAAACTGCACCTGGATACGGCTGTACAACACCAGGACACATTTACACATTGGCTTGATAATTATCGAGGAAATGGTTTCTAATCATCCTTGGCAACAGCGAGAGAAAAAGCCGCAAAAAAGGCATAAAATGATATCGACTGAAAGTTCAAAGTCGTCAGTAGGAACCGTCAAATAACGTATTTTGATCATAAAAGGGAAGATTATGCCCTTAAATTGTCTGCAGAAGAGATTTTCGAAATAAATGTTTTCTATATCATTATCGACAATGTACACGAAAGCTGACAATCTAGATTTGAAGCACTTAAACATCATGAGAGCATATTCGGTTTCATAAATAACACTTGCAATATCTCTAAGAGTAGGAGAAAGTGATATTGATGTACATATATTTTATGAAAAACTGTATATGTTTATTCCTTGTGTTTGAAGGAAACGACGGCAGTATCTCGGTACTGAAATATGCAATACAAAAAGAATTCACTGAACTGTACCCCTCAGTCGAAATAGTATTGAGAATTATTGCTAGTGTGTGAAAGTTGCGTCTGCAGAAAAGTCTTTTTCGAGGTTAAAAATGATTAAAACATGAGGAATTCGATGATCCAAGATTGGCTGTCAGCCTTTGCTATTCTTTTAATTAAAAATGACCTAGCTCATTGTGCTTTATTTAAGTTTTTAATTTTAGGAAAAGCCGAAAACATCATGTTTTAATCAAAGTTTTTAAGGTGTTTATGTACCTTAGTTTATTTATTAATACCAATATTATTACACGTTATTATATTTTACGTGTTTATGTTTATTATCTTTTATAAGTATTCTAATACAATGTTTTATAACTTTTGCATTTCTCGGCAATTATCAGGAATAACTACTTATAATTCAGATACATTGCACATAGGACAAGGGTCTTATATCTGTCGCCCGGTTTAGGCTGCCGCTGTTCACATTTGTGGCATACATCGTTCTGTTCAAGAAACTAGAAGCAGTTGTCAAAGAAGCTATGCCGTCATAGTATAGATGCCCGCCTCTTTAACACTCCGCTGGCCGCCGCCAAAAAAAACGATCCAATTTTTGTTTCTTTTTAGGTCTGATGGTCACTGTTAATCCGAAGACTTTCACAGCTTCGCTGGATTGAAATATGGCCGAACGCTGAGGGCGCTCATTTAAAACCTTTATTTAAGAGTAACCGGCGCAAAGACATCCGAGAGGGGACCTTAGCATGGACCAATACCCATTGCGCGAGAGTAGCTGACTCGAAGGTGCCCGAGAGGGCCGGACCTCGGCTCGGTCAGTACTTCAATCGGCGGAAGGAACTTGCGAGCCAACGCTATGAAGTCATATTTATAACATACGTCCAGGACCGAGCGAGCAAGCGGGCAAAAGTTGCAAGTGCAAGACGGTGATAAGAATTTTATTGGTTATAATTTTGTATTTTTATTGGTTATTTTAAAAGTCCTTTAAAATTAATGAATGGGTATATAATAATTTTTAATAAAGCATTCGGTACTCAGCAATCGTTCTTTTATTGAAGAACAACCGACCTTTCTACAAACATTATTAATTGTAAGTCTCACAGAGCTCTGTTAGTCTTATATAGCATTAGCAGTTTTTTTATTCTCTTAAGATTAAAATAGATTATAAATTATTTTATCCAACACGCCTCAGAACAATTAGAAAAAAAAATTAAGTTCCTTTTAAAAATGAATAGCAAAAACAATTTGAAACAGGATAGAATAAAGAATTATTGAGTTCTTAAAACTATACCAATTATATTATTTTTGTGCGAAACATATATATTCTGCAATATTATACATGGTTATTTATACTTTTACGTATGTTCATATTGATTTTTCGTAATTACTGTGGATAAATATGACAGAACGCACTGCAAAGTGTTCAGAAATAGAAATTAAGGATTCAGTTAATGGCAGTTCGGTTTTCCTTTAAGATGTTGTATTGCATAGTTATGTATGTAATAAATAATGTACTTATTGCATATAAATACACTATCGTTTTAAATAATAAATTCAACATTAAAGACAGCCAAATAAAATTTATTTTACTAAATACTCATGATGATTAGATTTCTGAACGGATAAACGTCAAAAAATTATAGTCCGTGTGATTTCAGTTCAGCCGTGAACTTTCAAAATTTCACGTTGTCGTTTTGTGAATCTTTCTGCCGTTCATACGTGATTAATTTTTTCGCATTCTACAGTGATGGCTGGGAAGCTGAATAAGTTTGAAACTCCCAGCTCCGCAAGCTCTGATAGGTAAATCGTGCGTGCTAAACTGAATCTAATGTTTGTTTGCACAGCTGGCTAGTGTCAACAAAATTTACCCATAAGGATTTTCATCTTCAGTATGAGCTTAATCATCATCGCGTCCGTATCGTGTACATACGTGTAGTGTATCAGTGCTTCATAAATACAAAATTTTCGTAACATTCGACCGCAACGCCACCTGAAAATATAACCTAATCATCCACGCATTGTGATTTATTTTTAGACATTTATTTAATACATTAACGGCTTGCTATACACTGTGCCGCCGCGCTGTGAATTAACACATGCTCCAAATCCGCCGTGATTAAAACAACGTCTACATCGCATGCGAGAGGTCAAAACCTTTGAAAACATGGAGCCTGGGTCGTTGATCTTCCCGAATCCGTAAGAGATTTTATAAAATTTTTGAGCGTCGTCTGCCTAGAAGTCGTTATATTTTTTTTTTAAATGCACTTATGTATACGTCTTATATATCTATATTTAATGTTTAATACACAGTCAAGAATTAGTCACTTTAGAATGTTATAATCAGAGAACACTCATGTCTAAACAAAGCATACACACACACACACAACTATGTAGTAAATATGACCTTGAATTGATAAGAAAATAATACAATAACATACTTGTCATTTTTAAATGGAGCTGATAATGACAACAAATATTTCTTTAATTTGATAATGATCAAAGCTTGTAAAGTAAACAAAGATATTCCATTAAACTACACAATGCAACTTTAATACCTAATAGATTACTTATACTTATTTTAGAACATATAAAATACACCAATCTCCAATGTACAAATGCTTTCAAATTCTTAGGAAAATTACTTACTGCATTGTAAGGTCACTTGCAGTAGTTACAGAAGGTCAGTAATATTAAAATTGCTGTGAAATATTCTAGGAAATATATAAATATACTACAACTCTAGTCAAGG
This sequence comes from Luehdorfia chinensis, assembly GCA_019845155.1. Classification (NCBI taxonomy): domain Eukaryota; kingdom Metazoa; phylum Arthropoda; class Insecta; order Lepidoptera; family Papilionidae; genus Luehdorfia; species Luehdorfia chinensis. The sequence continues at coordinate 1,897,339 of JAHVAK010000122.1, forward strand.
TCTGAGAGGCACACAACACTTAAAATTAAAAAATGCATATTTCTATAAAATGTTTTATCTTTCAGATTCCATTTATACTTAATTTCGTATTACTAAATTAATGAATTTTTTATGAGAATTTAGTTAATTTGTTGTCTAAGAATTAAAAAAATTAATTGAATTTAAATGAAACACTGGCTAAATATCTACAAAAACATATTCTATTTAAAATGCTTATATATGTATCTTCATAAATATATAAGCCATTTACCAGTGACACATCTCACATCATGATATCTCCAAAACTAACAAGACCTACTGACTTGAAAGACGGTTGGCCCGTTTAATACAAGCTACGACCTGACTGTAAAGTGTCACAACCATAAATGCCTTATCGTTTAATCTATAATTTATAATGCAGCTCATGATATAAAACTGATCTTTTATATTTTCAAGGAAAATGAATGCCGGTATAATTCATGTTTTGTTTTGAGGTTGGGTTTGAATAAAACACTGGCGCAGTGATTTAAGGTTCATCCTACAATGTATGCCAATTTTCAAACCTTTTTATTATACAGTTCAGTATCAGTCAACCCATTATTTTATTATTTTGCTGTTGGCACACTTATTAAGTTTCCCATTTCATGACACAAAACTTTCATTAGAAATGCCACACTTTATTGTTAAGGGTAACATATGTATACAACAAATGTTCAAACAGTCAAAAATTCATATAAACCTATTTACACACTGCAATTAACGTCAAAATATTGAAAAAGGTAAAATAAAAATAATAAATACACTATGCCATGAAATGAAATGTACTGATGAAATAAGGTGCATTCCAGTTTGCATTCAAACACATTAATACGATTAGATAATGCTTTTCGCAATTAATTAATTTATTAGTTATCCCTGCTTCAATTAATTGAAATAATGGCTGTATATAATTTGTGATATAATGAACAAAATTTTCACATAGTGTTCATCAACACTTTTTGTCAAAACATATTTGGCCATCCTTCTTTGGCATTCATATCCTTCTGGTCCGGAAGTGGCCATAGCTGGAAGGGGAAAGAGCGTAGGACACATTAGGTGGTTGTTTTAGAGTTGGAAGGAGATGGAGAATCAGTGCATTAATTATTGCTTATATGATCATGGACTAATTGTATAATTCCTAACTGGATAATTCCATAATGATTTCTTATATTTACGCAAATAATAGACATTTAAATGAAATGAATTTTACGGATTTTTACTATTTATAACCCGATATCCGATATACCTGCTTGGGATCCTATAATTAATAAAATAAAATCAAAAATCAAGCATAGCACTGCAAGACTTCAAGACACAGTTAGCTCTTTCTGTGTAGATTGGACCAAAAATAATAATTAAAAGCTTAAGGTACTCCGAGTTAACTATGACATCAGGACATCTGTCACCTCAGTCCTTTTGTGACTCACTGTGAAGCACTCGAATCGTCGGGTTATACATAGTAAAAATTAAATGCAAAAGCAAAAGTAAAATTTGTTTCATTTAAATGGATAATTCCACTTATCAAAGAATAATATGAAAAAACATTTAGTTGTTGTAAGCAAAGAGAACAAGGTCATAGGTACAGATACAAGGAAAGTAGTTGATTGGATTAATAAACCTTGACATGAAATGCTCATTAAGAAATGTTTTAATATAGTTAACTATGTTTTAAAGAGGCATTTGGTCTTTAGGGTGACATTGATCCTCCTCAGATTTTGTTTGTGCATATTGTGTTTTGTATGTCAGTGGTTTTTGCTAAATAAAGTAATTCTTTCTTTCTTTCTGTATATCCATACTAATATTATAAATGCGAAAGTAACTATCTCTGTCTGTTTGTTAACTTTTCATGGCTCATCCTTTAAACCGATCTTGACGAAATTCGGCATAAAGATAGCCTGCATCCTGGTGACGGATGTAGAATACTTCCCACAAGATTTTAAAAAATCTTAAATTCACCCGGGTGTAGTGGTAGCTCAGGGGCTAGGCGCTCGCTTTAAATTTCATAGTAAGTGAGTGACCTGGGTTCGATTCCCGGTGCCGGCACCACTAAAATTGTTAATTGCAATTTTAAGTGCTGATTTACCACGTGCTCGGCGGTGAAGGAAAACATCGTGAGGAAACCTGCATGTCTGAGGAATAAAAAATATTTCGAAGACATGTGAAATCCGCCAACCCGCATTGGAGCAGCGTGGCGGATTCTTCCTAGCTCCAAAACCCTCTCAGAAATGAGAGGAGGCCTGTGCTCAGTAGTGGGACATTTATAGGCTGAAACTTTACTTTACTAGTGATTCTAACATCACATTTCATTTTTATTTATTTGCTTTAAACATGGTTACAATTAGATGTTTTCAATAAAGTTATGAGTAAGTAAGTAAGTATAATATATTTATTTACTTATGATGATGTAACAAAACATATATGATATTCATAGTCTACATAAGTAATAGTCAATAATTTTGTACATTACTTACTTGTGTTAGGATTCCTGTTCAGAAAAAGCTAGTGTAATTACATATTAAACTCAAGAAATGATGTCTCATGCTGATTTGCGCAGTGTAGTTAGACACAGGTGCTTCTAAGTGACACTGCAACTGTTATGGACGAGCATGGCACTGACCAGTAGGTGAATTATTTGCTTGTCTTGTCTATTTCCGTAATTTTTTTATCGATATTAATATTTTTGTAATTAGGGTCTTCTCTTTTTCTTCTTTTTAGGATCAGGATTAGGATCTTTTTCTTCTTTTTATAGGAGAAAGTGACTAGGAGGAGCAAAACGTCCATAACAAACACTGTGCTCCCTGTTCGTAAGTTACATTAGCCCAGGAATTACACTAGCTCTCAGTTCTCTTCAGACCGAAACATTACGGTTTGCAGACACTGCTAAATATATAATTTGACATCAACAGTTAAAGTTATAGACGAAAGTCAGCATCAGGCTCTACATAATGACATTAAGCTGATCTGGAGACCCATTTGGTCCAACTACGAGATACACATTGCATTTTTCTTTTTTAATCCTGTTTTTTTTTGAGTGCTTATAATTTTACTTTTGTTTAATTTTACTTTTATGCCTGTATTAATTATTTAGTTAACTATTTTATAGTTATGTACTATGTGTGTGGTGTTTGTGTTGTTAAAAAGTTGTAATTGCCAGCAAAGTGCCAAGTTCATGGAATATTCAGATGTTTTTAAACATCAATCATTCTGTCGGAGAACATAATAGTGAAAAAATAAAACAAACAATGACTGTTATAATGACGGTCATCCATAATGACCAGCATTTTTTATTATTGCATTCTTCATCTTCATGTTTACATATACAATTTGTGTTAGCTCAGGGGCCTTAAATTTCGTAGTATGCTGATTTACCGTCTCTGAGGAATAGAAATATTTCGCCGACAAGTGCAGTACGCACCGCCCTGAAACAGCGTGACGGACTCTTCCCGGCTCCAAAAGCCCTCTCAGAAATGAGAGAAGACCAGGGGGTCTACTTAATTCTGGGTTGTTTCATTTGATCACATGAATGAGCTTCATACGCCAAAATAAAACCGATAACGAAAACTACCAGACAAAGGCGGCGCGGGTTCGATTCTCGCACAAAACTAATATTTGTAGCCTCACTTGTTATAGGCAGACGTTGCACTTACCATCAGGTGAACGATTTGCTCGTCTCTTTGGTTTCTTGCACAAAAAAAAAAGATTAATAAATTCTGCAAGCTGACATTAAAACTGCAAGATCGGTCAATCGGCAAATGAGGTCATAATTATAAATTACGCAAGGTTAGTTTCAAATTGATTTCATATTATTATAAAGTTTGCCGTCTTGCTACTTAACATTCATTAGCTCTTCCCCGCGTCTTTGCCTGTGTTGTAATAATAAAGAAAAAAATCCTAATCACTTATTAAAAAAAAAACTAAACCAATTTTTACTAAATTTTTTGGTAAAACTATGAAAATTATTTTTTAATGTTTTCAATCTTCTGATTTTTACTTCTGCTATTTAAAATTAAGCTTATGACAATTTGTTTATTTTAATTATACAGTACATTACAAAAATGTCTATGACAACAACTTTCAAATTTATGAAATTTGTACAATCGACATACTACTAATATCTTATTATATGCACCTCTAGTCTCACTGTTGTCAAGAAGGCATGAGTCCTAGTCAATAGAGGACTTCTATTAATTAGATTGTGTACTCATCCTTACAATCAGTGCCGGGCTATGCCACGTAGAGGCCCCTAGGCAATTCAAGTCACGTGACCCTTTTCTAAGTAAAAAAAAAAGTAAATTTACAGCCTATAAATGTCCCACTGCTGAGCACAGGCCTCCTCTCATTTCTGAGAGGGTTTTGGAGCTAGGAAGATTCCGCCACGCTACTCCAATGCGGGTTGGCAGACTGCACATGTCTTCGAAATATTTATATTTCTCAGACATGCAGGTTTCCTCAAGATGTATACCTGTACCGCCGGGCACGTAGTAAATCAGCACTTAAAATTGCAATTAACAATTTTAGTGGTGCCGGCACCGGGAATCGAACCCAGTTCACTCGCGTACTATGAAATTTAAAGCGAGCGCCTAGCCCCTTTTCTACCATCCTAAAACAAAGTTACAATTCATTATAATGTCTATTCATACTGAACTGCCTATTCTATGGAGTCTGACAGAATACCTACGGGATCTACTGTCAACGCTGTACTGCCAGGTGTATAAAATATTTTATATGTAATTATTTATTGAACTTGTTTAGATTTCTTGCGTTACGATACTTATATTTTTTTTTCGGATGCCACAAACAATAAGAGAATTCTGTGTAAAAATACTGCTGCTAAATCAGAATCAATACGCTGTAAATATTACGATGAGTCATTCTTATTTACGGTAACGCAACGAGCATGTCGGTCACCTGATGGTAAGTGCGACGACTATAAGTAACAGTTAACAGTGGAAGTGTCACGCGGAGCTTCGTATTGCAGTCCTGGGTGGCACGGCACAATGTCGTCACATTGTGATATCAGTTATTAATTATTAAGTCTCTTATCCCTCCCTTATTATTATTTGTTTATTTCTTAATCGAATTTTCCAATTACTGCATAATAAACTATCAATTATTAAACATCAAAACTGAAAATATACAAGAAATTACAAAATTCAATAAAAATACTACCGCCACTTTACGAGAGTGCGCCATCAATGAATGTTTCTTTGTATTTACGCCAACAGTCGTAATCTTTCTACCATTGTAAAAATAGGAAATATTTAGGTAATCAAATACAAAGTTTGTCGTAACTTCGACATTAAAATTACGTTAAATTTTTACTGTCTATTTGTTGGACTGACGAAGACTAAACGAAAAGCAGGATTTTTTACCCTGCATTTTATTTTCCTGCCACTATATACTTTAATGGGCGCTTGCTGCATAATACACTATCATTATTAAGAATTAACACTCGAATTAGACTTGGAAATAACAAATGTCAATAAAAACCTAACTGTCACTTTACGAGTTGGCGCCAAAAGTCATGAAATATGTTAATGTCATAAACAACATCGGATAGTTTTAATAAGTTCCGATTATTTTAAAACCGAAACGATATTCAAAAATTCCGCATCCATTTTAGCAGGTATGATTTTTAATTTTTAGTAATAAGCATTGAAGCATCGTGGTGGACTCTTCCCAAGGCCTCCAAGGCAGGGCCTGTGCTGAGCAACTTTTTTTTAATGTACGATCTAATCAGTCTTTGGTATCAGCTTACCGTGTATTTTATATTTTAGCGACACGGAGCTCGCCCTGGAGCTAAGCGAACAGGTGTTCCTTGACGAGGAAGACTACTCTCGCGCCCCAGCTTCGCCCACCACAGTGCCCAATGTCAGGCCCTACCGACCTCCCTCCACAGGTAACACAACAAAGGATTATTAATGTTATGTCCATGTGTTATAAAAATTCGTAATTTAAACTAGTAAATTTGATGTCAGACTAAAAGCTTACTTAATAGAGGACTTAGTTCGATGTTTTCTGCGGAACAGGATCCGTAACTATTACATCCGCAGGTGCACAAAAGTAACGTGACCAGATAAGGGGCAGCATGGTGAAGTGGCAAAGGGAAGGGCATATAGCCTGTAGAACTGATAACTGTTGGAACTTTGCTGGTAGTAGGATTCCTATGCAGGAATCCGTCTATGTAGGTACCACTCCATGGGCCAGTTATTCTGCCGTGAAGCAGTAGTGTGCAAGCATTACTGTGTTTCGGTTTAACGGGCACTTAAGAACTGATGTCTCAGGGTGATGGGTGCAGTGTGGTGTCACACAGAAATGTTCTCTGTGACACAGTATTTATTATGGGCAGACGTTGCACTAACCATCAGGCGAAGGTTTTGAAAGATTCCCACGTCGAGGTTTTGGTGCAAGACGATGGCCGTGTTTTGTGACAATCTATGGGGTTAGGTTAAATTAACGATGAAGTATCTAAAGAGAAACGGACAGTGTTTGTAAAATAAAAATATCGTAACACGAGCTTGCTGAGTTTTAGTTTTCTTAGTTTGGGGCTGACGGCGTAAGAAAAACCATCATCCCATATCGCCCCATAGGTAACAGACTAGGGAAATGAATGAACCAGGGAATGAGTAGAAGCATAATTCTTTAACCATGGCGATTAACCCACATGAGTTTAATGTATGGGGACGTGTCCATAACTTACGTATTAATAGTAATAACCCTGATAAACCGGGAACCATAGTTGGAGGGTCCGAATTGTAATGAATTTTGGAGCTGGCCTTGTTGTGGCTGCGTAAGAGAAGTCATTGCCCATCTCTTTCCGTGAGTGACATCAAGGTCTACTTAGGGATATAGCAGTAAAGTCTATTGACCTTTTTGATGGAAGAAAGTGACGCCCGAGTGAAACGCCCGTGACAAATGCCGTGTCACCCAAAACAATTCTATGTGGGCACCAAACAGCGCTCGTCGAACTGAGACTTCAGATTTTAAGTTTAATGCCCAATTATTACACTCGCTGTCAGTAGTGTCCTTCTGACCAATTATTTTTTATTTCACAGACACGCAGGTTCTTTCAAGATTTTTTCCTTTGCCGTCGAGCACGCGGTAAATCAGCACTTAAAATTGCAATTAACTATTTCAGTGGTGCCAACACCGGGAATCGAACCCGGTCACTCGTATACTATGAAATGAAACGCATAGCCTACCCATCTACCACGGCTACACAAATTGCATACAAACACACTCGGAACAATTATCTGTAGGCTTCATAAATATATGTCCCGTGCGGGAATCGAACTCACGACCGATGGCGCGGAGGCTATTTATTTATACATTAAAGTTTTAAGTTTTATATTTTTTTAAATATTGAAAAAAATTCTTAAATATTTATAAATATGCAACAGTTGTCGTTTCTCCAGCAGGAGTAGTTATAAGTGAGTATACCTTTTTTCTGTAAGGTCTTTGCTAGATATTCCCTAATCTAGACCAACTTCTTGACCGTAGAAGTAATTTAATAAACACTGTGTATAAATTCCCAGTATGTTATGTAGTTTATTTTCAACTTTCACACATTTAAAGTAAGAGCAAACTCCTTTCATAAATACGCCACAAGTTCATAATCTTACTTTAGAACCATTTTTGTAGCTGTTAAGGTAATAGTCATCATCATCATCATAATCATTTCAGCTTATCACTAGTCCACTGCTGAACATAGGCCTCCCCCATAGATTGTCACAAAAGTTTGCAGCTCTCATTCTAGGGTGATAATGCCTTAGACCCGATTTCACCAATCGCTTTGGAAACCAAATTTAATAAAACCACGTTTTACTTAACCGAGTTCAAACGTATCATTTGATCTCGGTTTTCGTCTAACCGATTTCACCGACTCCATTTTGATCGCGTTTAGAAAAACTAAGTTTACATGAAATATTGTCACAATCTAAAACAAAAAGACGATTTATTTCGTATTTTGCGATATTAAACAGCCTGTTTTTATGCATAGGTTACATAGGTATGCAAACAATAAATAATACAAATTAAAAATAATTTTTGTGTTTACATAGTTGTGCAATTGACAATGACAGCTCTCTAAACGCGTTTAAATAGGTGACGTCGAAATTTGGGCGTTCAGAATTTGAACCGCGTTTAGCATTGACTGCGTTCAATTGATGTTGATGAAATGCAAACTGTAGCATTAAACTCAGTTAAACGCTTAAACTTCGTTTTTCTTGTACTGATTGCATTTAGTTTCAACGGTGAAATCCACCACGCTTGGCAGTTTATTTTTTCAGACGTTCCAGGTAGGTGCTGCTGCCCGTGTCCTGGGTTTTATATTCCCTCTGTTGACTTTCACGACATCCAAGAGATGAGATGGGGTGGTAGATTCTCAAAAGTATTTTTTTTAGTGTATATATTCGTCTTCTCCTTCATTCTTTTAGCAAGTACAATACTTCTCTTTATTAACATTCATAAAAATTGTTTCTATTTATTTCTTCTTTCATTAAACAAAAAACTTGTGGTGGGATTCCAATGCAGAAATCCGTCTAGGTATGTGCCACCCCAGTGCCAGTTATTCTGCCGTGAAACAGTAGTGTTTCGGTCTGAACGGCACTGTTAGCTAGTGTAATCACTGGGCGTAAGAGACTTAACAACTGGTGTCTCAGGGTGACGAGCGCAATGTGTCACATGGAAATATTCTGAGTGACGGCTTTTGTTGTGGTGCACTTACCATCAGGTGAAAGTTTTGCTCGTCACGTCACTTTATTCTATAAAAAAAGGGGACACAATTCTCCTTAATCGTGGGTAGATATAGATTTCACACGCACAAACACCCAGCCCGGAATAACTATCTATGGGCCATGCAAATATTTGACCCGTGCGCCAACCGAGCTGACAATCCATACTAATATTATAAATGCGAAACTCTCTCTGTCCCTCTGTCTGTTTGTTACATTTTCGCGCTTCAGCCGATCTTGACGAAATTTGGCACAGAGACAGCTTTCATTCTGCAAAAGGGACAACGGATATTTTATATCCCGGAATATCAAATAATTCCCACGAGATATTTAAAAAAAACTATATTCACGCGGACTAAGTCCCGGGCATCAGCTAGTCATCTATATCCAAACTTCTTAACTAATATTATAAAGAGGAAAGATTAGATTTTTTGTATGTTTGGTTGTAATAATTTAACTAGAAAACTACTGAACCGATTTTAAAAATTCTGTCACCTCTATTCAACTACATTATCACCGAATAACATGAGTTGTATTTAAATTTAAAAAAAAACGAGATTCCTACCAAAATTGCTATGATGTAACTCAAGGTATCAAAAATTTACTGATTAAAGTCATTATTTGGCGTGCGCTGCAAAAACTATTAATGATAAAGAAAATAACGTACTACATTTTCATAGTACTCATCATTACTCACAAAAAAGTCCGCGGGGCTATATGTCTAATTATTATAGTTAAGTCACAATAACCGTTCTTTGTTCAAATTAATCAATCAAAACACGGGTAAAATCCAAAGATGATGACATGCGTATCATAATATTAATCCTTATCCTACTAAATACTTTCTCAGTCAAAGTTGATTATGTACATGTAAATTCCTCTTTAAATTATTCGAATCAAACCTATCGTCTAGAAGTTACGACCGGTATAAAAATGATAAAAGTAAGAAAAATAAATGAGGTGTGAGCGAACAGCCCTACCCTCGCCCGCGCTACGACCGAACAGAATATGATCTGTTAATTACCTACCTACTCATTTTATTTTTTGTAAACTTGAAACAATTGAATTTTAACTTTGAAACACTTAAAAAAAATACAGCGGCCTCGGTCTCGAACGCCGCGCCGCCGCCCGGATTCTTGCGACCTGGGCATCATCGAGGGGCACCCTTTGCGCAGCGGTCGAGAGCGGTCGTTTTATTTTGCTAACACGACATCAAATATTGTTTACAAGGAAGCTCTAAGCCACTAAATTTTCATAGCATATGTTCCCATAAATAAAACATTGATTGAAGTTGATGTTCTCCTACCCGGTTTCGACAACGGCGACAACTTCCGAATACTGTCGAGAGCCATCAACCGCGCCTGATGTAACGCTGATGCGATAAGATCGGGCTAGGACGCAGTGTCAGAAAGACGGGGACAATCACAACACAACCAGACCCGAAAACCAATAATTTGTGTTTTAGCACAAATGGTTGGCTCCGGCTGGGATTCTACCTGACCAGCTGCAGAGCCGTCGATGAGAATAGTCGCTAGTCGCTACACAAAATGTTAGTGAAGATTGTCGTTGTTCTATTTGTCCAAATAAAGTACTAACTTTTCTAATATCTATCTACCCGTGCGAAGCCGGGGCGGATCTCTATTCTTAAATTAAGCTATTGTCATGGACGCCGTGATAGCAGTGGCCGAGTTACCTCCGTCATTTGAGAATTAATCCCACATTTTTTTAATGATTCTAAAAACTGATGATTCTAAAAAAATGTTGTAGTGTTTTGGATTTATTAAATTAAAAATGGAGTACATTGATTGGAAAATTTAGTTCATGTTCAGAATCGTGTTTTTGATATTACCTCCACCAGACCAGCAATTCTTCAGTAAAAGGGAACTATCGTAATCCTGTTGATGTTCTAACAAACTTTGAAATCGTTTTTGAAGATTTATTTGAAGATCGAATATTGCACATATTCCTAAAAAATATTTATACTAGCTGTCCCGCCCCGGCTGTTATTGTTAAAGTTAATAGAATCAGGCGTTACTTTGCGGAAATCCATTATAAAAAAAGAAAGAAAGTTAATTTGCTAAGATCCGCATGCAAAATTTAAAATGGTGTGTATTATCTAGTTTTTGAAGAGCACCGCCCGCCCTCCCTCAACAGAGTGCACAGCAAACTTTTACCGCCACCGGGAGCCACCACCAGATACTCTCCACCCCTATCACTAGGCAATACACACCACTAACGTCGAGAACACGACACATTTTATTTGATAAAGTGTCGAGACGCGCAAAACGATTCCTGCATAGGAATCCTACTACCAGTAAACGCAAGAATGCAATAAATACAAGAAATTTAATAAATTACGTGCGAACAGAGCCTGTATGAGTGCATATAACTGGTTGGTAGGAACATTTTTTCATCATTTTTCATCGTAGGTAAGAAATTCACAGTAAAGCATACGTCACAGGTCAGCGTGGGCATTTCGTCGAAGAGCACCAAATCCATCCGTCATGAGTACCGCAAACAAACACCAGATGCGTATTTACGTAGTTTCTACGAACTTCAAATACTGCATATCATTTTGTTGAGTCGACTTTACTGCACTTACAGTTTTAAAACATACAACCGGACAAATATGTTAAGGCCACACGCTCTGCATTGAGTACAGCTGTCCAATATTCAACTTTTAATTGTCTTGCCAGTTTCTTTAATTAATAATATATAAATATATATAATTGAGTAGTAGCAGAAACCGTGTGGTAGCGGCTTAAAATAACCTACCATCCCATCTCATCCCGTGGGTGTTGTAAAAATCGACAGAGGGAAAATAAAACCAGGTGATGGGACACAGCATCTTCCTGGGGCCGGTTAGGCGCCTGCCAAGCGTTGCAGCTATGGCAAAATCCCCCCCAATTGAGACCTACAAACTATTGCGGCAATCTATTGGAGTGGCCTATGTTCAGCAGTGGACTAGTTGTGGGCTGCTGAAAAATGAATAACTTATTGCACATGAGATGTTAAAATATATCTTCCCCATGCCTGTTATTTCTGAGAGGGTTTTTTTAGCAGACAAGAACCCGTTACGTCGCTCCAATACGTTGTTGTACGTCACATGTCTTCAATTCTTACAATGTTTTTGTTGTAATTCTATTCTATTCTATTCTATTTTTACAATGTTTTTCCTTCACCGCTGTGCACGTTGTCAGCACTTAAAACTGCAGAACAATTTTAGAGATGCCGACACCGGGGACCGAACTAGGGTCAGCGCACTCGCGTACTATGAAATTTAAGAACACTTTTTTTTTATTGGATAAAGTGATGAAACGAGCAAAACGTTCACCTGATGGTAAGTGCAAAGTCTGCCAATGACGAATGCTGTGTCACCCAGAACATTTCAGTGTGACACCACACTGTATCCATCACCCTGAGACGTCAGTTCTCAACTCTCATATGCCCAGTGATTACGCTAGCTCACAGTGCCCTTCAATCCGAAACACAGTAATGTTTGCACAATACTGCTTCACGGCAGAATAACTGGCCCTGGTGTGGTACCTGCCTAGACGGATTCCTGCATAGGAATCCTACCACCAGTAAATACACATAACTAAAGAAACACGACCCATAAAACAACGTGTGAGTTTATACTAATCGCTTTGCTCATTTGTAATGCGAAACGAACTATCCGCCTTGCAGTTAAAACGCCACTCATGTTTAAGTTTACATCGAACTAATTTAATGCCGCAGTTTGGTGGCGGCTTCGTAGAATCTGGCCACCCCATCTCAACCCGCGAGTGTCGTATAAGTCGACAGGGAGAAAATAAAAACCAAGAGATGGGCAAACCAAGCGTGGCAAAATCACCCCAAAATGAGGGGGGGGGAGGTCTACATTCAGCAGTGGACTAGTGATAGGCTGAAATGATGATGATGATTATGATTATCAATTGGAGACGTTAACTGATTACGTAATTTTTTTCATATTTTTAGCAAGTTAGTCGTAAACTTTCTGCCAGAACCATAATCCTGGTTTTCACTTTCCCTCTGTCGACTTTCACGACACCCACGGGATTAGATGGGGTGGTAGATACTCTCAAGCCGCCACCACACGAGCAATTTACGATTGATAATAAATATCGCATAAATATTTTTTTTTTTGCTTAATAACAATTAATGCAGTATGTGGCCCACAATTGCAAGCAGAATTTTTACTGGTGGTAGGATTCCTATGCAGGAACCTGACCAGTACCTGACTTCTAAGCCGCGGGTGCTGGGTTCGAATCCCAGCCGGAGCCAACATTTGTGCTAAAACAAAAATTGTTGGTTTTAGGGTCTGGTTGTGTTGTGATTGTCCCCGTGTTTCTGACACTGCATGCTAGCCTACCTCCGATCTTATCGCATCAGCGTTACATCGGGCGCGGGTAAGTTGGGACGAGTGAGTGCCTCTGTGTTTGCGCGTACACTTGGGGCACTATAATATCTCCTGCGCAGTTGATGGCTCTCGACAGTAGTCGGAAGTTGTCGCCGTGGTCGAAATCGGCTAGGAGAACATCATCATCATGCAGGAATCCGTCTAGGCAGGTGCCGTGAAGCAGTAGTGTGCAGCATTACTGTGTTTCGGTTTGAAGAGCTAGCGTATTCACTGGGCATTTGAGACTTAAGAACTGATGGCTCAAGGTGACGGGCGCAGTGTGGTGTCACACAGAAATATTCTGGGTGACACATCGTTTGTTGTGGGCGGACGTTGCACTTACCATCATGTGAACGTTTTGCTCGTTTCGTCACCTTCTACAATAAAAAAAATAGTTGCCCTTACGTCACCTCGGTAGGAAAGAGGTAGGTGCTATCCCACTCTGCCGGAGATTTATCACCGTCAGACAAGGCAGTCCTCATAGAGCATCTAAGCCATATATGTATCTCTCTTGCGATTCTTATCGATGCGATAAAAAAAACTAACACAGACGTAAACATAAAAACAACGTTATCTCACTAAACATGTCATAAAAATATATTAAATTTAGCCATGTTTGTCTAATGGCTTAGACATATGTACAATGTATGTTGAAAATATACATACAGAGCTCAGCTGGCGAGGGTTCTCTAGGATCTATTATACAGTGAACGACCGCGTGGCCTAGTGGTCAGAGTACCTGACTTCTAAGCCGCGGGTCCTGGTTTCGAATCCCGCCGGAGTCAAAAATTGTGCTAAAACACAAATTTTTGATTTTCGGGTCTGGTTGTGTTGTGATTGTCCCCCTGTTTCTGACACTGCACCCTAGCCTACCTCCGGTCTTATCGCATCAGCGTTACGTCGGGCGCAGGTATGTTGGGACGAGAGAGTGCCCCTGTGTTTGCGCGTACACTTGTGGCACTATAATATGTCCTGCGCAGTTGATAGCTCTCGACAATATTCGAAAGTTTTCGCCGTGGTCGAAATCGGCCAGGAGAAAATCATACAGTAAACTCAAGTAATTCTTACTCATATTATTATAAATGCGCTCTGTCTCTATGTCTGTTTATCTTTTCACGACTCAACCACCGAGAGCCGATCTTGACTAAATTTGGCACAGAGACAGCTTGCATCGTGGAGACGGACGTAGGATACTCCGGGAAAAATAGTTCACACGGGATATTGGCCGCTTAAGAGAATCTACCGCCTCATCTCATCCCGTGGTTGTCGTAAAAGTCGACAGAGGGATAATAAAAACCAGAAGATAGGCAGCAGCATCTTCCTGGACCATCCGAGTAAATAAACTGCGCTTCGAACCGTCACCAACCCGCCTGCCAAGCGTGGCAACTATGGCGAAATCCCCCCAAAATGAGAGACGGAAAGTTTTGTGGCAATATACGGAGGAGGCCTATGTTCAGCAGTGGACTAGTGATAGGCTGAAATGATGATGATGATGATTTAAAAACAAAGTCGCAGGCATCAGCTAGTAGCCTATAAATGTCGCACTGCTAAGCGAATGCCTCCTCTCATTCTTGGTAAGGTTATACAGTCGGGAAGGGTCCGCTCATTACTATAATAATGCTGGGGAGTTTGTTTGTTTGAACGCACTAAACTCAAGAAACGCTTTTCCGTTTTGAAAAATTATTTTAGCATTAGATAGCCCGCTTATTTAGGAAGGTTCTAGGCTATAAAACTTCATGCTGTGAACTTGATGAGTCCAGCTCTAAGAAGGGAACATAACCGAGAAGTGCCGAACTGTGAATACACAGTCCGATAAAGTACCATACACCGTACCGTACAGCTCAATCGTGTGATCGGCTTATTTTACGCGGGCGAAACCGCAGGGCACAGTCAGTGTTCGATATTTCTTAGACATACAGGTTGCGTAGCAATGTTTTCCTTCTTTTTTTTTGGATAAAGTGATAAAACGCGCAAAATGTTCACCTGATGGTAAGTGTAACGTCTGCCCATAACAGTTGCTGTATCACCCAGAAAATTTCTGTGTGACACCACACTGTGTCCATCACCCGGAGACATAAGTTCTTTAGTCTCATATGCCCAGTGATTACGCTAGCTCACAGTGCCCTTCAAACCGAAACACAGTAATGTTTGCACACTACTGCTTCACGACAGAATAACTGGCCCTGGGGTGGTACCTACCTATACGGATTCCTGCATAGGAATCCTACCAGCAGCTGATGAAATTAAGTTAAATGAATATTATTTATTCTTCAACGTAAGAAACATAAATTTCGTTTGTCAAAAGTATTTTTTTTACAATCTACCACCGTTTCGTAATGAGGTTCCTCTGACGGAGAAGAAACAGGCGAAAGAAACTCCGTAGGTATCCTCTATTTTGTTTTTTTTTATCTTTGTCAAAAGTTCATTATAAATAAATTTACAAAGAACGGTCTCATAGAAAGCCAAAGCACGCAAGCAAGTTTTATTTGGTAATGATAATTCATTTAACAATATTGTAGTCGGCACCGGAGGAGGTGCAAGTGCCCGTCCCCAGAACTACCACTCATGTTGTCCTATAAGAAATTTCTATCCACAACATAGAGCCCTTCCTTGCCTTGCACAAGTAGATTAACTCCATAAAACCAAAAGTGGAACAAATAAATTCATATAAATCTTGTAGAATGTATAAATACAGATGTAACTTTCATCCTAAAGTATATAAAATTAAAAAGAAAGAATAGCCAACAAGTTATCGTCAGAAATGTGACAATGTGATAGAGTCAAGAATGCACCGAGCGAATGACGCCGACGCAGATTAGGTACTTACGAGGGGTGATCCAAAAGTAATGATAATCAATAATAAACACAATGAATAAAATAAATAAATAAATTTATTTCTCAACATAGTCTCCTAGCAAGTCTATACATTTAGTCCATCTCTTTTCTAATCCTAAAATTCCCTTAGAAAAAAAATCTTTATCTTGACTCTCAAAAAAGTCCTCAACCGCGGCCATCACGTCGCTATCATCGTCAAATTTCTTGCCTCGGAGGTGTTCCTTGAGTCGTGGAAAGAGATAGAAGTCGCTGGGGGCTAGATCTGGTGAATAGGGGGGGTGTTCCACCAGCTCAAAGCCCGCTTCCTGAATGGCAGCCATGGCAATTGCAGCTTTGTGAACCGGTGCGTTGTCTTGATGGAACAGCACTCCAGCCCGCAGTTTGCCTCGCCTTTTCTCCTTAATAGCCTCCCGCAATCTTCTTATTTGTTCTGCATAGTAGGAGCCTGTAATAGTGGCCCCCTTTTCCAAGTAGTCCACCATGATTATTCCTTCAGCGTCCCAAAAAACAGACGCCATAACCTTCCCTGCTGAGCTTGACACTTTGAATTTCTTCGGCGTCGGTTCATCGGATCGTTTCCATGTCATCGATTGTTGTTTTGTTTCAGGATCAAAATGGTGGATCCAGGTCTCGTCCATGGTCACAAAACGTGACAAAAAATTATCCTTGTCTGCCTGGAACTTTTCGAGATTTGCTCTTGACATGTCGACTCGTTTCTTCTTTTGCTCGTCGTTTAACATTTTCGGTACCCAACGCGCGGAGACCTTTCTCATATGCAATTCGTTCGCAAGGATTCTTTGAATGCTGCCATATGAGATCCCTGTGACCTCAGCTACATGCCTGATAGTCACTCTTCGATCTTCCAATACAACTTCTTCAACTTTTTTCACATTTTCTTCAGTGAGGGACGTCGATGGGCGTCCTTCGCGGTGTTCGTCTTCCGTCGATGTTCTTCCCAACTTAAACTCCTTAGCCCAGCGTGCAACTGTGGAATATGGAGGAGAAGAGTCCCCTAATGTTTCCACCAAGTCGCTGTGTATGTCTTTGGTAGACATTTTTTTCAAGCAGAGGTATTTAATGACAGCTCTGATTTCGTGTTTTTCCATTTTGATGTTCACTCCTTGACAGTCCGTATTCAAATGAATGTAGCTCCCGGGAATCGTGGCCTATTTATATGATTTTTTTTCCCTGAACTAGTGGTTAACTGAGTAAGTGACTGAAATTTTTTTGTATTTTTGTGTGCACTAGAAATAACTGATTATCATTACTTTTGGATCACCCCTCGTACTATAGATCGTCAGTATGCTTAACCCGGTCCGACGGGCATTTGAAAAACAAAAGCAGATAATTTTTGAAGATTTTTTTTATATATTATTTTATTTTAAAAATCGGTATAAAAAGATCGGTGTTGTCATTACGTACCTAAATTTAGAAAAAAAAAAATTGGCGCTCTTTTCATTTCAAGGTATGTTTTTGGACGTAGTTCATTATTTCATTAAAGAAATTACTTATTATTGTACTATTATGATGGTTACCGCAATGTTTGATCAAATTTAACGATATTTTTTATTTAATTGACGAATCGAGCAAAACGTTCACCCGATGGTAAGTGCAACGTCTACCCATAACAAATGCTGTGTCGTCAGAACATTTCTGTGTGACACCACATTGCGGTCGTCACCCGGAGACATCAGTTCTTAAGTCTCATATGCCCAGTGATTACGCTAGCTCTCAGTGCCCTTCGAACCGAAACACAGTAATGTTTTCACACCACTGCTTCACGGCAGAATAACTGGCCCTCCTATCCCATCCTAAGCTTAATAGCTTATGTTAGGAGATTGTTCACGACAACAGTCGAATGGCGGGTTCGAGCCTGCGACGTCTTGTTCCGCAGTCCGTATACTAAACCATTAGGCTATTGCCAACCGTACTCGAAAATAGTACTCTATTTCATTTAGGTGTACTTTATAATCTACTAGCTGATGCCCGCGATGAATGAAGGTTTTTTTTAAATATCCCGTGGAAACTATTTCCTTTTTTCGAAATAAAAGGTATCCTTTATCCGTCTCTAGGGTGCGAGCTATCCTAGTGTCGAATTTTTCAAAATCGATTCAGCGGTTGAACTTTGTAAAGGTAACTAACAAACAGAAGGACAGAGAGAGTTACTTTCGCATTTATAATATTCGTATGGTATAATTCTTATAGATTACTTAAACTGACTTTAAAAAAAATCAATTTATAAAAAGTTTATATGCAAAAAGCAGATTTTATGCAAAAAAAAACATTGTAGAAAAATGGCAGTTTATTTTTAATAAAATGTCCTGGCGTATTTGTTTATTTAAAATAGATAAAGCTATATCATTTACTGAGAGAGTCTTTTCTTTCATGAATGCGATGTAGGCGGGAAGAGAGGAACGGGGCTGAATTGAAATTGATAAAAGAATGTGCTTGCTCCATTATGTATGAAGCTAGAATTGGAATGTTAAGAGATTTTAATAAAAACAACTAAAAAAAATTTTAAAGCTTGAAACAAATGGTAGAGCAGACCGGGGTTGGTTGGGGACTGGGGTAGGTAGACTAGATGCTCTTAGCTTCTTGCAGGTTTGACTGAGAGAATCAATGTTGTACTCAAAGAAAGCTCGCTGCTTGACCGATCATTCGCACAGAACGCGTGACACGAGGAAATGTGTCAGTTAGAGCGCAATGGATACCTTTGCCGTGTGGTAGCGGCTCAAGAGAATCCATCCCCCCATCTCATCCCGTGGGTGTCGTAAAAATCGACCGAAGGAAAATTAAAACCAGAAGATGGGCAGCAGCATCTTCCTGGAACATCATAATAAATAAACTGCGGTTGCCAACCCGCCTGCCAAGCGTGGCAACTATGGCAAAATCCCCCCAAAATGAGAGCTACAAACTTTTGTGGCACTCTATGGGGGAGGCCTATGTTCAGCAGTGGACTAATGGTAAACTGAAATGGATATATAAGTGGTTTTTCATCAACACATCTTTTTCGTTCTTACATTGTAATTTATAGTCAAGCTCATATAAATTTAATTTGAAATTGAGAGTAAATTAGTATAAAATGTATACAAATACGTATTATGACAATTATGCAAAGCATTATAGTTTAGTGAATTTTTAAAGGCAGAAGCTCTGGTCGGGGTTGGTAGACCAATTGCGTATTGCGGTTTGTTGACTATGATCCATACGTTGCTGTTTTTCGAGACGTTTGACGAGACGAGCTAAACGTTCACCTGATGGTAAGTTCAACGTCTGCCAATGAGAAATGCCGTGTCACCAAGAATATTTCATTACACGTTAAATTTTGTCATCCCGTAATTTAAGCTAACCTACTCTAGTTGACTAGTCTACCTACCCCAGCATTGGGGCAGGTCGACCATCGCGGAGAGGTTTCCTAAAACTGAAAAAATCCTGATTTAATTTAATAATATTCACATAGAACCTTTTTTTATAATTTACTATGAAATTTGGCACAGTTTACAATATTTCTCATTAACATAAAGACAATAGTTTTTAAAAAAAAAATTACAACCAAAAACGTGGTCAACCATCCCCGGTCTGCCCTATTCTTTTTTTATTCCTCAGTACTCTTTATTTGCACTCTCTGAAATCCACACTATAATATTATAAATGCGAAAGTAACTGTCTCTGTCCGTCTGTCTGTTTGTTACCTTTTCACGGCTCAACCGATCTTGACGAAATTTGGCTTAGACATTGCAAATTTTTTATTGCTTGGAATAGGCTATGCATCCTAGAGATGGATATGGGATACCTTTTATTTTGGAAAATTAAATAGTTTCTACGGGATATTTAAAAAACTTTATTCACCCGGACGAAGTCGCGGGCATCAGCTAGTCAGATATAATCTATTTCTTCTAAAAAAGTTGGCAACCCTTACTACGACGGGGTAAAGAAAATATCTATTTACAATACATTAAACTAAACAATTAACAAAAATTAGAACCAGGCAACACAACATTCCCGTTGCTTCACTTTCACGGAAATTATATCGAAGGAAAAGATGTTAATTTGCTAAGATCCACATGCAAAATATAAAATGGTGTGTATTACCTAGTTCTTGAAAAGCCGCCACCAGGTACCCTCCACTACTACAACACCACCACTAGGTAATATGCACCACTGAAGTCGAGACCGCGACACGTCTTTAACTCAAAACGAGGAATAACTAAATTTAATTATAAAAATGATATCGTTCAGGCGTACGTGAGCAGTCTTTGGCTACTAGGGTAGTGATACATACTTGTACAAGTCCAAAATTTCTCATGTGTATCGTAACATGTGTGGCTGGCTTTAGAATTAAGTAAATACTTTATTTTCATAATTTAGACGTTACCCCAGTTGTTACCTTTTGTATAGGTTGCTTCTTTTTTTCAACAAAGACGTTTTTAATAAAACTTCCACATAAGTCTACGTCAGTCTCGGTTATTCTGCCGTGAAGCAGTAGTGTGCAAACATTACTGTGTTTCGGTTTCAAGGGCACTGTGAGCTAGCGTAATGAATGGGCATATGAGACTTAAGAACTGATGTCTCAGTGTGACGGACGCAATGTTGTGTCACACAGAAATGTTCTTGGTGACAAACCGTTTGTTATGGCCAGACGTTACCATCAGGTGAACGTTTTGGTCGATTTGTCACTTTAACGAATAAAAAAAATATACTTTGAGGCTTCTTCTTTGTTGAAGTCTTATGGTTATTGATGATAAGAAAATAAAAAGTTTTGCAAAAATCTTGTCCTAATTTAATTCCGTATATATTCTTGATTTGCAATACAAAAGGAAACTAAAGGGGATGAATTTAAATATGAGTGTTGATTTTCTCGGTTGCAGGCTCGAACATCGCGAAGTCGCCGCGAGCACGCCGCGTCCGCACCGCGTCTATGTCGCAATCGACCAAACGCACGGCAGCCGAAAGCATCCTGCACGCCGACCGGCGCACCATATACACGGCCGGCCGCCCGCCCTGGTACAACTGTACCGGGGGTCAGGAGGTCGAGCCCTTCCTTATAGGTGAGTGTTGCATCGATGTCGTGCATAAAGCGCACGGCAGCCGAGATAATCCTGGAAGCCGACTATAGCAGCATATAGGAAGCAGGCTGCTCGCCCTGGTACAACTGTACTGGCGCCCCGGAGGTAGAACTATTCCTATGCATTCCTATGCAGTGATCCGTCTAGGTTGGTACCACCCCAGGGCCAGTTATTCTGCCGTGAAGCAATAGTGTGCAAATATTACTGTGTTTTGCTCTGAAGGGCACTGTGAGCTAGCGTAATCACTGGGCATATAAGACTCAAGAACTTATGTCACAGAGTGATAGGCACAGTGTGGTGTCACACAGAAATTTTCTGGGTGACACAGCATTTGTTATGGGCAGACGTTGCACTTACCATCAGGCGAACGTTTTGCTCGTTTCATCACTTTGTCCAATTAAAAAAAAAAGAACCGTTACTCGTAGGTGATTGTTGTATCGAAGTCGGACATAAAGCGCACGGCAGCCGAGATCATACCGCATGCCCAGCGACGCACCATATAGTCATACACTTTATTCGACGTACACAATACAAAAACCACACAGATAATAAATTAAAATATACAGTACAATAAAAAAAAGAAACAAACAAGATCGGTAAAACACTGGAAACAAAAGTGGCGCTGTATTGTGAAGTCGAAATGGACTCCACTCATCAAGGAATGCTGCGGAAAGTCCGCAGCACGTACGTAACGACGTAAGTAACGAGATAGTATCGTCGGCTCGGTTGGCGCAGTGGCTAAGCCCTTGGCTTCTGCGCCGCGGGTCGCGGGTTCGATTCCCGCACGGGACAAATATTTGTATGGCCTACAGATAGTTGTTTCGGGTGTGGGTGGTTTGTGCATGTGGAATTTATGTCTGTAAAACGTACCCACGACACAGGAGAAATCCTACTGTGGGGCATCGTTTTTTTGACGATGACAAAAATGAGAGTGGCAATACGACATCGAATATAGTAAGGACCTAAAAAAAAAAAACGATGAATATCAATAAAACATATCTGATGAAATATAATGAATGTTTTGCCCGACACATTCAATGGATTTATTGAAAAATTTAAAATAAGCATATATTATAATCATCATCATTTCAGTTCACTAGTCCACTGCTGAACATATGCCTCCCCCACAGATTGTTACAAAAATTAGTAGCTTTCATTTTGGGGGGATTTTGCCATAGTTGCCACGCTTGGCAGACGGGTTGGCAACCGCAGTTTATTTATTCAGATGTACGAGGAAGGTGCTG
Source organism: Luehdorfia chinensis (assembly GCA_019845155.1). NCBI lineage: Eukaryota > Metazoa > Arthropoda > Insecta > Lepidoptera > Papilionidae > Luehdorfia > Luehdorfia chinensis. Next base: position 1,919,633 of record JAHVAK010000122.1, read on the forward strand.
TTGACCATCTCCTGGTTTTCATTTTCCCTCTGTCGACTTTTACGACACCCACGGGATGAGATGGGGTGGTAGATTCTCTTAATATAATTATATACAACATATAATTATATTAAGAGCACATGTGGGTAGGTAAGTTGCGTTTAGCAAAAGGTATTGCGTTACAACTGTACCGGAGGCCAGGAGGTCGAACCGTTCCTTATAGGTGAGTGAAGCATCTGTGTCGTACATAAAGCGCACGCCAGCTGTATACACGGCCGGTCGCCTTAGTAAAACTGTTAAGACGTTCTTCCTTATATATATGTCTCACATAAAGCGTACGGCAACTGAAGCCTTTCTTAGGTGAGTTTACACATCGATCGTGATGACCGCGAGTGAAGAAAAACTTGTTCTACAAATAATTATTGTTTTTTCGACTCAACAGGCCCCTTGACTTTATCGGCTTTTGCGCTACGGAGATTTTTCGATTCCCGTTGTTCACCAAAATCACCTGATAATGATGGTAATGGAACGGTTAGACGTCAGTTCTTAAGTGTCTTTTGCCCAGTGATTACACTAGCTCTCAGTGCCCTTCAGAACGAAACACAGTAACGTTTGAACACTACTGCTTCACGGTAGAACAAATGGCACTGCGATGGTACCTACCTAGATGGATTCCTGCATAGAATCCTTTTAATATTAAAACAAAATATATAGTCATTAAAGAATTACAACAAACTATTGACTAACCAATTCATGTCGCAGCAGCTCCGATTACTGCTCTGTAGGAAGCCTAATTTATACTTTATTATAAAAGTAATACATTTAATATTAAACTTCATATAAATAATGGAAAAATACTCAATATGGTAATGCACTGATAGTACTATAATGACAGGTAATTAAGGTAATTACAGAGATAATCTGTGTTATATTGCGGTTGAATTTTCATCACTTGGAAGGAAGACAGATATATCTTCTATCTCTTTTTGAGACTTAAGAACTCATGTCTCGGGGTGACGGGCGCAGTGTGGTGTGACACAGCATCTGTCATGGGCAGACGTTGCACTTACCACCAGGTGAACGTTTTGTTCGTTTCGTCACTTTATCCAATAATAAATAAATAAAACTACTGAGCAATCCTCTAATTTCTGAGAGGGTTTAGAGATGGAGAGAGTTCACCACGCTGCTCCAATTGACGTCGGCGGGCTGCACGTGTCCTCAAAATATTTTTATAACATAAGCAGGTCATTACTCATTATGTTTCCTTTCACCGTTGAACATAAAACAGAGCTAAAAATTGCAGACTAATTTTAGAGGCACCGGAATCGAACTCAGGTCCTGTACTATAAAATTTACGAGCGCCTGACCCTTGAGCTCACAATTAGTTATCTTAATAAAATGAACCTAATGAAATCTTCAAAACAAGCATCTAAACTCAGACATGAATACTAACATTATAAATGCGATCGGTCCCCCTGTCGGTTTGTCACCTTTTCACGGCTCAACCGTTGAACCGACCATGAGAAAATTCGACACAGAGATAGCTTGCATCCTGGAGATGGACATGGGATACTTTTTATTCCGGAAAATTGTAGAGTTCCCACGGGATTTCTTAAAAAAACCTAATACCACGCGGACGTAGCTGCGGGCTTCAGATAGTCTTCTATATATTAATACGTGAAAACGACCGCGACGACGTTGACGACCGCGTGGCCTAGTGGTCAGAGCACCTGACTTCTACGCCGCGGGTCCTGGGTTCGATTCCCAGCCGGAGCCAACATTTGTGCTAAAACATGAATTTTTGGTTTTCTGGTCTGGTTGTGTTGTGATTGTCCCCGTGTTTCTGACACTGCATCCTAGCCAACCTCCGATCTTATCGCATCAGCGTTACATCGGGCGCGGGTAGGTTGGGACGAGTGGGTGCCTCTGTATTTGCGCGTACACTTGTGACACTATAATATCTCCTGCGTAGTTGATGGCTCTCGACAGTATTCGGAAGTTGTCGCCGTGGTCGAAATCGGCTAGGAGAACATCAATACGTGAAAAGAAAACATTATGCTTCTTTTTATATTGCGCGCACAGAGGAATATGCGATTTGGCGTGGTTTCTATGGAGGAATGTAGCCTGACCCGTGCCAGTATTTCGCACAATATCGTGATCATGAACAGATGGCGCCATCTACCTTTTTTAAAGAATGGTAAAAACTCCAACCGACAGCTGTCGTGCATGTTAGTTGAACAGATTGTTAACAGACACCGCTTTTAGAAATTAAATTAAATAATGTATTATAATTAATCGATTTTCATTAATTTTAAGACACCTACTTATTTTTCATCATTAGAGGGAACAGTAATCTTCAAAACGGCGTATAGAAAATTAATTCTGATACAGTATTGAGGGAGATATTTTATACCGACAAAAACACATTTGAAAAATAATTTTAGATGTGTTTTGCAATGCAATATTTATTTATTTTTTTGTTTTATTGTTTAAATTGACGAAACGAGCAAAACGTTCACCTGATGGTAAGTGCAACGTCCGCCCACAACAAATGCTGTGTCACCCAGAACATCTCCGTGTGACACCACACTGCGCCCGTCACCGTGAGACATCAGTTACGCTAGCTCACAGTGCCCTTCAAACCGGAACACAGTAATGCTTGCACACTACTGCTTCACGGCAGAATAACTGGCCCTGGGGCGGTACCCACCTAGACGGATTCCTGCATAGGAATCCTACCACCAGTAATGATGTAATTAAGTAAATGTAATAAAGTGAATGTGTAACGGTAGAATTTCGACCATTGGGCGACCACCAGTACAAACAAATAAAACGAGTATTTTTCGTTTCCTGTTCAGGTATTTGCGGAGCGAGCGCGTCGGGCAAAACAACGGTCGCTGCCAAAATCATAGAATCTCTAAACATACCTTGGGTTACCATAGTCAGTATGGACTCCTTTTACAAAGTAAGTGCAAGCGACCATTCATTAAACACTTGACAACCGCGTGGCGTAGAGGTCCGAGTACCCGACTTCCACACCGCGGGTCTAAGATTCGAATAAAATCAAATGAAAATTATTTATTCTCCAACGTTAGAAATTTAAATTTCGCTTCTCAAACGTCATTATCTTACAATCCACCACAGTTTCGTAATGAGGACTGAGAAGAAACAGGCGAAAGAAACTCTAGATATCCTCTTTTTTGTTTTTTTTTTATCTTAGTGAAAAGTACATCCATACTAATATTATATATGCAAAAGTAACTCTCTCTGCCCCTCTGTCTATTTGTTACCTTTTCACGGCTTTACTGTTAAACCGATCTTGACGAAACAAGGAACGGAGACAGATTGCATCCTGGAGGCGGACAAAGGATACTTTTTATCTCGGAAAACCTAATAGCTCCCACGGGATATTGAAAAAACCTATCCACGCGGACGAAGCCGCGGGCATCAGCTAGTTATAAATAATGTACAAAGAATAGTCTCATAGAAAAAAATAGCTCGCTCCGTGACAAAATGTTAGACAAGATTTAATAATAAATGTATAAATGCAGTGCAAACTCCAGCAGACCAACCTCCGCCAACAGCATCTGTTCACAAGTATGATGCATGTGGCAGCCATCGCTCACCTCTGCCATATTCAACCCCAGCCGGAGCTGACGTATGTGCAAAAACACAAATTGATTTTCTAGTCCGGTTGTTTTATGCTCAAGACAATGTCTGTTGAACGCAACGAAAGGCCAGTGTTGGGCATCGTTTTTAATAAAAAAATATATCACAGACAGCCAAAAGAGTTTCGGGGATTCCGACCATACTAACATAAAAAAGTTGAAGAGTGTTTATGTTTGAACGGGCTATCACACCATGTGCATTGTATTGTTTTGGTGAAACGTGGATTGTGGCAGTCATCTGCTTTTGCAGTGAGTGCCCATCTGTCTCTGACTACCCCTTATGGGATACAGTCGTGATCTTATGTATGTATGTATGTAAGAAACATCTTTAAATTAGATAGGTTTTAGGCTGTAAAACTTCTTGCTACGACCTAAAGGAGCCGCACGCTGTGAGCCGAAAGATTACCGAGAAGAGTCTAATGTACAGCGCAGTCACTGAAACTGCACGGCGTAGTTAGTAGGTAAAAAAAAAAATTTGTATGTTAATATACTTGAACAAAGCGATACCTCTTAATCCATACTCATTTTTTTAATATTATAAATGCGAAAGTATCTCTCTCAGTCCCTCGGTCCGGTTGTTACCTTTTCACGGTTCAACCGCTGAACCGATCTTGACGAAATTCGGCACAGAGATAGCTTGCATCTTGGGGACGCAACCTGGGCTTCAGGTATTTTATGAAGCTCAGGTCCGGTCATGTACAGAGTGCTCCCATCACTGAGCTGGTGCTGCCGAATATCAGCCAGCTACTTTAGAGTCGTTGAAAAGACGCGCCAAAAGGCCTGTAGGTCCTTTTTGAGGCAAAACTGCAAAGTTTCAATTCACGGTTTTATATAGGTTACAATTTCAGAGGAATCAGTATGTGCAGGAACTGCACCCTCTGATTCCTCCATTCCCTTTTTGGCATCGAACCACTGGACGCATGAATTTGGTGGTAGGATTCCTATGCAGGAATCCGTCTAAGTAGGTACCACCCCAGGGTCAGTTGTTCTGCCGTGAAGCAGTAGTGTGCAAGCATTACTGTGTTTCGGTTTGAAGGGCACTGTGAGCTAGCGTAATCACTGGGCAATAGAGACTTAAGAACTGATGTCTCAGGCTGGCGGGCGCAGTGTGTTGTCACACATAGGTATTCTGGGTGACACAGCATTTGTTGTGGGCGAACGTTGCACTTACCATCAGTTGAACGTTTTGCTCGTTTCGTCACTTTATACAATAAAAAAAAACCCGTATGTTTAAGTGCCCGATTGTGTATGGAATACAAATAGTTGCTCCTGGTAGGGGTGTTTGTGCATGTGCAATTTGTCTGTGAAACGCACCCACGACACACGAGAAATCCTATCGCTTTTTAAAAGCAATTCTTTTTTGTGACCGACTTCCAAACGTGTCGGTAAACTTTGTGAAAAGTCGTCATGGTCTCTTTAATAGTAAAAAAAAAGTAAAGTTTCAGCCTATAAATGTCCCACTACTGAGCACAGGCCTCCTCTCATTTCTGAGAGGGTTTTGGAGCTAGGAAGAATCCGCCACGCTGCTCCAATGCGGGTTGGCGGACTTCACATGTCTTCGAAATATTTTTTATTCCTCAGACATGCAGGTTTCCTCACGATGTTTTCCTTCACCGCCGAGCACGTGGTAAATCAGCACTTAAAATTGCAATTAACAATTTTAGTGGTGCCGGCACCGGGAATCGAACCCAGGTCACTCACTTAAATTTAAAGCGAGCGCCTAGCCCCTGAGCTACCACGGCTCTCTTTAATGCACATACATATTTATAAATGTCAATAGATGGTAATGGAAATAGTGCATAATAAAAAAACATGACGAAATGACATCACTCAAAGGAATAGAATTGTGCAAACAGAATTTCAAATATTTATTTATTCTTTTTGCATTCACCTAATTTTAATAAAAAAAAGGAGTACAAAGGGCGGACTTAATGCCTTTTGGCATTCTCTCCCAGTCAACCCAAGGCATAGAGGGACATTGTTATAGGTGCTTTACGAATTCATCATTTTAAATTCTTGCTAATAAAAACAATACGCTAATTGTACTAAAATATTGATTGATTAGATATCAATAAAAATAATATTTAAAATCATGTTACACATAAATAGTTACATAGATATAAAAAATATTCTGTTTTTATGTTTTTGCCATTAAGTATTTATTAGTTACACTCGTGGTACTATTTTGTATTTGGAAGTCGTCGCCGTGGCAGAAAACAAGCTAGAACAACATCGTGACTTGTTCTACCAGCAGGCTATGCATGAATACTTAGGCGGATTCACGTATTTCGGTATATGGACGTTATTCTGTACGTCACGGTAATGGACGTTATTCTGCCGTGAAGTAAACATTAATGTGTTTCTGTCCGAAGGGCACTGAGAGCTAGTGAAACTACTGGGCATATGAGACTTAAGAACTGATGTCTGAGGATGTCGAGCGCAGTGTAGTGTCACACAGAAATTTTCTGGCTGACACAGCAATGCACTTAGAATCAGGTGAACGTTTTGCTCGTCTCGTCACCTTTTTTTTTTCAATTAAAAAAGTGACGAAACGAGCAAAACGTTCACCGGTGGTAAGTGCAACGTCTACCCATAACAAATGCTGTGTCATCTAAACATTTCTGTGTGACCACACTGTGCTCGTCACCCAGAGACATCAGTTCTTAAGTCTCATATGCCCAGTGATTACGCTAGCTCACAGTGCCCTTCAAACCGAAACAGTAATGTTTGCACACTTATACTTCACGGCAGAATAACTGGCACTGGGGTGGTACCTACCTAGACGGATTTCTGCATAGAAATCCTACCACCAGTAAAATACTACTAAATACTCAATCCAATAAAGAAAAAAACAAAGATTTATGTTTTATATGTTTTTTTCATTCAACATTTATGTTTAGCTTACATTACATTAACATTTATATTTATGTGTAGCTACACTATGATTCCGAATTCGGAAGTCGTCAACGTGGTAGAAAAATAGCTAGTACAACATCGTTATTACTAAAAAAAATATCGCTTAAACAAACCGGTCTGTCTAAATATCTATTACTCGAAAAATACGGAAACCTTTGCCGCGATATTTTCACATAGACGGCAGACTTCTAGTTTCATCATTTCTTAAATATCGCAAAAGATTTCGGTGATGTAATTGCTGTTAGCCTTTTTGGCTTTTACAGCTTCGTCGGATACTACCTAGTCCCAGTGTCCACCAGGCTAAGCATTGATCCGCGAAAGTAGGTATCACCGTAATGACATTTTCTCAGCGCTGCAGCTTTTTAGTGCTGCCGCAATTTGCTGAAATAGAGACCTTATTTGACTTTACATACTTTTTTTTTGTTTTTGATACTTTATTATGTATTTCGTTTTTGTGATGTGAAATAAAATAACTTTTCTTTCTTTCTATTCTGCCGTGAAGCAGTAGTGTTGGCACACTACTTTACTGAATTTCGGTCGAATGGCACTGTAAAAAGTAAAAAAGTAAAGTAACAGCCTATAAATGTCTCACTGCTGAGCACAGGCCTCCTCTCATTTCTGAAAGGGTTTTGGAGCCGGGAAGAATCCGCCACGCTGCTCCAATGCGGGTTGGCGGACTTCACATGTCTTCGAAATATTTTTTTATATCTCAGACGTGCAGGTTTCCTCACGATGTTTTCCTTCCCCGCCGAGCACGTGGTAAATCAGCTCTTAAAATTGCAATTAACAACTTTAGTAGTGCCGGCACCGGGAATTGAACCCAGGTCACTCGCGTACTATGAAATTTTAAGCGAGTACCAAGCCCCTGAGCTACCACGGCTATCCTGAGCTACCACGGCTGTAAATGGTGGTGCCGGCACTGTAGACGAGTGTAATAACAGGGCGTATGAGACTTTCTGCCGTGTGGTAGCGGCCTAAGAGAATCTACCACCCCATCCCATCCCGTGGGTGTTGTAAAAGTCAACAGAGGGAAATTAAAACGTGGAAGTGGGCAGCAGCATCTTCCTGGAACATCGGAATAGATAAACTGCGGTTGGCAACCCGCCTGCCCAGCGTGGTAACTATATATATGGTGGTAACTATAACGAGCTGCAAACTTTTGAGGCTATCTATGGGGGGAGGCCTATGTTCAGCAGTGGACTTTTGATAGGCTGAAACGACGACAATGAGAGTTAAGAACTTATGTCTCAGTATAACGAGCATAGTGCGGTTCCACACAACAGTTGAATGTTCTTGATGATTCCACAACTATTATGGGTACACTGGTGGTCCTTCATGTGGTAGGATTCTTATGCTGAGAGCTAGTGTAATCACTGGGCATATGAGACATAAGAACTGATGTCTCAGGCTGACTGGCGCAGTGCGGTGTCACACAGAAATTTTCTGGGTGACACAGCATTTGTTATGGGCAAACGTTGCACTTACCATCAGGTGAACGTTTGCTCGTCCCGTCACTTCTTCCAATGAAAAAATGCAGGAATCCGTCTAGTTAGGAATAAAATATATAATAGGATAGCTAGCATAAATACTGTACATATGAGACTTAACATCCAATGTCTCGCTACAGCGTTTGCTGTGGCGTATGTTTGTAACTGCGTCTGCCCATAACATATTGTTGTTATGTTATGGGCAGACGTCACACTTACCAGCTGGTATATAATGAATTAGTTTAGTCACCTGTCAATAACTGGTGGTAGGATTCCTATGCATGAATCCATCTAGGTAGCTACCACCGCAAGGCCTGTTATTCAGTCGTGAAGCAGTAGTGTGCCAACTTTACTTAGTTTCGGTCTGAAGGGCACTCTAAAAAAGGTCACTGATTTTTTTTTTTAAATATTCCCCACAGTAGGATTACTCCTGTGTCGTGGGTGCGTTTTACATACATAAATTCCACATGCACAAACACCCAGACCCGGAACAACTATCTATAGGTCATACAAATATTTGTCCCGTGCGGAAATCGAACCCGCGACCCGCAGCGCAGAAGTCAAGCGCTTAACCACTGCGCCAACCGAGCCGATACGTACACATAAATATTCCGGTTGATACAGCATTGCTATGCGGACGTTGCACATGCCATCAGGTCAACGTTTTGCTCGTCTCGTCCCTTTTCTCCAATAAAAAAATAACGAGGTCGCACTCACTTATATGTCTCATCACACACTACTATAAAAAAATCAATGGCGGGGCTTGTACAATGCAATTTATGCTTAGGTATTAAACGAAAAGCAACATCAGGCGGCGCAGCGCAACGAATACAACTTCGATCACCCGGACGCGTTCGACATGGAGCTGCTCGTGACTGTCCTGCAGAGGCTCAGGGAGGGCAAGAAGGTGGAGGTGCCCATATACAACTACGTCACGCACTCGCGCGAGAACCGCACCGTGAGTATGTGCTATAACTTTGATTACCCCGGTCGTAGTGCTGCACTAACAGATGTTACACTTTGTCTATTCACATCTAAAGTGTTAGACGAATTTCGTCAAATGTTGCCCAATGTAAATAAAGTAAAGTAAAAGTAAAGTTTCAGCCTTTAAATGTCCCACTGCTGAGCACAGGCCTCCTCTCATTTCTGAGAGGGTTTTGGAGCTAGGAAGAATCCGCCACGCTGCTCCAATGAAATATTTCTATTCCTCGGAAATGCAGGTTTCCTCACGATGTTTTCCTTCACCGCTAAGCACGTGGTAAATACGCACTTAAAATTATAGAACAATATTAGAGGTGCTGGCACCGGGGATCGAACCCAGGTTACTCGCTTACTATGAAATTAAAGGCGAGCACCAGGCCCCTTAGCTGCTACCACGGCTCCCCAATGTAAATAAAAATAATTAAACATTAAGCGTGATTATATATTCATATACATGAATATATAACGTCAACGTTGCGGTGTGGTAAAAGATGTAGTGACAAAGATAGAGAAAGGGATGCATAGATGGTTTGGACACGTAGAGAGGATGGATGAAAGAAGATTGACGAAACAGATTTATGAGGCGAGTGTGAATGGGCAAGCCGGTCCCTTACTGGCTCGACGTAGGCGAGCGTATCACAATCAGATCGAAGTCGTTTTAAGGAAAGGCCGCGTCACAATTACCCGACCGACAAGCTTGTATGAAAACACATAAAAGTAGAAAAAGCGAAAGATGTGTGTCAGGATCGTAAGTGGAAAGATGTGGTATCTGCCTACCTCAATGGAAAAGAGGCGTAACTCTATGTATGTATACATATTTACATAAAATTAAAAAAAAATTAAGCGTAATCATATTCTTCGGCCGTGTTGTGGCGGCTTAAGAGAATCTACCACCATCTCGTCCTTTGGTTGTCGTAAAAGTCGGCAGAGGGAAAATTAAAACCAGCGGCAGCATCTTCCTAAAACATCATACAAAGGAACTGCGGTTGCCAACCCGCCGGCCAAGCGTGGCAACTAGGGCAAAGTCCCCCCAGAATCTATGGGTAAGGTGTTCAGCAGTTGAATTGTGGTTGCTGAAATATATTTTTTAATATATATATATATATATATATATATATATATATATATATATATATATATATATATATCGTCTTCTTCTTCTTTTCAGCCTATCACTAGTCCACTGCTGAACATAGGCCTCCCCCATAGATTGCCACAAAAGTTTGTAGCTCTCATTTTGGGGGGGATTTGCCATAGTTGCCACGCTTGGCAGGCGGGTTGGCAACCGCAGTTAATTTTTTCAGATGTTCCAGAATGATGCTGCTGCCTATCTTTTGGTTTTCATTTTCCCTCTGTCGACTTTTACGACACCCACGGTATATATATATATATATATATATTATCCTAAAATATATTTAGATGAACATACGATTAATTCGTGTAAGCCGCAACAGCCTAATGGTTTAGGGTACAGACTGCGAAACATGACGTTGCAAGATCGTGCCCGCCATTCGACTATTCTCGTGAACCATCTCCTAACCATCTCAAGCTTTACTTTAGTTGGAATGGTTAACAGGAATATTAGTAATTTTAATAGCATTCCTAGTATTCTTTTAAAAAAAATTGTGTATGATAATATCTTTTTAGATTCTTTATTTTGACGCTTTCAGACCTTTCGTAATATTTCTACAAGGCATAGTTTTAGACGGTGTAGTTTCGTAATGATTTTATTTCCATTATAAAAACAAACTAAATCTCATAAACTCAACATACTACAATATAATACAATACTAAACTTTGATTTTAAGAATTAAAATAACTAAAAATCCACAGAAAACGATGTACGGCGCGAACGTTATCATCTTCGAGGGCATCCTGGCGTTCTACAACGCGGACGTCGTGCGGATGTTGGACATGAAGGTGTTCGTGGACACAGACGCGGACATCCGCCTCGCCCGCCGGCTTAGAAGGTGGGACTCCTACGTTTTCGTTAAATAGCGTCCTTTGGTATTAAAAATATGACACAGAAATGTTCCGGGTTGACACAGCATTTGTTATGGGCAGACGTCGCACTTACCATCAGTTGAACGGACGGCTAATCTCGTCACTTCCTACCATAAAAAACGTAGTGTTGCGCATCGAGTTATGTTCTTATCATTTTTTTTGGTAAAACCGTAACTAAAATAAAACATTCTTTCTATATTTACAGACATTGTCAAACACGTACGGCCAAGTCGCACAGAGTAGAGATTATCAAAAAAAGAATTTTAAAATGTTGCCAACATAATAACTCAAACCTCAATAACGTTCAAACTAAGAAATTTTATGAATTCCGGTCGAATTTCAATATCTGGGCGATCACTACAAACTATTATCTGTTATAAATGTCGACAATGGTACAACACTAGCTATTGGGGAAGAGTTATTTTACGTTCCAATCTATCCTATGCAGGAATCAATCTAGGTGGGTACCACCCCAGGGCCAGTTATTCTGCCGTGAAGCAGTAGTGTGCAAGCATAACTGTGTTTCGGTTTGAAGGGCACTGTGAGCTAGCGTAATCACTGGGCATTTGAGACTTAAGAACTGAACTGGGCGCAGTGTGGTGTCACACAGAAATATTCTGGCTGACACAGCATTTGTTGTGGGCGGACGTTGCACTTACCATCAGGTGAACGTTTTGCTCGTTTTGTCACTTTATACAATAAAAGAAAAAAAAATCCAATGAGAGCACAGTCGACTTTTGGCGCCAGCTCGAAAAGTGGCGCTGGTGTTTTAATTGAACTTAGTAATTTCGGTGTATATTTTGAGTATTGATGTTTAATATTGATAGTTTATTTTTCAGCAAGTGCTCGTGAAAGTGTAAAGTGATTGGAACATTCAATTCAAGACCAAAATTTGACTTTTCGTTTTGGTCCAGCAAATCTTCATTAAAAGTCAACTATCATTTTACTGTCGATCGTAATGAAGTCTTTATTATAATTAAATTATTACTCGACATTGGCTAAAATGGCTCGATTTAAAAGATTATTGCCAGGATCAAAAAAGAAAAAGAATCTCCCGCCTCGTTGATTGTTACGAATTGTGTGTTAAACAAAATTCGACTCTTGTTAGGAACGTGGCCATTCTGACCATGGACTGCGCAGGAGATATTATAGTGCCACAAGTGTACGCGCAAACACAGAGGCACTCACTCGTACCAACCTACTCGCGCCCGATGTAACGCTGATGCGATAAGATCGGAGGTAGGCTAGGATGCAGTGTCAGAAACACGGGGACAATCACAACACAATCAGACCCGAAAACCAACAAGTTATGTTTTTTTTACAAATGTACGGCTGGGATTCGAACCCAGGACTCGCGGCTTAGAAGTCAGATACTCTGACCACTAGGCCACGCGGTCGTCACCATATAAACAATAAAGCGATAACAAAAAATATCTATAAAATAAAAAGTTTAATTTTCGATTCGACTCACGTTTTTTTTTATTGGATAAAGTGACGAAACGAGCAAAACGTTCACCTGATGGTAAGTGTAACGTCTGTCTATAGCAAATGCAGTGTCACCCAGTACATTTCTCTGTGATCACCCAGAGACATCAGTTCTTAAGTCTCAAATGCCCAGTGATTACGCTAGCTCTCAGTGCCCTTCAAACTGAAACACAGTAATGTTTGCACACTACTACTTCACGGCAGAATAACTGGCCCTGGGGTGGTACCTACCTAGACGGATTGCGGCAGATTTTTTAGCACATGCTCGTACACAGGGGTCAATTTTTTTTTTAACTGTGACATATTGATAATTTATTTACAGCTAACGCAAACAACCAAAACCGCAACGATAGCTTTTGTGTGCTCAAGACAGATAGCATATCGCAGTAAATGTTTATTGCTCAGAAATCGCACGAAGCTCATACTGGCCAAGGGTCTTCGGCAGCTCAATATTTTATTGGACCGGAACAATTATTAATTGTGGTCGTAATTGGCAGGGACATTGTGCAGCGCGGCCGCGATCTAGAAGGCGTGTTGAAGCAGTACATGACGTACGTGAAGCCCGCCTACCAGAACTACATAGCGCCGTGCATGGCGCACGCCGACATCATAGTGCCGCGCGGCGGCGAGAACAAAGTCGCCATACAGCTCATCGTGCAGCACGTGCACAAGCAGCTGCAGTTGGTCAGTGCACACACGCGCACACACATCCACACACTGACACAGTAATACACACAGCCATACACACACACACAGGCACACACACACACACACAAACACACACTCACACACACTCACGTCCACACAGACACACACACACACACACAAACATCCATACACAGACACACCCAGTCACAGAAAAACTGACGTCCACACACAGACACACAAACATCAACACACACGTACACAGAGCCAGACACAGACACTCAGGTCCACACACAGCCATAAACACACAGCCATACACACACGAACACACACACACACGCGCGCGCGCACACACACACACACACACACACACACACACACACACACACATCCACACCACACACACATCCACACCACACACACCCTCCCATCTAAACACAGCAACAATCCACAGAGGCACACATACCTATCCACACACAGAGGCACACATACCTATCCACACACAGACACATACACACACAGAGAGAGAGAGAGAGAGAGAGAGACAAACACACACATTCACGAACACACACACAGAGAGAGAGACAGAGAAAAAGACACACACTTATTCACTTTACTTATTTATTTATAAAATTCACTACACACCAATGTACATGCAAAATGTATGTAATAAATAAAAATATTAATTAAAAGTGCTATAGCAATCTGCGGTCTTATCGCTAAGAACGATTTCTTCCAGACAACCGGTAAATGGACATAACTGAAGTAACTATTAAAGAGGGTGTGCCGGTTATTAAAATATAAGCTCTATAAATAAATGATGACATAGTAAATACAAACATACAAAATATAGACTTACGTACATACTCATATAAACACACACATATATACAACGTTATTCATAATTGGTATAACATCCCGGCACCTAGCCATGCTACTTTGATCTGATAAACACAACGGTGAAGCTTTAATGACAAAATTGAATACTGAAAATGTCCATAGAAAATTTTAAAATTATTTGTTTTGTAAAACTTTACGCGACCCTAACTCGGAAAGTCGTTGCCCCGAACCATAATACGTTTTTCTTCGCCATTTTATTTAAGTTACCCTACTACGGCGTTATACTAACAGATTTACTTCGCAACAGATTTCCTTAAGCTTCATGTTATCCTAGTACTTGCGAGTTCTTTCGATGGCAGTCCATGGAAAAAACGCCCAATTAAATTTATGAGTTCATTGCCTCGATCAGCTGTATAACCTATGAGTTTTAAGCAAATTCTTTAAGTCATATGTTATCATATCTATATCTAAGACATATCTCCTACAGGTGTCACGCTACGAGGCTCATTTACATTTTGAGGGACATAGAGAGCTACTTTCCCATTAATAATATTAGTATGCTTGAAAGTATTACTAAAAATGAACTGCGTACTTTCTTTCGCCAGTTTCATCTCAGTACAGAGCAACCTCATACACAAAGAGTGAACTTACTACTACTACTACTACTACTACTACTACTACTACTACTACTATTACTACTATTACTACTACTACTACCACCACCACTACTACTACTACTACTACTACTACTACTACCACCACCACCACTACTACTACTACTACTAAAGCTTAGTCAAGCTAGTAGCTCAGGGCCCGGGTGCTTGGATTTAATTTCATAGTACGCGAGTACTCTGGGTTCGTTCCCCGGTGTCAGCACCTCTAAAATTGTCCTACTTAAGTTCTGATTTACCACGAGCGGTGAAGGAAAACATCGTGAGGGAACCTGCATATCCGAGGAATAGAAATTTTCCCGCATTGGAGCAGCGTGGCGGAGTATTCCCCACTCCAAAACCCTCTCAGAAATGAGAGGAGGCCTGTGCTCAGCAGTGGGACATTTATAGGCTGTTACTTTCCTTTTTTTTAAAGCTCATAAAGAGCGTGTAATGCTGAAAGGTTGTTACACGAGAACATGAAACTTATCTTATTTATTTACAGCGCGGTTTCAAAGTAAGGGAAAAGTTGGCAGTGGCTCACATCGGCCAACCCTTGCCCGACTCCCTCTATGTCCTCAAAGATACGCCTCAGGTATGTTTACTTAAATTAGTATTACATCATTAACTTATATTCAGTCACTTGGATTTTACTTTAACAAAAGTAGGTACCACCGCAGTGCAGTAGCGAATAACTGATTCAACGTTTCGGTCTAAAGTAGACTCGGGCAAAATAGATCGCAACTGGGATCGCTCGATACAGTTCGCACTCTTATGGCGAACTGGTTCGCTCTTTTAGTTCGTTATTTCTTCTATAAAAAATGTTTCAGTGCCACTAAACTTTCAATTATATTGAAAAACAAAAACGAACTGGATAAATATTAATATTTTTTATTTATAATTGAAAGAAATGAAAATCTTTAATAGTTCAATAATATTAAGTGCTAGGAATATTTATTTCCAATATTGACTGTATAATCTATCTATTACGTAACTCCACTATATTGATTTTTATCTAACTACGAAAAAGTGTCATAATTTCATCATCATCATTCCAGACTATCACTAGTCCACTGCTGAACATAGACCTCCCCCATAGATGGCCACAAAAGTTTGTAGCTCTCTATTTGGTGGGATTTTGCCATAGTTGCCACGCTTGACAGGCGGGTTGGCAACCGCAGTTTTTTTATTCAATTGTTCTAGGAAGATGCTGCTGCCCATCTCCTGGTTTACGTTTCCCCTCTGTCGACTTTTACGACACTCACGGGATAAGATGTGGTGGTAGATTCTCTTAAGCCGCTATCACACGGCAGGTGCCTAATTTTATTTTTATTTATGCTATAGTTAAGTAAATAAAACTACATAGATAATGAATGAAGACAAGTATGAAGACTAATTAAATTTAATAGAGTAAAAGTGTTCTAGTGGTCAGAGTACCTGACTTCTACGCCGCGGGTCCTGGGTTCGAATCCTTGTCGGAACGAAACACAAATTGTTCGTTTTCGGGTCTGATTGTGTTGTGATTATCAAAGTGTTTCTGTACTTCTCCTCTTATCGCATCAGTGTTACGAGTACATTGGGCGCGGGTAGGTTTAGACGAGTGAGTGCCTCTGCGTTTCTGCGTACACTTGTGGCACTATAATATGTCCCGCGCAGTTGATAGATCCCGACAATATTCGGAAGTTATCGCCGCGATCGAAATCGGCCAGAAGGACATCATCATGTATAGGTCGATTGCTCATTACCTGCTGTTGTTCCAGGTCCAAGGTCTGCACACATTCATCCGCAACAAGGATACGTCGCGCGATGAGTTCATCTTCTACTCCAAGCGGCTGATGCGGCTCGTCATCGAGTTCGCGCTCTCACTTCTCCCCTACTCCGAGCTCGGCGTCGACACGCCGCAAGGCTTCACCTACAGAGGTACGGTCTACTTACCTGCTGCGGATCCTCATCGAGTTCCACTCCGAGCTTGGCGTCGACACGCCGCAAGGCTTCACCTACAGAGGTACGGTCTACTTACCTGCTGCGGATCCTCATCGAGTTCCACTCCGAGCTCGGCGTCGACACGCCGCAAGGCTTCACCTACAGAGGTACGGTCTACTTACCTGCTGCGGATCCTCATCGAGTTCCACTCCGAGCTTGGCGTCGACACGCCGCAAGGCTTCACCTACAGAGGTACGGTCTACTTACCTGCTGCGGATCCTCATCGAGTTCCACTCCGAGCTCGGCGTCGACACGCCGCAAGGCTTCACCTACAGAGGTACGGTCTACTTACCTGCTGCGGATCCTCATCGAGTTCCACTCCGAGCTTGGCGTCGACACGCCGCAAGGCTTCACCTACAGAGGTACGGTCTACTTACCTGCTGCGGATCCTCATCGAGTTCCACTCCGAGCTCGGCGTCGACACGCCGCAAGGCTTCACCTACAGAGGTACGGTCTACTTACCTGCTGCGGATCCTCATCGAGTTCCACTCCGAGCTTGGCGTCGACACGCCGCAAGGCTTCACCTACAGAGGTACGGTCTACTTACCTGCTGCGGATCCTCATCGAGTTCCACTCCGAGCTCGGCGTCGACACGCCGCAAGGCTTCACCTACAGAGGTACGGTCTACTTACCTGCTGCGGATCCTCATCGAGTTCCACTCCGAGCTTGGCGTCGACACGCCGCAAGGCTTCACCTACAGAGGTACGGTCTACTTACCTGCTGCGGATCCTCATCGAGTTCCACTCCGAGCTCGGCGTCGACACGCCGCAAGGCTTCACCTACAGAGGTACGGTCTACTTACCTGCTGCGGATCCTCATCGAGTTCCACTCCGAGCTTGGCGTCGACACGCCGCAAGGCTTCACCTACAGAGGTACGGTCTACTTACCTGCTGCGGATCCTCATCGAGTTCCACTCCGAGCTCGGCGTCGACACGCCGCAAGGCTTCACCTACAGAGGTACGGTCTACTTACCTGCTGCGGATCCTCATCGAGTTCCACTCCGAGCTTGGCGTCGACACGCCGCAAGGCTTCACCTACAGAGGTACGGTCTACTTACCTGCTGCGGATCCTCATCGAGTTCCACTCCGAGCTCGGCGTCGACACGCCGCAAGGCTTCACCTACAGAGGTACGGTCTACTTACCTGCTGCGGATCCTCATCGAGTTCCACTCCGAGCTTGGCGTCGACACGCCGCAAGGCTTCACCTACAGAGGTACGGTCTACTTACCTGCTGCGGATCCTCATCGAGTTCCGCTCCGAGCTTGGCGTCGACACGCCGCAAGGCTTCACCTACAGAGGTACGGTCTACTTACCTGCTGCGGATCCTCATCGAGTTCCACTCCGAGCTTGGCGTCGACACGCCGCAAGGCTTCACCTACAGAGGTATGGTCTACTTACCTGCTGCGGATCCTCATCGAGTTCCGCTCCGAGCTTGGCGTCGACACGCCGCAAGGCTTCACCTACAGAGGTACGGTCTACTTACCTGCTGCGGATCCTCATCGAGTTCCGCTCCGAGCTTGGCGTCGACACGCCGCAAGGCTTCACCTACAGAGGTACGGTCTACTTACCTGCTGCGGATCCTCATCGAGTTCCGCTCCCGTACTCCGTCAGAGGAAGCTCATTACGAAACGGCGGTAGATTGTAAAGACATGACGTTTGACAAACGGAATTTATATTTCTTCCGTCGAAAAATAAAGATTTTTTTTATCATTTCATTTCATTGATTCTACGTCATAAATGTAGATGTCATTTTCATTTTCATTCAGTTCTTAAATCTCAAATGCCCATTGATTAAGCTCACAATGCCCTTCAAACCGAAACACAGTAATGCTTTCACACCACTGCTTCACGGCAGAATAACTGGCACAGGGGTGGTACCTGCCTAGACGGATTCCTGCATAGGAATCCTACCACCAGTAAAAATGTCAATAATCGCTAGGTGTCAATAGGGCCAGTTATTCTGTCGTGAAGCAGTAGTGTGCAAGCATTGCTGTTTTCACTGTAATCACTGGGCATTTGAGACTTAAGAAATGATGTCTCAGGGTGACGGGCGCGGTGTGGTGTCACACAGAAATATTTCTGTGTGACACAGCATTTGTTGTGTGCGGCTGTTGCAACTGTTGTGGGCGGACGTTGCACATACCATCAGGTGAACGTTTTGCCCGTTTTGTCACTTTATACAATAAAAAAAAAACAATATAAGGAACCTTAAAAAGACTTTGTTTTTTAGGTCGCAAATGCGATGTGGAGAAGATCTGCGGCGTGTCCATACTGCGGGCTGGTGAAACTATGGAGCAGGCGGTTTGCGACGTCTGCAAGGACATACGCATCGGAAAAATCCTCATACAGACCAACCAACAGACTGACGAGCCCGAGGTTGGTAATAATTATAATTTAAACGTCAGTAAATAAATTTATTCACGATTAAAAAAACATTCACCACAAAATACAAACAAGAAAAAAATAAATAAAAAAAAATGTCTTAGACACTACGCTAAAAAAAATATACCTATTGCCAAATCTGCGCTGCAGCATATAATCGCAAAGTGGGCCGTGTGGTGGCGGCTCGTTAAAAGAATACTACCACTCCATCTCATCCAATGGATCTCGTAAAAGGCGAGTAAGGAATTAAACTGCACTGTGCACCCAACAGCGCATGGTGGCGATGGGCTCACCACCTATCACACCAAGTGCATTATATTGTTTTGGTGAAACGTGGATTGTGGCAGTCATCTGTTTTTGCAGTGAGTGCCCAGTCTCTGACTACCCCTTATGAGATACGGTCGTGATCTTATGTATGTGCACCGAACTCAGTTAAAGCCGCGATGATAACCTCACACCACAGGTTTTCAGTGCGGCCTAGAACAGGAGGACTCCTATACTGGTGGGAGGATTCCTATGCAGGAATCCGTCTACGTAGGTTTTTATTGTGTAATGTGACGAAACGAGAAAAACGTCACCTGATGGTAAGTGCAACGTCCGCCCACAGCAAATGCTGTGTCACCCAGAATATTTCTGTATGACATCACACACCGCCCGTCACCCTGAGACATCAGTTCTTAAGTCTCAAATGCCCAGTGATTACGCTAGCTCACAGTGCCCTTCAAACCGAAACACAGTAATGTTTGCACACTACTGCTTCACGGCAGAATAACTGGCCCTGGGGTGGTACCTACCTAGACGGATTCCTGCATAGGAATCCTACCATCAGTAAAACTTTGCGTATAATAATATCACTTGGCGTATAATCGTACATCGATTTGAAATTATAAGCACAAAAAATAATGCACTTCTTATAATTACGTTTTCAAATTTTCATTTGAAACCGCAATAAGTCTCTTTAATAATGGTTCTCGGCTATAATCGCAAGTATCATAAGGCTTGTTTTAAATCTGACTATAATTATAATCTAATGTTGCTTGAAAGTAAATGTAAAATCTGTCTTACCTCTTGGGCATTCGACTTTGCAATTCGCTTTTTCTTGTATTATGGCAACAATCGAAAGCCTTCTGCCTATGACAACATTATTGTTATACACATTATATTTTTTATTGATAACGTGACGAAACGTTCACTTTAATTTTATTTTTATTGTTTTATTATGGTACACCAACAGTCTAAAAAAATTAAATCTAAATGTTTAACCTATTACAGGTAATTGATGGTAATTGCAACGTCTGCCCATAACAAATTATGTGTGCCCAGAATATTTCTATGCGACACGACATTTTCTTCTTTATTCAGACCGAAACACAGTAATGTTTGCACACTACTACTTCACGGCAGAATAACTGGCACTGAGGTGGTTCCTACCTAGACGGATTCCTGCATGGTAATCCTACCACCAGTTAAAGGTTAGGTTCATTTCGATTGGTCCTACCAAGGCTATTCCTCATATGACATTGAAAGAGTGCAACAAATAAACATAAAACTGAACTAGGGACGAGGCAAGTTCCATTAAAACATTAGCTATTGTACATTATTTTGACATGTGCCGTGTGGTAGCGGCGTAAGAGAATCTACCACCCAATCTCATCCCGTGGGTCTCGAGGGCGATAAACTGCGATTGCCAACCCGCCTGCCAAGCGTGGCAACTATTGCAAAATCCCAAGCTAGAGCTTCAATTTTTGTGCCAATCTATGGTGGAGGCCTATTTTCAGCAGTGGACTAGTGATAGGCTGAAATGATGATGATGTATTAATTTTGCTTAACTATTTATTTGTTGATTAGTTACGGATTTAGAGTATTACTGTTACCACCGTCGGGTGATATTTCGTTGGTGAAAATTAGTTCTATGTAATAATGATATGATATGATAATATGATGATGATGATGTAATAATAGTGTGAAATTATATTGAAAGGTACATACTTGATACAAGTATTTTCATTATGATGGTATAAATTGTTGAAAATCCCATCTTCTAGGTACCTAACATTATAGTCATCATCGTCATGATGTCAGCCTATCACGAGTTCACTGCTGAACATAGGCCTCCCCCAAAGATTGCCACAAAAGTTTCTAGCTCTCATTTTGGGGGGATTTTGTCATTGTTGCCAAGCTTGGCAGGCAGGTTGGTAATCACAGTTTATTTATTTGGATGTTCCAGGAGAAAGCGCTCGAAACGTCGGGAAATAAATACTAAAAATAAACGGGATAAAATACTTAAAATTTTGTTTTATAAGATATGTCATATTCGCGTATTTTTTTTGTAGTTGTACGATTCATATGAATTCGTTTAGATATCGCAGTGTAGTGCAAACGTTACTGTTTCGGTCTGAAAGACACTGATAGCTTTTGTATTTACTGGCCATATGGGACTTAGGAACTGATGTGTCGGTATAATGTTCTAGGCGACTTAGCATTTGTATTGTACGTTGCACTTGCCATCAGGCGAACGATTTTTTCGTCTCATCAGTTTCCATGGTAACAAAAAATGAAAATCATGATCGATTCGAGATCCTTAGACGGGGGATCTTCTACGCTGCATCACGATTGAAACACCGATTATTTTTGCAGCTGTACTACCTTCGCCTGCCTAAGGACATAAAGGATTACCGCGTGATCCTGATGGACGCGACGGTGGCGACCGGCGCCGCCGCCATCATGGCCATCCGAGTGCTGCTGGACCACGACGTGCCCGAGCACAACATCAGCCTCGTGTCGCTGCTCATGGCAGAGATCGGCGTGCACTCCATCGCGTACGCCTTCCCGCAGGTCTCCGCACACAAACCGCACACAAACCGCACACTTACCGCACACAGCACAACATCAGCCTCGTGTCGCTGCTCATGGCAGAGATCGGCGTGCACTCCATCGCGTACGCCTTCCCGCAGGTCTCCGCACACAAACCGCACACAAACCGCACACTTACCGCACACAGCACAACATCAGCCTCGTGTCGCTGCTCATGGCAGAGATCGGCGTGCACTCCATCGCGTACGCCTTCCCGCAGGTCTCCGCACACAAACCGCACACAAACCGCACACTTACCGCACACAGCACAACATCAGCCTCGTGTCGCTGCTCATGGCAGAGATCGGCGTGCACTCCATCGCGTACGCCTTCCCGCAGGTCTCCGCACACAAACCGCACACAAACCGCACACTTACCGCACACAGCACAACATCAGCCTCGTGTCGCTGCTCATGGCAGAGATCGGCGTGCACTCCATCGCGTACGCCTTCCCGCAGGTCTCCGCACACAAACCGCACACTTACCGCACACTTACCGCACACAGCACAACATCAGCCTCGTGTCGCTGCTCATGGCAGAGATCGGCGTGCACTCCATCGCGTACGCCTTCCCGCAGGTCTCCGCACACAAACCGCACACAAACCGCACACTTACCGCACACAGCACAACATCAGCCTCGTGTCGCTGCTCATGGCAGAGATCGGCGTGCACTCCATCGCGTACGCCTTCCCGCAGGTCTCCGCACACAAATTTCCAACCACAAGAAACTATGTTGGAAATTTGTCTACGCTGACTACGCTGTGGTTCTCAAATTCGAACCAAAAGTTTCGAAAAACACCAATAGTTGGTTTTCGTGTCTGGTTGTGTTATGATTGTCCCCATGTCCATGACACTGCATCTTAGCCTACCTCCGATTTCATTCGCATGTGCGTTACATCGGGGGTGGGTAGATTAGGAGAACTTGTGGCACTACAATATTTCCTGCCCGGTTAATACCTTCCGGTAGTATTCGGAATTGGTCCACGTAACCGTAAATTGACTAGCAGACCATTATTATTATATTTACAATTACCTTACTCCAAAAAAGGGCTCTGACGGTTTCGATGAAATTCACCGATTACGGTTGTTTTATGCGATCGAAATCATTTGTAACGTCATCTAAATTCATATGTTAATATGTAGTCGACGCCATGTATTTAATACTACAACTTCTTTTAACGTTATCTCACCGCCTTTCTGTTATATACAAAATGTTAAATTCTTTTTTTTAGGTTAAGATAGTGACGTCAGCCCTCGATCCAGAAATCAACGAGAAGTTTTACGTACTTCCCGGCATCGGCAACTTCGGCGATCGCTACTTCGGCACCGAACCCTCCTTCGACGAGTGAGACAACGATATACGCACGTGGTAAGAGGGAAAGAGATAGGTAATAGCAGCACTGTCCGTACCTAATTTGTTTATTTAGGTCACAAGCATAAATTAGATGGAAAACGAGATGATTTTAGTTTTGCGTTAGTGCTATGTTGTATTGTAATTTGACTTGTCTGCCTCTATTAATAGAGATGTTTATTGCTTGAATTGTGTACATCGTACATTTTTATACAAAGGCTGTTGTGTATTTCGGAGGCGGCATTTTAGATGGCGCAATGTTATGTTTTGCTGCGTATTATTTTTATATAGTTAAATTTTTAATTTTTGACGTTTAACTTTCGAGACTTAGCATTTTGTTTAGCATGCAAATTATGGATTATTTCTACAGATCTCTCGCATTTAGGGCTTTGTAAATTTATAAGTTAATGCCGATGTTCATTTAACAAAAATTCAATTACACATAATGTTAATAAAGATGACCGAATCGCGTTAAAGTCGTTTTTGATATACATTTTATTGTTGTATCATATATTTGAGAGTTAATTGTAGTAGCCATTACATAAACACATACAAACATATATATAATAATCCTATAAAAGCATGCTGAAATAGACTGAAATTGACTTTATAAATGTATACATTTATGACAAATGTAACTTATTTATAAATAACTTAGAAGATTAAGTATGCGCTGATGTAAGCCTATACTTCTAGAAGAATCTGGAATTTCTATCTACAACGTTTAAAATACTTAGTTGCTTATAATTATTGACGCTATTTTACTATGGAAGTATGTAATTTTACTAATTAAATGAGATTTTTATGACGTTTTGTGAACGTGTGTGTGTGTGTGGTTTTTTCCCTCTGTCGACTTTTACGACATTAACGGGATGAGATGGTGTGGTAGATTCTCTTAACACTAATCATACCAACACTTATTAGATACCTAGTTTACCATAGCGGGTCAAATGACCCGAAATTTACGTTTCTACTTTTATGTATGAAAGATGGATGTTGGAAAGGAAATAAAAATATAATGATAATAAAATATGTATTAAAATTATATAAAATAGTATTTTTACAATTTCTATTTCAAACGCAAAAAATAAGAGTTGTTTTTATACATCACATTTTTTACACATAAGTGTTTCCGTCGCACATTTCCCGCAAACAATTTTTTTACAATTGGTGCAAATTTTATTAGTTTTATTTTCTTTGCAGTATCCTATTTGACACCTCTTACGTTTATTAGAATCTGTAACAAGGTTTGGCAACGATCGTTTAGTATTTGCTTTTTCTTTTGGTTGTTCACGGGCAACTCGAAAATCGTCGGCAAGTTCTACTGCTAGCTTGAGTAAAAAATCTTGTCTCGAGATATTATCTCCTGTCGTTTGCTTGTATAAAATCCAGGCATTTATACCAGCTAAATCAAGGATATTGAAAAAAACTTGGAGTGGCCATCTGCAAGACTTAGACTTTGTAGTAAATTTCCTCGCCATTTGATCGTTCATGTCTACACCAAATTTGGTTTTATTGTAATATGAAACAGTTTCAGGTAAACGCTTATCATTATTTTCTATTGATACAAATTTATGTTTAGAACTAAGTAAAAGTACCTTTTTATTTGGCTTGCTTTTATAAATTGTAAGAGTACAATTATCAGAAGTAAAAATTTTCGAAGAAAATCTTGCCATGCCATCTTTCTTTTGCTTTGCAATTAGTGGTAGCTCCCTTTTGTTTGAGCGAATGGTTCCAACTAGGGTAGTTCTTTTTGCTAGAAGTTATATGGCTATTTTTTTTTTGGAATTGCTTGTGAAGAAGTTGTCTGTGGTCACAGTTCTTCCGCAACCCGTAAATGGCTCGATCAGCTTGAGTACAAGATATTCAGAGAGTTGTACAGAAGAGGGTCTATTTTCATCTTTTCCTAGATATGGAAATGCATTTATGACGTATTTGCTATCGACGTCCGACGCTAACCAAAATTTGATTCCAAATTTATCCGGTTTGTTAGGCATGTATTGCGTAAATCTACATCGTACTTTAGTCAGAAATAGCTGTTCATCTATAGTAATAACACCCGGTTTGTAACAGTTTTGGCTGTTCTCAATGAAATTATTCCAAATCGTGGATACCATAGCAAATTTATCTGCTTTCAAACGTTCACTCCGCTGACTTTTTTTATCAAAACGAATAAATCTAAGAATTTCGGTAAAATTATTTCTGCTCATAGTTTCAGAAAAAAAAATTTGGGCCCCCATATATTATTCCACAAAAAAGAAAGTTTCAAATTATTTGCTCCATATGCAGATCGTGCATATAAAATTGCAATAAATGCAGCAAGTTTTTCTTGAGATAAACTCCAATCGGATCCTAACACTGTTTGCTTCTTCTATTGTGCATGTTCTTATATGGTTCATAATACGGTGGTCAATTATCAATGAAAATGCAGTACTAACTTTACCTTTCATTATATGACGTTTAGCATATCTTGTTGGGCCTACTTCTTGCCTGAAAATGTTATGAAGTGGTGGTCTCCCAGGTGTGCCACCTATTTGTATTTCTTCCCAAACAGATCCATCAATTGCAACATGTTGTTCATTTATTTCTGCTTCACTTTCTTCAGAACTTGAGAGTAATCTTCTTCTTTTTCGTCCACAACCGATATTCACAATATTTTCCTCTTCATTGTCAGTATCTGTAGATTCAGACTCATTTTCGTTTGTAACCAATATATCTTCGAGAAAATTCATCTTCACCGATTTCCGAAAACTCTTCTCCAATATCATTAATATCTTCTAAGAATTTGGACTGTCTCGTTCGTTTCGACATTTTATGGGTAAATAGTTACCTGTATCACTAATAAAGCTATCAAAATAAAATAAAAACTATGTACCAAACTTTTCTTTTTTTGCTACCTTTTTTACACAAAAATCTAGTTTCAATCTAAAATTTTTATATTTTCTTGAATAATTCTCAGCTATTTTGATTGAACTACTTTACGTAACAGTCTTTGCATACATTTGCAGTTTACTGAATACAATATGATAAGCAATATGTATTGATAAGCTAATAAAACAAAAAAAATGTTCTCCGGGTCAAATGACTCGATGTGGTAGACGACAGTTATTACTCAAAATAAACAAAACAAAAAATTATAAAAATAGTATAAGAACAGTAGACTTAATTAGTCAGAAAAGGTCAGTAAGTTAAATTTGGAGAAGTAATAAGATAATACGTGCATTATCAATGCAAAAGTCCAAAATGGGTCATTTGACCCGTTGTGGTATGATTAGTGTTAAGCCTACCACACGGGTAACACGGACAAATATCCATACTAATAATATAAATCTTTCTCCCTTTTAAGACTCCCTTTGTCTGTTTGTTACCTTTTCAGGGCTCAACCGATGAACTGATGTTGACTGATAGCTTGTACGTTATTTTTAAAAAAACCAAAACCCACGCGGACGCAGCCGCGGGCTTCAGATATTTATATATGTCGGAGTCAGCGATAGCTGAGCGATAGCGCCGCCTATCTCTTGATTAGGCGGTACAGGGTTCCTTGTGTAGATAGCGCAGAATAACAATTTCAAATGCACCTTGTGTAATAATTTCACCTTACTACGCTTAACCACCAATTAACAAGATAAACCGACAGTTTCGTTTCGAAGGAGTGACAAGGTCGGTTTCTCGAATTCTACTGCTCCCTGCACTATCCGAACTCTTAAATAAGACTCTGCACGTGCCGCTATTACAATAACAAGTGACGTCACGGTGTTTACCACCTCCTCAGTACTACAATAATCAAATGAACAACTTATTATTTAACGATATCGTTTTCTCAGACATATATAAATTTTATATGCCCAGTAATCACACTAACTAACAGTGACCTTCAGTCGAAAGACACTAATGTTTGGATACCTACTGCTTGTCGACAAAATATCACTAACAGAATGGCACTGTTGTGTAGGTACTAGACGGATTCCTGCATAGGAACCATACCAGAAAAAAAAATAAGTAGAACCATCTCAAATGACACCAGACCTTTATTATGTAAACCGGAGACGGCATCTCAACCTTACGCCACTATACTATCTCCCGCGCAGGTTGCGACAGTATACGGAAGTTGTCGCGACAATATTTTTTAAATAGTTCATTTTCACTAAAATACTTCCATAGTAAAATGGACGATTACGAATCTTCGCTTTTACTTTGAATGAAAATGTATAATATACACTTATTAAAGAATATATTCCTGTAATTAAGCATTTGAAATATTAACATGGGGCTTACGGAATAATCGATTTTTATAGGTAAAGGAAGAAATCTTTCAAAAACAATTATTTTCATCAATCAGCTTAAAAATATTTTTGAAGTGTATTTATAGACAAGATTAATTTGTAAAACCAAAAATTATATTTAGTATAAACAAAATCATAGCCTTATATGTATAGTAAAACAGTAAATTGGTAACAAAATCTCGCAGACTTATAAACGTCGTTAACAAATTATATTAATGAATTGAAAATAGATAATCGTTCATATTTGTGATAAATAATTGCACTGGAAACAGCTTTTACGCACAAAAATCAACTTATTGAATCCTAGAAACGTGAAAGTATACAAGTAAATTATTTAAAACAATTTTTAATGCAATTTTTTAAATGTTTTATACGAAATGATTGTATTATTGTTTGCAATACAAAATATTTCTATTATATCAAGTTTCATCTTCAAAGCGCTATAAAGAAAATATAAATGTTGTTAAACGTAATAGATTAATAAAATTGGTAAGCATACTCCGCAACTCAGTGACAAACAAACCATGGTGCTTTCATATAGCGAAATATTTAAATAAATTTTCAAAACGATACGTTCGCATTAATTTGTATAAAACACATGTTCATTCCGGAACGCGATGCTGCCATTTTGTTTTAGTTTTTTTTTTTTAAGGTCGACAGTATTAGTTAACTTTTCTGTTTCCGCCAAGTGTGTTATACTTTTTTCACTGTAGTGTCAAATATTTATTATGTTTATTGACATATTTATTACGACATTTATTAGTTCACTATACATTGTTGGTATTATTTGAAATAAAGCATATGTATTAAAACTTTAATGGTCAAAAACATTGAATTCAGAATTGATACCAATTTTAATATTTTAAAATATTAATAATGCAAGTTATGCATAAAAAATGAATGTCACCTCGCTTTAAGCACATTTAAAAATAAGTACATTTCTTTGAAGTTATTTATTTTACATTGATAAGATTATTGACTTTTTTAGACTTAATTTAACGTATTTTAGCTGTAAGTGTAACGTTTCTCAATTCTTAATTGTTATTTAATTTCCCTATTAAGATAGTTCCTACAAAATATTCTCTGCATCATAGCCTGTATAAACATCAATTCCAGGTGACAATGTATTGATAAATTTGTGTATAAATATATAATTAATAATACAAGTTCAATGTGAAATTATGCATGCAAATTATCACGTATCATTAATCATCATCATCTTTATTTTTAGAACTTAGAACTCTTAAAAAACTCGATTATTATTGAAATTGTAACACAATAAAAAAAAATTATATTGAAAACATGCCTTAGGCTATCAAGAATCCCACTTGAGCTTAGTCACATTATGGTCAGAAGGTAGTAAGCATTTTAGATTAGGGTTGCCATCTCTAAATTAAATTTTTCTAAATGGAAATGGAAATATTAGGACATTTAGGTTCATAAACGGGACGCATTATAAGAGCGGTAATTAATACTAATACAGACTGAAAACAAGGTTCTATAACTTATTGCAATTCATTTTTTTTAAAGGAAACTTCAGTTAGCAAGAAATTAAATGATTTAATTATAAAACACACGATGTAAACAGGACGCTTTAAAATCCCTGGACGCTACTTAAATACTGTTCAGGATTAACTTACTCGCCTTTTACGAGATCCATTGGCAATATCATAATAACAACATATATCACATATAGGACTAATAAGTAATATAAACTAACTTTTCCATCATCATACAGTTTTGTCACGTTAATATGCCCGGTCCAAGGAGATTCCTCGGGAATATTAGAAATAATGTCAGATAGAAGTACCAGTGATAAAAAATAATAATAATTTAAAGCATTTACAAAACAGCCAGTTAAAATGTTTACATACATACATACATAAGGTCACGACTTTATCCCATAAGGGGTAGTCAGAGACTGGGCACTCACTGCAAAAACAGATGATTGCCACAATCCACGTTTCACCAAAACAATATAATGCACTCGGTGTGATAGGTGGTGAGCCCATCGCCACCATGCGCTGTTGGGTGCACAGTGCAGTTTAGTTCCCTTACTCGCCTTTTACGTGATCCATTGGATGAGATGGAGTGGTAGTATTCTTTTAACGAGCCGCCATCACACGGCGCACGTGTTTCAAAATAAACTGAATTGATATATTTTTTTATATGACTTATCGAAATGATATTCATTCTTGACGTAAAACATCTATCGGCGCACCTTGGTGGTAATAGTCTCACGGCACACGAGTCGGTCTTACCGTAAGACCGACCCGTGTAATCAGAAATGTACAGCTTAAATTGTAACGATGAAACCCATCTCCTGGTTTTTTATTTTCCCTCTGTCCACTTTGACGACACCCACGGGAAGATATGGGGTAGCAGATTCTATTAAGCCGCCACCACACGGCACTGCCTTTGAAAACA
Source organism: Luehdorfia chinensis (assembly GCA_019845155.1). NCBI lineage: Eukaryota > Metazoa > Arthropoda > Insecta > Lepidoptera > Papilionidae > Luehdorfia > Luehdorfia chinensis. The sequence goes on from JAHVAK010000122.1 coordinate 1,949,566, forward strand.
AATGCAACCTTTGCAGGAATCCGTCTAGGTGGGTACCACCCCAGAGCTAGTTAGTTCTGTCGTGAAGCAGTGGTGTGCAAGCATTACTGTGTTTCGGTTAGAAGGCCACTGTGAGCTAGCGTAATCACTTGCACTTGCCATCAGATGAACGTTTTGCTCTCTTCGCCACTTTATAACCTAATTGCGGACATGAATGCAAAGGAAGGAGGCTCAGCTTTTCTGTATTGGACCGTAATCCTGCTGATTTTCAGCCCATCAGATGCATTTTTGATTCTGAAAACCCTGTAGCAATACTCCTTACAAAATCGAGTATTTTTTTTTATTTGTTATGTAAACAACTTTAAGTCTCATTGCCGAATTGGATCTGAATCCGAGCCGGAGACAACATTTGTGCTAAAACACAAGTTGTTTGTTTATGGGTCTGGTTGTGTTGTGATTGTCCCAGCGTCCTGACACTGCATACTAGCCGATCTCCGATGTTATCGAATAAATGATATATTCCATAAGATCAGAGGTATGACGTCAGTAAGTCCCATGTGTTTACACTATCTATACCTTAAGACCGAAACAGTAATGTTTGCACACTACTGCTTCACGGCAGAGTATCTGACACTGGCGTGGTTCCTCTCTAGGCGAACTCCTGCATAGGAAGTCAGTTCTTAAGTCTCACATGTCCAGCAATTACACTAGCTCTCAGTGCCATTTAGACAAAAACACAGTTATGTTCGCACACTACTGCTTCACGACAGAATATCTGACACTGGCGTGGTACCTCTCTATGCGAACATATGAGACTTGAGAACTGACTTCCTATACAGATAGGAAGTCAGTTCTCAAGTCTCATATGTCCAGTAATAACACTAGCTCTCAGTGCCATTTAGACGGAAAACACAGTAACGTTCTCACACTACTCCTTCACGGCAGAATATCTGACACTGGTGGTACCTCCCCTAACCTGTACGCTAGGAATACCTGCATAGAAATCCTACCACTAGGATATTATCCTTATTATATATGAAATTTAAAACTACAAGAACTTTAACTCAATTCGAATGTATTTATGTTTCACATTGAATTTGTATTACGATTGTAAGAAATATATAAGCACAACTATTGTGTATTAAATAGTTTCTATGTATTATTGTAAGCCGCTGGGAATAAACTGATTTTTTTTTAAATACACAAAAAGTATCTGAAAATATGCAAATAAAATATGAAAATAATTATTTATTGTGTTTATTTTACTTTCACTACAAATTCCACAGGTCACTTCTATAAATCGATATAGATAATTTGACATCAGAAGTAGAGTAACCACGTGGCGCTGTGGTCAAGCGGATACTTGACCACAGCGCCACGTGGTAACCTCTAAAATTGTTTTGCAGTTTGTGCAGAACAATTTGCTCGGCAGTGAAGGAAAACTTCGTGAGGAAATCTGCGTGTCTTGCTGCGTGGTTATTTATAAAGAGCTGAAATAATGATTATCTTTCTGTGTTATAATACAATGTTAAAATAACAGTCCCAAAAACAGTTCTCATGGAGGTCACATCACATCTCACCAGGAATACTTTATGTTACATTAAATTCTAAAATTTATGTTGAAAGTCGTTTTATATAAAGCATCGTTAAAACATAGTAACGTCTGCGCAGAAGATTATTTTATTTCCATTTCACAGATTATCACTAGAAAATTTTTCTTCAGCTCTAACGTTTACGAGACTTCTTTTGTTTAAAGCCTCAGGCCTCCTTTCATTTTAGGAGGGCTTTGTTATTAAACAAAAAGACTTTTTAAGAAGGGTTATTATAATATTAAGGAATACATGGATAACCCCTATATATTAAGGAATACATGATAACCCCTGGGAATGAGGTGATCGCTACCGAGCTATTTCTACATCTTTATAAAACTACGATACAACGACAAAAAAAAATTGCCTACTGGTTTTGTTACTGGTGTTTTTTGCGAACCGGTGTAGTTAAAAAAAATGACGTTCAATAAGTATTATATAAATGATCTATATTGAATAAAAAAATATTCTATTATTATATAGTGCAATTTGTAATGTCGGTGTCGCGAAAAGTTTCGCGTCGTCGTCGTTTCAGCCTATCATAAGTCCACTGCTGAACATAGGCCTCCCCAATAGATGGCCACAAAAGTTTGAGGCTCTCATTTTGGAGTTCTTTTGCTATAGTTGCCACGCTTGGCAGGCGGGTTGGCATCCGCAGTTTACTTTTTCAGATGTTCCAGGAAGATGCTGCTGCCCATCTCCTGGTTTTAATTTTCACGGGATGTGATGGGGTTGTAGATTCTCTTAAGTCTACGTAGCAGTGTCTATTTAGGGGTACTAGTGGTCGCCAATGGTCGAAATGCGCGCAATATGCTTAAGTTCGGAAAGTTTAAGTCTTCACGTATTACCATAAAGATTAATAAGAAAAAAATATAAAATTGACTGAATGAATTTCTATAAGTATCGTTTCAATAATCTATGTTGAATAAAAATTTATTCTATTGTATTCTTCTGTTCTTTGGAGCCTGGAAGAGATTGCCACGCTGCTCCAGTGCGGGTTGGCTGACTTCACGTCTATTTTTTATTCTTCAGACATTCAGGTTTCCTCACGATGTTTTCCTTCACCGCTGAGCTCGTGGTAAATCAGCACCTAAATAGCAGAACTATTTAAGAGGTGCCGCGACCAGCGATCGAACTCAGATCACTCCCGTTCTATGGAATTTGAGGCGAGCGCCCGGCCCCTGATCTACAACGGCTCTATAATATGCGGCTACGTTCGCGAAAAAATTCACACTCAATTCCATCTGTGGTGAATCATGAATTTGCGATACCTATTTCGTTGCTTATGCTTTTCAGCGCGCATCTTTGTTAGGGACTAATCGTTAACATTAAAGAGAAAGTGTAAGCAAGCGAAATATACGGTTGAATTCTAAATTATTTACCAATGAACATTGTACATTATCGTGCTTCTTAAACCACTGCATTAATCTCGAAATGAAAACCTGTTAATAAGAATGGATAATAAACCTTGAAAGATAAATGTTGAAAGTTTCCTACATACTTTATTTATTTATATACACTAAGAGTCGCGCTTTTTCACCATAAAGGGAATAGGCAGAGGCTAAAAATATTGTGCACTTTTCGCCGCCGCGGGAAACGAGATGTGTGGGTGGTCTGACTCCGTTTCGTTCCCACGAGCAGTATAGTGACAGCATTGCATATTGTGGTGTTACTCTGCACAAAAGATGACTGTCCGTGCAATAACTTAGTCGCCTCTTACGACACTTCGGTAGGGGAGAACGTAGGTGCGCATACATATGAAATGAAATACAAGTTTTGTTATTCATTATAAAACAACATATTATTAAACACTGCAATGTATCTAAATATCACTTTAAAAAAAACAAAAATCTAAAAAATAGAGAAGAAATATATAAATATACACAACGAAATATATATATATATATGGTATAGATATATATATAAATATATATATATATATATCTATACCATACACACGCATATACATACACGAAATATATATATATATATATATATGTCTATACCTAGACATGTTCGCAAGTGTCCAGGTAGCGTTGGAAAGCGATCTCCATATGTTCAGATCTCGTACATTGCAGTTCTCCGTGCGGTGTCTGGTTCTTTCTGTAATTTAACAAGTAATTATCGAAACACAGATAACATAATGTCGGAAATAAATAAGGCAGCAGGAAGCCGATAGCGTCTGCTGGAACATTCCAGCATTATGCAATCTGCGTTATCTGTTACAGCCTATAAATGTCCCACTGCTGAGCAAAGGCCTCCTCTCATTTCTGAGAGGGTTTTGGAGAGAAGAAGAGAGAGATCGCTGATGCGGGTTGGCGGACTTTACATGTCTTCGAAATATTTTTTATTTCTCAGACATGCAGGTTTCCTCACGATGTTTTCCTACACCGCCGAGCACGTGGTAAATCAACACTTAAAATTGCAATTAAAATTTAAGTGTAGCCGGCACCGGGAATTGAACCCATGTCACTCGCGTACGTTTAAAGCGAGCGCCTAGCGCCTGAGCTAACCACAATTCTGCGTTATCTGAAATTAATAAAATTATTACTATTATTTATCGAGACCTCTTCCTGAATTTTTTGCTTGGTTTTACTAATCTTGCCAAGTAAATGCAGTGTGTGATATTTAAGTTGCTGCAGTGTATTATTATTATTGTTAAGTAGGGGCAAAAGAAACGATAAGTTTCGCAACTGACATTGTACTTAGAACGGTCACTAAAATGGCGGACTCATGTCTGGACACATTTTTTCTATACAGGGTCATTCATAATGTCCTATACATCCCCGCAGTCTGGGCTTAGGGACGATGTGTATATGCCACAAAAATATAATGAGCCTCGTAGCGTGACACCTGTAGGAGATATGTCGACTTAAAGAATTTGCTTAAAACTCATAGGTGACTACCCTGTTATACAGCTGATCGAGGCAATGAACTCATAAATTTAATTGGGCGTTTTTCCATTGAGCTTCCATCGAAAGAACTCGCAATTACTAGGATAATATGAAGCTTAAGGAAATCTGTTGCTAAGTAAATCTGTTAGTATGACGCCGTAGTAGGGTATGACATAAATTAAATGGAGAAGAAAACGTATTTTGAATTTGTCTGGTTCGGGGCAACGACTTTAGGAGTTAGGGTCGAGTAAAGTTTTACAAAACAAATAATTTTAAAGTTTTCTATGGACATTTTCAGTATTCAATTTTGTCATTGAAGCTTCACCGTTGTGTTTATCAGATCAAAGTAGCATGGCTAGGTGCCGGGATGTTATACCTATAATTATGAATAACGTTGTATATGTGTGTGTTTATCGCGTAAAAAACGTGTATAAAAATATATTTTGCATCTTAGCAAATTAACTTAATTTCCTTTTTATACACGTTTTTAGGCGACAGAGCCCCTTCAATCCACTTCACACAACAATCACATTAATATGACAGCGCGACTGGGAACTACCACGACCTTGAAGCATACCAGCGTAAAGAACGTTTTTGTTTGTCGCATGGTGAGTTAAGGAAACCGGAGACACGATTACCGACTGCCTCTTGGCCAGAGGCACTCCTGTATAACCCACAGGGGCGATGATGCACCGTCCTCTTAACTTTCCCATCTCCTGGTTTTAATTTCCCTCTCTCGACTTTTACGACACCCACGGGATGGGACGGGGTGGCAGATTCTCTAACAATAATTAAAACAAATTTTACGGATTTTATATCGTTAATTTTTTTAGGTAACCGTTCGGGCTATAAATGCTTAAAAATTAAACGCGATAAAATCCGCAAAATTAGTTTTAATAAACCCTTATTAAATATAAAATAAGTTTTAAACAAAAATCATATTTTCTTTGCAAGCTTTTATTTGTGAGGGCTATGTCCAACAGTGGACATCAAATGTGGCTATAGTACTTGTCAAAACAAATCCAACAAGCCCAAACATGACAGAGCTATCTCACTCAGTAAAGGAGTTCCTATGGCCGACTTCCGGGTCCACAGGCATACCTATGCCAAATTTTAGTTAGACCGGAAAGTAGGTAAAAATTCACTTACAAGATTTGAACCGGAAAGACATACGAAGAAAGCAAGTTAAATAAAAGCTAAAAGAATCTACCACCCCATCCCATCCCGTGGGCGTCGTAAGAGTCGACAGAGGTAAATTAAAGCCAGGAGATGGGCAGCAGCATCTTCCTGGAACATCTGAATTAATAAACTGCGGTTGCCAACCCGCCTGCCAAGCGTGGCAACTATGGCAAAATCCCTCCAATATGAGAGCTACAAACTTTTGTGGCTATCTATAGGGAGGGCTATGTTCAGCAGTGGACTAGTGATAGACTGAAACAAACGTAAAAATGAAGAAATTCGCAGAACCTCAGTATTGTTACATTTTAGTGTAACAACGCTATTAATTACGATGTTCATTACGAGATTGTTTTCGAGACTCACTTGTAATATTCTTCACATTCCTCAATGGAGATCTCGCTCGAGAGCAGACGCGATCCAAAACCACTGTGGTATGTAGAATAGCGGTGCTTAAAAAATAATAAAAAATCGCTGCATTATCAAACAAACTTTACACATAGAAAGCACAACCAGACCCGAAAACCTAAAAATTGTGTTTTACACAATGTTGCCCGGCTGGGATTGGAACCCAGGGCCCGCGGCGTAGAAGTCACTGACCACTAGGTCAATCAATCTTTCGCCAATTTTATTGATGTCCCCCTTACCGACTTTTAATCACGGCAACTTCTTTATACTGACGCTTAATGGCGTGTTTTCTGTTATGTGTTCAAAGTTTTCTTTTTATGAAAGACAGTGACGGGACGAGCAAAACGTTCACCTGATGGTAAGTGCGACGTCTGCTCATGACAAATGTTGTGTCACCCAGAACATTTCTGTGTGACACCACACTGCGCCCGCCGCCCTGAGACATGAGTTCTTAAGTCTCATATGCCCAGTAATTACGCTGGCTCTCAGTGCCCTTCAAACCGAAACAGTAATGTTTGCACACTACTGGTTGGTGACAGAATAACTAGCACTGATGTGGTACCTAGTTATGCATTCCCCTTGCCCTTCACCCCTCGATTAGAGAGGGCTTACGAAGCAAGGGCGGAAGCCGTACGGCGTACGCAGGATCATGTGAACTCCTATGTTATGCTTTTTAAGAGTTTTAGACGTAAGTTAGCAGTAAGATTATATTCGATTCACTTTCATTATCATTTTAAATAAAGTCTAAAAATCGGCAGCACGTATTTTTAATTACATTTAATTAGTTTTGAAAAAAACTTTTGGAAGCTCCTTGATTTTGACAACCTACCTACAGGGATACCTGAATATGAATCCTACCACTACAATTTTTTTGTTTATTTATGTAATGGTTCCTAAATAGTTTATTTATTAACAGTTTCCTTAAGTTCGACTTTTGTTACTCACTGTATATATAAAATATATTTTTTAACAGATTGTCCTATGACCTATCTCCTATTTCTGTCCAGATTGACCTATCTCCTATTCTGGTTGCTGATATGTTGCCTATATCTGATTCTAATTGCTGTCGAAAAATGCCGAAAATTTCTTGGTCTCAGACCAACGAAATAGAGAGACGAAGCGCTATCATACTACAAACTGAAGCCATTTTTAAAGAATGTGTGAGTCATCTAGGTGTTGTCGTTTAAAACAAAAAGTCCCTTAAAGTCAATTTTTTTTTATTTATTTTTTTATTGTATAAAGTGATGAAACGAACAAAACGTTCACCTGATGGTAAGTGCAAAGTCTGCCCATAACAAATGCTGTGTCACCCAGGACATTTCTGCGTGACACCTCACTGCGCCCTTTCCCCTGAGACATCAGTTCTTAAGTCTCATATGCCCAGTGATTACGCTAGCTCTCAGTGGCCTTCAAACCGAAACACTGTAATGTTTGCACACTACTGCTTCACGGCAGAATAACTGGCCCTGGGGTGGTACCTACCTAGACGGATTCCCGCATAGGAATCCTACAACCAGTGATTTAAACTCACGAGCTTTATGCCACTTCGTTTGTTAATTATACGAAACCATGGTAACCATAAATCCTTACAAAATTTTGATTAAAAAGGATGTGGTTTTTAATATTTTCATATAAAAAAATATTTCATGAGATACCTTGTTTGATTTGCAGTTGTTTTTGCACAGTCCCACGGCGCAGGAAGAGATATTTCTTATATGTTATATATGTATAACGAGGCGACGACTCAATCACAACTAAGACCGATAGGCATACTTTTGATGCTTGTGTGTGCGTGAGTACTGTAGTAACTTCTAGCCGCTAACAGTATAAGTACACGCCATTTTCCGTACATACTGTTTGTTAAAAAAGCACTGATCTGCTTTCCACAATAGCGACTACAAGCCGGCTACAGCCATCACCAGTTTCTACCATCAGATTCTACTGTAGTAATGGAGCTGTGCCTCTGACGCTAGGAATCACGCCATTTTAAATTTGGAAACCGTTTATTTATTATTCTTAGTTAGTTCTTAGTTATTCTTGACCTTAGTTATACCTAATTTCGCCCCCTTTACTTAAACTGTTGTGATACCAAAACCGGCAAGAAAATGCTAAATTTAAATTACCTGCATTTGTTTCGAGAAAATTTGTTCGGCGTCAAACACACTGGCCAATCTCAAACTTCGAGCAATGGCATCTATGAACTTTATGTATGTGCTAAACATCTCATGCAAATCACTGTCAGGACGACGAGTCAGTCTCAGGTTTATGCCACCAGGTGGCGTCGATCCCTGTTAACAATAATATGGACAACATTGATTAATCGATTGCTCTTTATTGCACACCACACACATGCATACTCGTATAAACAAAAGGACACAAAGAAAGTACGAGAACAGTGGTACAATGAGCCGGTCTTATTGCTAAAAGCAATCTTACAGACAACCTTTGTATGGATAGAATTGCAGAGATAAATAATCACGTGGTGAAAGTTTATATAGTCAAGAACATATTATTTTGAAACCCCTTCCATTCTATCGAACAATAAATACACACTTTACTGGTGGTAGGATTGCTCTGCAGGAATCCAGTTATTATGCCGTGATATATAATTTCAGTGATGTAATTGCTGTTAGCCTTTTTGGCTTTTACAGCTTCATCGGATACTGTGCTCACGGGCCAGGGGCCCGCGCGCCAGGCTTGGTTTGACCCAAACATAAATACTTAAATAAACTCCTACAAAAACCTCGAAATTCGGACTGTGTCGCGTTCGCTGCGTGCTCGATTTCGAATATCTCAAATGATTTTAAGTCGTCTTATGACCGCTCGATGGAGGCTGCAGACCTCCACTCGGACTGTCGACTTGTGTGTCGGTAACTCTGGGCGGTGAGAACCGCCGTGAAAAAGTAGTGTGCAAAAAATACTGTGTTCTGCTACCATGTGGTAGCGGCCTAAGAGAATCTTCCATCCCATCTCATCCCGTGGGTGCCGTAAAAGTCGATAGAGGGAAAATAAAAACCAGGAGATGGGCAGCAATATCTTCTTGGAACATCTGAATAAATAAACTGCGGTTGCCAACCCGCGCAAGCGTGGCAACTATGGCAAAATACCCGCAAAACGAGTGCTACAAATTTTTGTGGCACTCTATGGGGGAGGCTTATGTTCTGCAGTCGACTAGGGCACTGAGAGCTAGTGTAATCACTGGGAATATGAGACCTACATAAAAACTAATGCTCCGAGTGACGGACGCATTGTGGTGCCACACAGAAATATTCTGAGTGACACAGCAACAGTTATGGGCATACATTGCACTTACCAACAGGTGAAGGTTTTGCTCATCTCGTCACTTTATCCAATAAAAAAAATTCCTATACTGGTGGTAGGACTTCTAACCAGAAATCTGCAAGTACGTACCACCGCAGGGTTAGTTCTACAGTCAAGCAGTGCTGTGTTTCAGTTTTAATTGCTATTAGCTAGTGTAATGACAGGGTATACACGACTTAAGAACTCATCTCTCATGGTGACGAATGTTAAAACCACATAGAACATTCGAATTGAAAATGCTGTTCAATACATATTATGGGCAGACGTCGCAATACCTCAAAAAATCGCAGACGTTACTTCTCCAACACCGTCTGGAGCAGCGGGGCAGTCTCCTTGGCTACTATAACCTCTCAAAAAGGGAAACCTTTGATGATTTTTGGGTTGTGATGCATACTCCAGAAATAAAAGCTAGCTAAGCCCACGCTAATATAATAAGATCGAAGGAAATAACTATGGATACAATAAATAACTATGCATACAATAAATAACTATGCACATAATAAATAACTATGCATACAATTATAGCCTATAAATGACCCACTGCTGTGTTCAGGCCTCCTATTTTATTTTTGATAGGGTTTTTGGAGCTGCATAGACTCCGGAACACTGTTTAAATGCGGGAATTGTTAATTTCAAATGCCAAGCGTGTTTTCAATAAATGAATAATAAACAATAATTCAATAATTCAATAAATAAATAAGTGTGTGTTGTAAATAAACACTTAATGCAAGAACAATTTCAAAAGTGCCGACACCGGGGATCGAACCCAGGTCACTCGCGTACTATGAGGTTTGTGGCGAGCGCCCGATCCTGAGCTACCACGCGTAAAATATTTCACGCGTAAAATATTTTACGCGTGGTCTGACACCTTATCTTTAAAAAATGAAAGAAATACAGGAAGCAGGTCGATTGTCAACAAACGCAAATACAATTGTACTTTCGCAAAAGTGAAACGGTGACCTGTTTAGACGCTTAATACCAAATAATAACGAAATGTCATTCCTTACCTGATCAATTATAGATTTCATCATTAAAGTCATCGTTCTAGTGTTAGACTGATCGACACCATTCGTTATACATACACCACCCAACATATTGTACCTACAAATCATGCAAGGGTTTATTAACTACTTAATTTAAATATTAAAAACAATACTATATTCTTATAGGATATATTTTAACTTGACCGCCACGCTCGAACAAATACTTATATAAATACAGAATATTTCCTGCAAATGTTGGCTGTATTTGAATATTGCTTGGATTCAACTACTGCCAACATTTGCAATAACACAATACATTGGTTATTACAAATGTTGTGTATTGATTTTTCGCGGCAACTCGAAAAGTGGCGGTAGTGTCTCATTTAATTTTGTAATTTCTGTGTTTATTTGGAGTTATGATGTATAATATTGATAGTTTATTATGCAGCAAGTGCTCCTGAAAGTGTACAGACATTGGAAAATTCAATTCAAGGCCAATATTGTTCTTTCGTGTTGTCTCCATCAGTCCAGCAAATCTTCAGTAAAAGTAACTATCGTTTTACTGTCGATCAAAATTTTGACGAGTTGCTTCTAGAAGATTGTATACTTGAATATGTTACTTGACACTGGAAATAGTTTGTGAATGTTTCCATTAATAAATAAATAATAAGTGTAATGAGTGAAAAAAGCGCGGGAAACGTCGAAAGAGCTGTTGTGGTAGTATGTGAAACTATGAAATTACATTTTATTTCATTTGTCAGTGGCATATGCACAAACCACGCGATGCCAAATTTAAAAAAAAAATGTTGTGTATTGTAATTTTTGTCAGTGAAACGGACTAAAGATACAGGGTAAATCTTAGTGTGAGGCTATATTAAATACATATAATATTTTTGAGGAAGCCACGAGATTATTCCGGCATTTCCTTAAGTCCAATTTTACGACACGAACGGGTCGAGATGGTTGATTATTTTAGACGGCAGCCATACATATTTTACTACCAACATAATAAACTCATATGGAAATTGTTTACTTACACGTTAGCCATGTACATGTGATGACCTGGAGGTGCACAAACTTTGTAATGATGATCAAGATTGTAACATTTCAATAAATATAAACAACTCGTCACATCCCACATGTAACAATTTATCAATACACCTTCCCACTTATTCGAAAATGGAGATGCATTACTTGCAATCTTATCAGGTTTTATGTTATTATATGGCATAATCAGCAACTGGCATCTATAATTCAACCTTTCTCTAAATTCGGCTGTAATTTTCAAGAGGCGCGCAAATAGTTTTATTTCTCTGGCAACATCGCTAAGGAAAATTGCATCGTAGCCTTCCCGGCACGGCCAAAGCAGGAAGCATTCAGCCTTTAGACGTTGGGATATTTCAAGGCATTTCTTAATTTGTGTCGCGGCTTGCACAAATACCGTAGCGTCGTTGCTTGTAAAGGCACCGGATACATATCTGAAATCATATTATGTAAGTCGATGATTACGGAAAGCGTATGTATAACTTATTTTTTGAATTACTTCTACTCTGGTGGTAGGATTCTTATGCAGGAATCCGTCTAGGTAGGTACCACTCCAGGGCCTTGCATAGGAATCTGGCATTTTCCGTGTTTTCTCCAACAACTGGCGACAACTTGTTTTCCTACCTTTCAAGGCATCTCTGCTATTTGACTCTCACGACACCCAAGGGATGAAACGAGATAGCAAATTTTCTTACACCACCACCTTAGCAATTATTGTAATTAAATTGGGTTGTTCCAACTGAAGCTCTGACCTGTTTACCTAAACGTGAGTCCTGGGTTCGAATCCCAGCGGAAGCTCTACATCCGACTATTTCTTATCGCAAAAGCGTTACATATGCGGGACGGCGAGGACAATTTAGTGCCTCCGCTAATTGCTAACTGGAAGACATCGTTGTGGTCAAACTTGACTAGTACATTGGCTATGCTATTTTCTGGATACTACCAAAAAAACAACGGAAAGATCAGGATAAATAGTTACCATATTATCTCTTTGCCCTCATTATTAATTTTAAGCGATATCAAAACACATACAGACATAAAGTCACGCCTTTTCCCATATAGGGGTATGCAGAGACCATACAACGTGACGGGTGGCGGACCATGTCGCCGCTATTTTGGAACGAGTCAAAAATTATTACTCCCCACTTCGTTCACACGAGCAGTATTATTTCAGTATTATTTTGGACGAATAAAGGCTGTCCGTACAATACCTTAGTCGCCTCTTACGTCACCTCAGTAGGAAAGAGGTAGGTGGTATTCTATTCTGCCGTACACATATCTTGTTACATAGAAGAAAGGAGTCCGAGACCGTGGGTAAGGGTTGGTAGGTGCAGTCGATGGATATGGCTATTTTTAAAAGGGATTATCGTTTGTGGAGGGAGCATGGATTGTGGTTTTGAAAGGGAGGGGTGCCTTCCCGACTCCAAGTTATCAACAATGGTCTACTGCGGACTTCATGCATACGTGCCACGACCGCTAACACATGGTATATACTCGTAATAACCTAAAAATTTAAATCAATAGTTTTAGTAGCGCGCTCTTACACCTCGGTAGGAAAGAGATAGGTGCTATTATTGTATATGATATTCTACTCTGCCGGACGCCTATCGGCTATGCCAAACAAATTAGTTATCTGTGGATACTAACCTAGGATGGGAATGCAGGTCAGGGGCCAACCATAATAATTTCATGTGATATTTCTGTGTGATTTCCTGTACGTACTCCACTATTTCTTCCCAGTTACTTCTGTTCTCCTCCCAGCTGTTTGCCATTGGGATCAAATCCGAATCGAACGCTGTCCAATACTTTACGCCGAGCTTGTTGCAGAATTCGAACAAAGCTTTGATGCAACGTTTATTGTTGTCTATGGTATTTGTGTGGTCGTCCCAAGAACGAACGCACATCTGTTTACTATAAACGTTAAAGCCTGGAAAACCGTAATTTTTTTACGCTTATAACCCATTATTTCTGATTCCGTGTGATGGTGGCTTAAGAGCATCTACCACCCCATCCCATCCCGCCGGTGTCGTAAAATTGTGGTGAAAAATCCCGTGGGTGAGGGAAATTAAGAACCGGGAGATGGGCAGTTGCATCTTCCTACAACATCTGAATAAATAAACTCCAAAAAATGAGAGCTACAAACCTTTGATCAATATATGGGGGATATGTTCAGCAGTGAACTAGTGATAGGCTAGAATGATAATGATAATGAACAAAAAAATTAAAATGCAATAGTATTTAAAAATGGACTGTATATTGACATCATTATAGATTGCCGTGTGGTGGCGGCTCGTTAAAAGAATACTACCACTCTCATCTCATCCAATGGATCTCGTAAAAGGCAAGTAAGGAATAAAACTGCACTGTGCACCCAACAGCGCATGGTGGCGATGGGCTCACCACCTATCACACCAAGTGCATTATATTGTTTTGGTGAAACGTGGATTGTGGCAGTCATCTGCTTTTGCAGTGAGTACCCAGTCTCTGACTACCCCTTATGGGATACAGTCGTGATCTTATGTATGTATGTATTATAGAAACGGATTTTATCGCGTTTTTTTCTCGCTCGTGCCTGATGGTAAGTGCAACGTCTGCCCATAATAAATAATGTGTTCAGAAAATTTGTGTGACACTACTTTCACTGCGCCCATCACCCTGAGACATCAGTTCTTAAGTCCCATATGCACAGTGATTACACTAACTCTCGGTGTCATTGCCACTACTGCTTTATGACAGAGTAACTGGCCCTAGGATGGTACCTACCTACTGGTGGTAGGACCAGTAATTCTACTTCCGATTTTATCGCACGAGAGTTACACCGGATGCGAATAGGTTAGCACGAGTGCCTCTGTATAAACTAGTGGCACTATAATATCGCCTGCTCAGTTAATAGCTTCCGTCGATATTCGGAAGTTGTCGTAGTGGCCGAAATTTGACCAGAAGGATCCATTGTGGCGCTAAACGTTTTTTACCATTACTCCTGAACTCTGTAAGCGATACACTGTACTTCAGCCAATCTTCCATAGTGCAGGAATGCACTTTCTCCGAGCTGTTGTAGTAACGATAGCTTCCAGAGTCCGTTATTGACGCCATTTTGTTGTACTCTATCTTCTCTATGCCTAGAAATAATATAAAACTGAAGATGTACCTGCAAATTTTTTGTCATTTTTTGAGTGACACAGCATTTGTTATGGGCAGACGTTGCACTTACCAGCAGGTGAATGTTTTGCTTGTTTTGTTTCATCAAAATTCCTAAAATAGGATTTTTCCTGCTTCATCGGTGCGTCGATTTGATAGTTGTTTTAAAAATAAGCTAATAATGTAGACCACAATGTCGTTTAGGATATTGCAATGTACGTTACGGGCCACTAGAGTTATAAGTTATTATTGAGATTAAGTATATTTGAGTTGGTTGAGTAGTTCTTAAAAAGGAATGATTTCTTTTATTTTATAATAAATGTAATAATGGTCAAAATGTGAAATTTTGTTTTATTTAATAATGATGAGCCGTGTGGCGGCGTATTAAGCGAATCTACCACCCCATCTCATCCCATGGGTGTCGTATAGGTCGGTAGAGAGAAAATTAAAACCAGAAGATGGGCAGCAGCATCTTTCTGGAACATCGAAATAAATATACGGTTGCTAACCCGCCTGCCAAGCTTTGCAACTATGGCAAACCCCCCTTCAAAATGAAAGCTACTAACTTTTGTGGTAATGTATGGGGGAGGCCTATGTACAGCAGTGGACTAGTGATAAGCTGAAACTATGATAATGATGAAATGTGAAAATTATATTTCTTTCCTTACCTTGAAAATAATCAACATTTTCCCCGACTCTCCCTTCCTTCATTTTCTGCCTCTTGGTGCCTGGTTGCGAATACGTGGACATGTTTACGCACAGCCCCACCGTGTACAGTGACCGGCGACGACAAACGGACGGACAGTATAACGTAATCTTATATTATATCGAATGAAAAGAACCAGCGGAGCGTAATTGTGTCAGCTTGTCCTTTGTTGGATGGCAGTTAGTGTCACGTACTTGCGTACGGGTTAATGACATATTTACTCAGCCCTGAGTTTGCCTTGCAATCGGCCCGCAGTTCGAATCCTAAGTCGGAGTTAAAATGTTTTTGTTTGAAAAAGTGATGCAGCGAGCAAAAGCGGTAAGTGCAACGTCTGCCCATAATAAATACGGTGTCATTCAGAACATTTCTTTGTGAAACCACTTTTAATGCGCCCATCACCTTGAGACATAAATTCTTAAGTCTCATATGCCCAGTGATTACACTAGCTGACTGTGGCCTTCAAACCGAAACACAGTATTCCTGCATAGGAATCCTACCACCAGTGAAAATACGCAGCATATCTCATGTTCTAGATAGGTTCACAATTGAGTTTAGTTTTTCTAGGGATTGTTGTCTGATGGTTGTAGATTTTGCTTCTATCAAGCTACGAACTCTTGAGTGACACTGTTGACAGGTCTGCGCAGGAATCCATCTAGGTTGGTATCATCACAGTACCGCTCATTCTGCCGTGAAGCAGCAGAGTGTAAACATTAATGTTTCGATTTGAATGGCACAGAGGGCTAGTATAATAAATCACTGGGCACATTTACTATAAAAAGTCCTTGCACTGTATCGCGCTCGATACTCCAGACTTAATTAATATAGAAGCTTCCGCGTGTAGGTTAGCAATGACCGGCCACAGGCCGCTTGTACTAGCATCAGTTTACCTCTCGCCATCCAGACAAATATTAGAATCAGATTTAAAATCTCTACTAGATTTAGGTCGTTCTGTTATACTTGCCGGTAACTTGAACAGCAAGCACGGCAGTTGGAATTCCAACGTTAATAACACGAACGGTAATAAACTGTACGACTTAGCCGAGAGCCTTAACGTAAACGTTATAGCTCCCGAAACACCAACTAGAGTACCGACGCAATTACATCAGCAGCCGGATATTCTAGACGTAGCTATAATTAAGGACGTGAACTTAGCAATATACTCTATCCACTCTGACCACCGTCCGCTCATTTTTAAGCTGGGCCAGCCAAATGGTGAGGTCACTCAGACCAAAACCATTGTGGACTGGCGTACCCTTGGAGTCAAACTCGAGGCTACGAGCTCTCAGCACTTAGACGAAATTCCTTATACTATCGACTCGCCAGAGGTAGCGTTCCGAGCGATAAAATCCTTTTCGAATCATCTCAAAACAGCCTTCGGAGAATCCTCCCGGACGGTTACGGTGTCGAGCGATCGACGCTGTAACCTACCGGCGGACCTCCGACGCCTGATAAGAGAAAAGAACCGTGCGACTAAAGCGCACGATAGATATAGAACAGACGAAAATAGACTCAAACTGCGCCACCTACAAAGGGATGTTAAAGAGCGCTTATCTGAGTACAATCAAGACAGCTGGGACACTATGCTTGGAGAAATTGAGCCGTCGCACACTGCCTACTGGCAGCTGGCACGATCTCTCAAAGCAGAGCCGGTCTCACCCATGCCGCCACTCATTAGATTTAACGATAACTCGCTCGCCTTCGACGACAGCGAAAAAGCCGAATGCCTCGCAGACAGTTTAGAGAGCCAATGCACTCCGTCTCTCGCGCCTGCGGATCCCGACCACCTGCAGCAGGTGGCCGCGGAACTCGAACGCAGGGCTGCAATACCACCACTGGGCGAACCACTGCCTCCAGTGACTCTCGACGAAGTCACTAAGATAGTCAAAAATCTTAAAAACCGATCCGCGCCCGGCCTCGACGGCATAAACAACAGGGTGATGAAATGTCTAACTACGCCGTTATTGTGTCTGTTAGTCAGTATTTTTAACGCGCTCCTCTCCAGCTGCTCCTTCCCGGACGACTGGAAGGAAGCCGACGTTATAGACATTCCGAAGTCTAATAAGCCTAGGAACATTCCGTCTAATTATCGCCCAATAAGTCTCCTCAACTCGATGGCTAAGATTTATGAGCGAATTATACTCAGTCGATTAAAAGACTATGTCCTTACAAATAATATTCTTCCAGACGAGCAGTTCGGCTTTCGCCCTGAACACTCGTGTACTCATCAAGTGCACCGCTTAACGGAGCACATTTTAGAGAATTTAAACGACCGCCCTGTAGGAACAGGGGCCTTATTTTTGGATGTCGCAAAGGCATTTGACAAAGTCTGGCACGACGGCTTGTATTACAAGTTGTATCACACTAAAGTGCCAGACAGACTCGTGAACATCATACGAGCCTTCTTGTCTAACCGCCTATTTCGCTTCCGGGTAGAGGGAACGCGCTCCTCAAGCCGCCCTCTCCGAGCGGGTGTCCCTCAGGGCTCCTGCCTCTCCCCACTCCTGTTCTCGCTATATACTAGCGATATCCCTAAAGACCCGAAAGTCAATCTTGCGCTTTTCGCAGATGACACGGCCCTGTACTATTCCGACAAGCACAAGGGCCGCATAACGATTCAACTCCAAACCGCAGCCGACCGCCTAGGCGAATGGTTCCGGAAATGGAGAATAGAGGTAAACCCCGAGAAAAGTGTAGCGATATATGTTTCTTCTCAAGGGGCACACCAAAGCCCGCTAGACGATGTCACCCAATCGGCAACCATCAGCTAGGCACGATCACCCTGTTCGGACGCCCTATTCCCTGGGAAAAGAGCGTCAAATACCTCGGGGTCACTTTAGACGCAGCGATGACGTTCGCTGCACACATTAAAAACATACGCAATAGAGCGGCTTTTATCTCAAGCCGTCTATACCCATTAACTTGCTCCTCAAGCAAAATGTGCTTAAGACACAAACTTCGCCTCTATAAGACTTGCATAAGACCCGTAATGGACTATGCTTGCTTCGCTTTCGCTCACGCGACGGGCAATCAATTAAAGAAGTTACAGAGCGTTCAAAATCGCTTCTTGTGAACTGCCACCGGAGCCGGTTGGTATCAACGCAATGTAGATCTTCACAGCGACTGCGAAATGCCCTTAATCTCTGAACACTTCAGAGAATTATCACGGCGGTTTTTCGAAAAGGCGCGGTTCATTCAAACCCGTTGGTGGTTAAAGCAGCAAATTACCGACCAAACAGAAACGCGACCGAACGCAAACGTCGCCCGCGAAACGTGCTAGACGACACGGACGTCTCAGCTCTTCCTGACCACGATACTGTCAGTCACGATCCAGGCCACACTGTATACACAGTCAATAGCTTTAATATAACACGTACCACGACGCGCGACCGCCGTAGAGAGCGGCGCGCATATCAATAATCACACCGCGTACACAATATTCACCCGTGTCCCAGGGCGGTTCTCACCGCCCAGAGTTACCGACACACAAGTCGACAGTCCGAATGGACGCGCGCAGCCTCCTTCGGACGGTCAATAGACTACTTAAAATATTTAAGATTTTCGAAATCGCGAAAGTACGCAGCGAACGCGACACAGTCCGAACTTCGAGGTTTTTGTAGGAGTTTTTATTTATTTATTTATGTTTGGGTCAAACCAAACCTGGCACGCGGGCCCCTGGCCCGCGAGCACAGTATCCGATGTAGCTGTAAAAGCCGAGAAGGGTAACAGCAATTACATCACCGAAAATTCATACTGGGCATATGACACCATTTTAAAATTAACATGCGGATCTTAGTAAATTAACTTTCTCTCTTTTTTTGCATAGGAATAATCTCACCAGTTTGGGTATCTAACACTATACTCTACTAAGCGAATGGACGTGTTAAGTGCGGCTTTAATTTCATTTAAGTCATTATATTATATTTGTCTTAGTATCATAAGTGGTTAAGAAAATTCAGTTATTTTTAACCGACTTCAAAAAAGGAGGTTCTCACTGCTTCAAAATGAGTTTTATGAATGTACAGCGATAATCATCTACCAGGAACATCTGAATAAATAAACTGCGATTACTAACCCGCCTGACAACCATGGCAACTATGACAGACCCCCCAAAATCAGAACTACAAACTCTGTGGTTATCTATTGGGGAGGCCTGTGTTCAGTACACTAGTGATAGGCTGAAGTGATGATGATGTATTTTTGAATCTGTCTTGTATAAATTTTGTCAATCAATCACAAAATGGGGACGCTTAGCACAACATTGCATATAATGTAAGTAAGTAAAACATTTATTTACGATTAAAAAACATACAGCACAAAATACAAACAAGAAATAAAATAAAAAAAAAGAAAACAAAAAAAATGTCTTAGCCTCTACGAAAAAAATAAATAAATATATACACACACATATATATATATATATATATATATATACACACACACACATACACACATATACCTATTACCAAAATATCTGTGCTGCAGCATATAATCGTAAAGTGGACCGAACTCAGTTAAAGCCGCGATGCTAACATCGCAGCACTGGTTTTCAGTTCGGCCCAGAACAGGAGGAAACTTGGACGACTCCATGTGCACCGCCATGCTAATCTGGCACAAAATAGTTTTTAATTTTGTAAGCTCCTATTGACAGCGCAGTCAAATAATAAAGCTACCTTGAAACTACGAGCACGAAAGTATAATCCCACCTCCTCCAAGTCATACATCAATTCATGACAATAAATTGTCAATCCCATAAACCTACCTTTATTGATAGTTAGCCACTATTTTTTTTTGTTCATCTCCACTCACAACAGATGAGACCAGCTCACTTCTTGGGGGAGGCCTATGGTCAGCAGTGGACTTGCGGTAGGCTGAAACGACGACGACAGCGATAATTCAGTACCGCTTCGGAACCGGTCCTTTCGAGGATTCTCCGGAGTGCGTTAGGGATGGTCCCGAATAAATCTGGTCAAGTTCTGATAATGGGATCCATGAGAACATCATGAAACTCTTAAATTAGCATAAGCATGTTTGCAGTTGCTGCGAAGTCGGTGTTTTGTTTTTTTTTTACGCCCTAGATTTTCGATTCGTATAAAATATAGCTTAGATTACTCTCTGGAAAGTCCTCAACCTGTCAATGAAAGTGTCGTCATAATTGAGTCAGCCGTGTCGGAGATTGGTCAGGATAAACAGGTCAAGTTTGTTGACAGACTGATTTAAAAAAAGGACTCTAAATTCGGTATCCTGAAAATGACGATACCGCGCGATGCGATCTGAAGCGGCACACCTATGCAGAAAAATGCCGTCTATCTTCTAGCAGTTAACAAAATGTTGTATTTTGTTAGGCGTATCAGCAGTGGACTTGTGATAGGCTGAAATGATGATGATGATGACGATGACGTACTCCCAGTCGATTTTCGACCACGGCGACAACTTCCGAATGCTGTAGGCAGCGATCACTCACTCGTCCTAACCTTTTGGTACTTTAGTTTTTTAATATTTGTTTGTTGGAAAAAATAATTCTTACAATATACTTTATTAACTAAAACATTCGCTATAAGAATATCCAAATCAATCTGACTACGATCGCAATTAAAACACAAAACACCGGTATCGGTATTTTCCTCGCTTCCCGCGCGCCGTGGAGTCCGGACACCTCGCCCTTCTTCAACGGCTGCGCGAGTCCCGCCATCTTGGGCTTGTCTATGGGCTGCCCCATCATAGAGAATTTCGTCGCGCACGTTATTTTCACGGTCACCATTTTGCCCATGTACTTGTCTTCTTTCGGCACCAGAACCTGTTCGTAGTACTCGTTGTGAGCGACGAAGTAGTTCTTGTCGTGGGATATGTCCGTCACGAGGACGTCTTGGATCTGACCGACCTTGTGGCCGTAGGGCTCGTAGGAGCGGAAGAACTCTGAGAGGAGCTTCGTGCGCTTCTTGACCTCCTGGCCTGGCACCTGTGGCACAAATACAATAGTACTTTGAATAATACGACTCCTATGCAGGAATCCGTCTAGGTAGGTACCACCCCAGGGCCAGTTATTCTGCCGTGAAGCAGTAGTGTGCAAACATTACTGTGTTTCGGTTTGAAGGGCACTGAGAGCTAGCGTAATCACTGGGCATATGAGACTTAAGAACTGATATCACAGGGTGACAGGCGCTGTGTGGTGTCGCACAGAAATGTTCTGGTTGACACAGCATTTGCTATGGACAGACGTTGCAGTTACCATCAGGTGAACGTTTTGCTCGTCTCGTTGCTTTTTCCAATTAAAAAAAGTTTAATTATTAGTATCGTGATCATGAACTAATAGCGCCCGCCATCTTCCTTGGCTACATTTTTCTGAAACTTACCAGAAAGTTGCGCAAGTGTGTTTCGGATTATCCACTATCACATACCCTGTTCATCTTGGCAGCTGGAGTTCCAGGTCTGGGGAAGAACTGGTTGATGAACAGCGACGGGAACTTGTACTTCCTGCAGAGGGACATCGTGTCCTGGAAGTCCAGCTCGGTCTCGGTGGGGAAGCCGCAGATTATGTCCGTCGCGATCGTCATACCCGGTACCCTGGCAATGTAAATAATAAACATTTACATACATACATACATACAGTCACGCTTCTTCACTTCCCGTTATAGAAATATTTTTATTTATCAGAAATGCAGGTTTTCTTCACCGCTGAGCACGTCGTAATTCAGCACTTAAAACTGCAGAACAATTTTAGAGGTGCCGACACCGGGGATCGAACTCAGGTCTTTCGCTTACTATGAAATTTAAGGCGAGCGCCCGGCCCCTGACCTACTACGGCCTCCTAAACCACCACGGGCTCCTTAGCTACCATGGGCTCCTTAGCTACCATGGGCTCCTGAGCTACCACGGGCTCCTGAGCTACCACGGGCTCCTTAGCTACCATGGGCTCCTTAGCTACCATGGGCTCCTGAGCTACCACGGGCTCCTGAGCTACCACGGGCTCCTTAGCTACCATGGGCTCCTTAGCTACCATGGGCTCCTGAGCTACCACGGGCTCCTGAGCTACCACGGGCTCCTTAGCTACCATGGGCTCTTGAGCTACCACGGGCTCCTAAGCTACCACCAGCACCTTAGCTACCACGGGCTCCTGAGCTACCACGGGCTCCTAAGCTACCACGGGCACCTAAGCTACCACCGGCACCTGAGCTACCACGGGCTCCTGTGCTACCACGAGCTCCTAAGCTACCACCGGCACCTGAGCTACCACGGGCTCCTGAGCTACCACGGGCTCCTAAGCTACCACCGGCACCTGAGCTACCACGGGCTCCTGAGCTACCACGGGCTCCTAAGCTACCACCGGCACCTGAGCTGCCACGGTCTACTGAGCTACCACGGCCTTCTCATTTATTGAATCACCATACATTTATTGCATAGTCAAAAAATAGAACTCACTTATCCCTCAGGAAGTCGACGACCCGTTCAAAGTCTGCGCAGGAGTATTCCCTCTTCATGTCGGAGAGCACTTGGTCGCTTCCCGACTGAACAGGCACATGCAGGAACCTGCATGTCAAATATAAACATTCATAAAAGTCGACTTGCCAAAGAGTAAGGGAAATGACAGAAAAACCACGCGGTCTCTGCATGGCGGAATAACCATCACAATTATATCGAGTCCTCGTGGCCTACTTTTATGGCAATCTATCGGCATAGGGCGATAGATTGCAAAATATGTAACCCCTTAATTTGGGGGGGATTTTGCCACAGTTGCCACGCTTGGCAGGCGGGTTGACAACCGTAGTTTATTCATTATGATGTCCCAGAAAGATGCTGCTCCTCATCTTCTGGTTTTAATTCCCACCCACGGGGTTTTAACAACCACGGGATGAGATGGGGTGGTAGATTCTCTTGAGCCGCTACCATACGGCAGTGGTGGAGTGTATCTGATGGCGGTGTTAGTTCGCTCGTGCACTTGATTAGCATCAAAAACCAGGTAATACACACCATTTTAAAATCGTGGTCGAAAATTGGCCTCCGAGAATATTATTATCATCACCATCATCATCATCATCATTGTCAGTTTAAAAAATAACATACTTATATACTCGGGGATGGTGCATGATTTTCGCCACTTCTTCGAGATGCTCCAGTATATACGGCGGGTTGGTCATGCCCAAACGTAGACGGCAGCCCTCCGGGATCACTTCCACCAGCTGCCACAAGAGTTCCGGCAGCGAAGTGCCGATGTCCCGTCCATATGTACCTGAAATATTCCATCCGGAATAGACAATCCAACCCCTTCCCCTTCCGTGGAAAGCGAAAAATCAACTAAGAAACATGCAGAACAGTGATCAAAGCAAATATCACCGGCAACGTATGAATAGCAGGCATACTATAGAATGCTTAGGCAGGAGAGAATTTAACGGAGGAAGGTTTATTTGAAAGAAAGAAAGAAAGAATTTTTTTTTATTCAATACTACAACACAACATACAGAAAATAAGTAAACAAAAAATACGACGTATTACATTGTCAGACGTACGTTGGGTTGTAGCAACGAAAAGGCTGTCGACTCAGCATAATGCTATGGCAGAGTTGCCACAGCGCTGTTATTCTGTCGATGCCTCAGGTTTAACGAGCAGCTTCCGGACATATTGTTAATTGACTTAGTTTAATTTAAAAGAAATAAATATGCGCACATGTACACGGATACACACACACACACACACGCATATATACATTTCTGGTCTGTAAAGGCGCTATTTAAAAAAATATATAAAAGTAAAGTTCAGGTCGTAATGGAAAAAAGGTAGAGCTACTCACTGCACTACGTCATCAATTGACTTTTTAATTAATCATTTCAAACTATCACTAGTCCGCTGCTGAACATAAGCCTCCCCCATAGATTTCCACAACGGTTTGCAGCTCTCATTATGGGGTGTATGCAGGAATCCGTCTAGGTAGGTACCACCCCAGGGCCAGTTATTCTGCCGTGAAGCAGTAGTGTGCGAACATTGCTGTGTTTCGGTTTGAAGGGCACTGTCAGTTAGCATAATCACTGGGCATATGAGCCTTAAGAACCTACGTCCCAGGGTGATGGACACAGTGTGGCCACACAAAGGATCTTTCTGGGTGACACGGCATTTGTTATGGGCAGACGTTGCACTTACCACCAGGTGAACGTATTGCTCGTTTCATCAGTTTTACAATAAAAAAATGACTAAACCCAAGGGGTGTCGTTAAAGTCGACAGGGGGAAAATTAAAACCAGAAGATGTGCAGCAGCATCTTCCTGGCACATCTAAATGAATAAACTGCAGTTTCCCAACCCGCCTGCCTTGCGTGGCAACTATGGCGAAATCCCCCCCAAGATGAGAGCTACAAACTTGTGTGGCAGTCTATGGGGGAGGCCCATGTTCAGCAGCGGACTAGCTTAAGACTGAAATGATGATGATGAGAAACCGGCTACCAAATCGAGCTATTTTTAACAATGTCGAGTAATAATTTCATTGTAATAAAGACTAATTCGTTTCAATCGACACTAAATTAATGGTCGACTTTTACTGAAGAATTGTTGGACTGATGAATAGTCATAAAGATGAAGATTTGCTGGACTGATGAATGGTGATAAAGACGAAAATTTGCTGGACTGATGAATGGTGGTAAAGACGAGATTCTTTCAGCTTCCTTTCCTTTCAGCTCAACTTTCACAGATTACGGGCTCTAACTAACACTGGGTTTCGAACTCGGCCCGAGTTGTGTGTGTGTTAAAAGTGTGTTAGTTGACGTTAATAGTTCTAATTTACCAAGTCCTTCAACATGTCGGGAAAACCAACAGGTCTTAGAAATAATAAACATTTCGAGAAGTCATCGAGTTTCAATGGAGCAGCGTGGCGTACTCTGCCAAGCCCTATTTACACATCAAAAAAAATTGCAGTGGGACTAGAGTTGACGGTGTCCCGATTTGCGCAGGACAGCCCGATTTTCAGGGACCTGGTGACACGTCCCGATTCTCCCTTGATCGGGATGCCACATGTCCCGATTTTCCACTAACCTCTAGATTTATTTAGTTTATTAAGTTTCTAGTTTTTTTTCTTGTACTAATCAATGGTTATATGGTAGCATTCCATATACCATTAAAAAAATCTGACCGTACGCTAAAAATTAATGATGACCCGAGCTGTCCCGATTCGATAATCAAATTGCCGATTATTTTTACATTCCGTCCCATAATTTGACACACTGAACCTGGCAACACTAAATGGGACATACGTTATCTAAATTCATATTAATATAAACGATAAACATACCCGTGTCCTCGCTCGTCAGCCAAATCTCGCAGACCCCCTCTCTAAACGACTGCCTCGCCCTCTCAACTATTTCCTCCGGAGGGTAACTGCCCAATTCCCCTCTCGCGTGTTTAGTTTTGCAGTAGGTACATTGGTTCAAGCATCCCGTGTTGATCGGAATGATCTCTATGAGAGGGTTCTTGCGCACTTTGGGCAACAGGAGTGATGCGCCTCCCGCTTTGCGACCTTCGCCAGTTTTCTTTTGCCCGAATAGACGTACAGTGTGCCCTGGATAGAGATGTATTGAATGTAACATAGTGGTCAAATCTTCACGTCAGGTATAACTCAAACTCTAACAATTTTTTATTGAGGGTACGTTGCCATTGATGACATACGGAACCGAGAGGTGGTCCTTCAATATAGGTCACATGAGGAAAATCAAAGACGCTTAGTGAGTAGCTAGCCCGCCAGATCCCAAAAAATCACTTTTCAAGAACCTTTTATTAAATTAATTTAACCAAATTAATTGGTTATGATAAATAAATATAAACAACAAGCTGATGTCCGTGTCTTTGTCCGCGTGGATAAGGTTTTTCAAATATACCTTGGAAACCAATTGATTTTCCGAGATAGAAAGTCCTATGTAAAGTACATCCTTTGTCCGTGTGCGTGATGCAAACTACCTCTGTGCCAAATTTCGTAAAGATCGGTTCTGCGGTTGAACCGGGATAAGGTAACAAACAGAGGGACATAGAGAGTTACTTTGGCATTTATAACATTAGTATGGATTACTGCTCATTTCATGGTATGGGATGTAGTGATTTGATTGCGCTACACGAGAGTTGTTCACCTTTAAATAAAACTAATTTTTACGGATTTTATCGCGTTTAATTTATAACCCGACGTTTCGGTCGCTTTACAGCACCCATGGTCACAAGGGGACTGAGGTGACAGATGTCATAGTTGACCTGGAGTACCTTCAGCTTTTAATAATTATTTTTAGTATTTTAATTAAAAACTGAAGGTGCTCTGGGTTAAAATTAGTTTTATTTAAATGTGTAGTATTCGCGTAAATAAAAAAAAAACATTATGTTGTTCACCTTTTAAAGTTTCCTCTACAATCTCCACAATCCTGTCTATCTGCTGCACACCGACCACACTCAAGCCCTGTAAGTAGGTGGCGCGTGGCGCCCCTTGTGGTACGCAACCAGCAACCACTACATGCATCCCGCGGCTTTGTCCTAACTCTATTTCATTTCTGTAATTATTAAAGATACATTTCTTTATTATTGAAATACACAGATTGATATTGGGCAGACATATCAAGTGTGCAAGGTATGTAGCCAAACTGCATTTTTAGCTCTCCCAAAAACCATCCTAATTTCATATCGCCTTACTTCAGGCTAATTTTCGGCCTCGGCGACCATTCGGATACCATCGGAAGGTATCAACTGCAGGAGAAATCACTTGTAATATCTTACCCATGCTTGAAGTAACGCTCATGCGATAAGATCAGAGATAGGCTAGGATTCCATCCATCCAGGCTAAACCTCAGGCTGTGCAAGCTTATCCTTTCTCATCCTCACTTTCCATTGATTTTACACACATTTAATGAGAGCGAGAGATTGAGTGTTTTACCTTTTTATCAATATTATGTAAAATAAAAATAGTTTTGCCCCTGTCAAAGATGCAGAAATTTAAAAGCTGAATAGTGAATGTGGTCTCCCTTAAATAGGGCTAACTAATAGAAAAAGATCAATGTCATCAATGACATAAAGGAACATATAACTGACATAAAGCCTAAACATTAAGAAGTCTGCAGTCTGTGACCAAGTTTAGAAACATCCCCACTTTTATATTTTACTATGTGTGTACCCGCAGTTTCACCCACCGTTTTATTTAAAAGAAATCGCTTTAAGTGTCTTAGCGTGATGTTATATAGCCTATAACTATCCTCGATAAATGGGCTATTCAGCACTACAACAATTTTTCAATTCTAACCAGCAGTTCCTAAAATTAGCGCGTAGACCACAAATTCTCGCAACTAAATTAATTATTATAAATACCAAGCATATCACGTCAAGACTTCTAGATACTCAAGGCAGGCCAAAATACATTCTTTGCTTTAAATAAAATAAAAATTTCAAAATACTTTTTCAAATGCATTTAAAATATTATTAAATACAAAATACAGTATTTTAAGCAGAATTATTTTTATGGAAATTGTACAGTTCAGATGTACAATTGATGCTAAGATGTACTATGTGGAAATTTTTTTAGGAATATATACTTCCATGATTATTTGAAATAATAATTACAAAATACCTCAGCATAAAGTATTTGAAATACAAATTACAAGTAATATTTTTAGGAAGTAATAGGAATACAAATACCAAATCTGTATTTGTATTTCAAATACAAGTAATTAAAATACTGCCCAGCCTTGTAGATACTATAAGCTCCCTTTCCATTGATTGAATAAATAATTAAAAGTTTATGGTAACAAGCCATGGTATTGGTAACAAGGTTAATTGCAATTTTAAGTGCTGATTTACCACATGCTCGGCGGTGAAGGAAAACATCGTGAGGAAACCTGCATGTCTGAGAAATAAAAAATATTTCGAAGACATGTGAAGTCAAACGCCAACCCGCATTGGAGCAGCGTGGCGGATTCTTCCTAGCTCCAAAACCCTCTCAGAAATGAGAGGAGGCCTGTGCTCAGCAGTGGGACATTAATAGGCTGAAACTTTACTTTACTTTTTTTTATGTTAACCTGAATTAACTATGACATCAGAGCATCTAACACCTTAGTCCTCCTATGTCTTAAGGTGTTGCATGCTTTCAAAATGGGAATAAATAGTAAATAAGGCATGATGATAAAGTCTGTAAATTTAATTTTATTCAATAACATTTTTAATTTGTTTGAAAAATAGCAAATTATTTGACATCTTTTGTTGAAAGTCCTTCTTTCTTTCAAGACCTTTGATAATTTTTACTAAGCCTAGAACAGATCTTACTTAATACAGAAAAATAATGTCTGTTTGCTTTATTTGCCTAACAGTGGCTTACAGTGAGTAATTACTAATACCATCATTATTTCACCCTGATACAGTCTAGTACTGAGCATGTTAAGACCTTTTTATGGCACCCCCTTGGCTGCCTGTACCATGATTGTCTTGATAGAATGATGACATGTGATAATGATTTCACTTTTGCTTTAGCCACATGATATTTTTAATAATATTACATTCTTTGCAGTTTGTTAACTGGTATGCAGAGACAAAGGCAATTACCTGTTTGAAATCTTTTAAATCTATCAATTATTCTAAAAAATATGTAAGCATTGCTTAATTGGCCAAAATAAAAAGAATGGATGAGGTGGGGTAGTGGGTTAATAACACAAAGCCTTTCCAGGAAATTGTTTAATTAACAAATAATTAAAGGTATATCCTAGAATCAGGAGTCCCGTAACACAGGGTACTCTAGTTTGGGCTCATGTCTCCTACCATCAATATGAGTATGCACTATTTGATGGAGAATGAGGGAAGGACATTTTTTATTTTATTTATTGTTTATATTATTTTAAAATATCAAGTACATTGCTCCTTTACTTCAAGAGTAAATATTAACTTACTTGAAATGGTCCTCAGCCGGACTTTTGACGGTGCAAGAATTCAATAACCACAGCTGCGCCTGCCACTTGTCCTCTGTTAGAGGATAACCGTGTGCTGCTAGCAGACCAGCCATGTACTCCGAATCTGAGTTGTTGTGAGCACAGCCCCATGTCTTTACGTAGATTGTTTGTGTGCCTGCAAAGATGTTTGCATTTATTTCACTTTATTTATTCATTTCAGTTCATTTTATTTGTTCAATATCTTAATCTAAATCTTAATAATTTATGTATGAGTAATGATTCAGACACAAATTATTAAGATACCTTACAACAAAAGTACAACCAAACACAGATGATGTGAGGATATTTTTAAGTATTTCAGCTAGATTTCAAATAGTGTTCCTATGTTACGTAAATTATTATAAAAAGCAATAAATGTTATTAAGTATTTTTAGAGCCAATCAGTCTTGCAGACTGCACAAGTATAAGTTGAGAGACTTCACATATACTTAAAATAGTCAAAATAAGTCGTGCATTATTTCTGCATAACCTGTAGGTTATAATCATCCATTATCAATCATTATCAATGTTATAACAACCCTTTTCATATTCTTAATTGAACTTCTTGGTTGAAATAAAGGACTTCGAAAGAGTTACCGACTCTGAGAAGTCGAGTAACTGAAATTAATAGCCTGTGCTCATACCTGGTACATTATGAATAAAAATATTAACATTTAAGCCAGTCATTTAGTGGTAAATTCACTGAAATAATAAAAGAAAATATTGCCTTGCACCTGTCAGTCAATTTCATAAATCACCAAAAAAAATGTGATGGGTATAATGATTATTCATTGAAAAAATTATGTAAAACAATAATTTCAAAATAAACATTCTAGGTTATACCTGGCACTACACTTTCCAGTACTACCTTCTCAACAGGCTCAGTGTCCTTATCTATTTGACGTTTTTTGGACCTTACACTAACATTTTTTCTGCTCGCATATCGCTCTTTAGCTGGAATATCCTGAGACGATATTAAATCTTCAATATCATCAATAATTTCACACACGGCACCAGGCATTTTTAAATATTGACATGAGATTTTCAATGTTGGCACTGGGCATCACAGAGTAGACATTTACAATTGACACTTGACAGTTTGCAGTTTGTCAGAAGGAACTGCTTTCGGCTGTTCGCGAATTCGACTACGATGATTTACTTTTCCCTTATGAGTAACCTTAGTGTTTCTTATTTAAATAAAAGAAATATTTTAGAAATATGTATTTGTTTTTTTTTTCATTTACTTTATTTACATAAACAATTGTATGTGCCAAATACATAATTTGCTATTTTTGTTATATTATTTAACTTAAGAATATCTATATGTGAAACATCATCTAAATATAATATTTGAAGTATCAAATAGTTATCTTTTACGTTAATAATAAATAATTTTCGAGTCAATTGTTAAATTTATTTTATTTATATACTTCATTATACACAAAAAAATGTAATAAACAGAAATATTTAGTATAATAGGTTTTTTCGCCAAGAGTGATTTCTTCCAGACAACCGTTAAATAGACAACTAAAATATGAATTTAGTTAATATTAGAAATAAATGTCTTGTACTTAATTTTAACTGCTTAACTTTTTAAATTTGTTTCAGTTATCAAAAATATAGTTCTTTACTTTTCCAATCTGATTAACGACCACTAGTACTAGTAGTGACTCGTACAACCAGCGAACTGAAAGAGCGATCTAGATCGCCATAGGGCTGCGAACTAAATTAAGCACTTCAAATGGGGGGGCCAGGACTAGGGCTGTCTTAAGTTGCCGTTGACACACCAATATTTTATAATTTGTTATAAACATTTCGTTAATTCGTCAGTTGTTCTTAATTTTTCGACAATAATTAACTATTGTTCTTATGGACGAAAGCTACACAATAACCACTTTCGTCCATTTGTTAAATTACTTTCCCTCGTAGATAACGTTTTGATATGATAAAATCACGAAGAGGAAATATGACCACCATTACCGTTTTAAATGGGAGGAAAATTGGCTGGTGTAAAATATAGCCAGGACTTACCTCGATAAGGACACGTCAGTTCTGGATGTTTCATAGAAATATGACATGATTTTCTGGAACGTCTCAAGTATAATTGCACATTCTTTAGTAGTTCTTTAGTAAAAAATCAATATGCATGCGGTAGAATCTCTGAATAAAATTGTGGTGACTCTGCTTCCCAGCGATGCGCTTTATTGAGTTGTTAAAGTCGATTGCCCAAACACGTCGTTGGAATTATTAAACATTTCCACGCCATTGATTTTTTGAATCAGGGAAGTATTATTGCAACAATTTAATCAAAAATTTAACTATCAATATCGCTGCGAAGAAATAAAATCTTGGGAAAGTTAATAATTTTGTTTTTTAGGAGCACTATCATCTCATATGTTCTAATTGTATTTTTTAACTAAACCATGAAAGATTGTTTTTTAAAACTTCCTTCGCCTCATCAATTTCGACTACCATCACAATTAAGCGCAGAAATACGGGGCCAATGTAGGTGACTGGTCGGTTAACGAAAAGCTTTTTCATTTGGCCAATGGCGCTACGGTAATCGACTCAAAACGATCTACTAGAAAAGTACCTTTTAAGAGCATTTAGAATAATTTATCTAAATGCTATAAGGTAAATTACGACGACTACGATGTTACATCGCGCAATTCCCTTTCTGTTTTTATTCTTAAAACATCCTTAAATAAATTTGACAATCAAGTAATGTAAAGAGTATAAAATGTCTCAAAAGATTCTTCATTCTACTGATCCTTTTATTTATGGTTCTTTCATTCATCATCATCAGATTTTACACAAGGCACTGCAGCATACAATTTGCCATAAGCGCCATGGCTTTCCAGGTAGATTAATGATTACAGTACGTAACATAAGTACCAGACGCAACCACCCGTCACCGGCCTGGATGATTTAGATCAAGCAAATGTTATTTTTGTAGCTTTAGTCAAATTTAACGTCACTAGCGGGATACAGATTTTCTTACGCTGGCATCTTACAGCCCCGTCATACGCATCAACTTCATTTAATCCTTTTTAATATCAAGTACCAATGAAACAATTGGGATTAGCCATAAACTCGTGTTAACTCTCGTTCAATTTAAGTTTAAGTATGCTATAATTATTGCTTAGTGCTTCATTGTATTGTTTTATAACCTAAAAAAGTTGACCATACAAAGATTTCTTTATAAAGTACATAGGTTACAGACATAAAACGTACATTACCCCAATTATCTAGTCAATAATATGTATAGCAAAAATAAAATCTTCAAATGATAATTATTTAATGGAAAAACCGACTTCCATGCACATTCCTGAGCGAATTTAAGTGCTTCATGATTTTCTCATGAATCCCATCATCAGAACTTGACAAAAATTATATGAGACCACCCTAACTGTACTTTTTTTAAATTGGTCCGAAACTGACGAAAATATCGGTGAACATGAACACACAAATGACCGCCTCTTTTATGGAAGTCGATTAAAAAGAGACTGGAATTTTAGCATTGAAGCCCAGTGTTCGTTTTTAATTTTGTAGTACTCGAGTTATTTGAGTTCTATCTCCAGTATACTTTGTGGTCGGTGGTGAAGAAAAACATCGTGAGGAAACCTGCATATCTGAGAAATAAAATACATTTCGACGTCTTGTGTCGGCCAACATGCATTGTTGCAGCCAAGTTGCAGCGTGGCTCTTTCTGGCTCCGAAACGCTAGCGTACAAAAAATGAGAAGCGCCCTGTGCTTGTTGCCGGACAATAATAGGCTGTTACTTTTTTGAATTTTTTATAGATTTTATCTGTCAGGAATATTGAACTTTGTACATGTCGTTACATTTGTGACTAATCTTAATGACTAATTTGTGACTTGTTACATCAAATTTCATAGTACGCAAGTGACCTGGGTTCGATTCCCAGTGCCGGCACCACCAAAATTGTTAATTGCAGTTTTTTAGTGCTGATTTACCACGTGCTTGGCGCTGAAGTAAAACATCGTGAGGAAACCTGCATGTCTAAGAAATAAAAAATATTTCGAAGACCGCCAGCACGCACTGGAACAGCGTGACGGATTCTTCCCAGCTCCAAAACCCTCTCGGAAATTAGAGGAGGCTTGCGCTCAGCAGTTCGACATTTATAGATATTTCAGGACATTCCATATAAGTAGAACATTATTTCAGCCCGCTTCGTTCCACCAGTAATCCTGTTCTAACGGATTAGTCGTACAGAGCACAATTGCTATAGTTATCACGCTTCGCGGACGGGTGTGTAACTGCAAATTATTATATACATCTACTATCATAGAATACGTATTCTCTTAGTTAACTTACGTCGTCATTCATCATCATTTCAGCCTATCACAAGCCTACTGCTGAACATAGGCCTACCACAGATTGCCACAAAAGTTTGTAGCTCTCATTTTTTGGTGATTTTGCCATAGTTGTCACGCTTGGCAGACGGGTTGAATACCGCACTTTATATTATTCAGCTGTTCCAGGAAGATTGTGCTGCCCATCTCCTAGTTTTCCTTTTCCCTCTGTCGACTTTTACGACACCCACGGGAAGATATGGGTCGGTAGATTCTCTAAAGCCGCCACCACACGTCGCCATTGCTGGGCGATAAGTAGTTGTTATTATATAGCGGGAATCCGCAACCGGATAGGAAACAATATTCATTTTAAAAAGACTAAAATTTCAGGCATTCTCCAACTTGAGACATCGCCAGTCGCTGCAAGAACTGTACAAATAGATTCGAATCCTCGAATAGGTTTTCGTTTTAAATTTATTGTGCCTCTGAAACTATGTCTCGTACATTTCAAACTCATCACTCGTTAATAATGATATCGAAGCGTCACATCGGATACGGTGAAAACTATGTTGGTGCGAATAGTAATGGCCGGCGGAAACGTTATATCCTGTAGTAATGGCAGCTTAGGATTTAACCCGGCGTTGAATAAGGACATCGCCGTAATTATTGTAAAACTTAGATAAGAATTTCTTCTCTTTGTGGTAGAAAACGCTCAAACTACCGAATTAAACGGCGGGAAGTATAGTGACCTAAATGAGCGACTAAATGATCATGCTCTCAAAATACGTGCGACAAAAACTTCTTTCAATGGAACCCCAATAAAAATCGTCACTTCCGATTAATAATACCACGATGGTATAGTTTACAAAGTTAACTTTGCGCTTTATTAAACATGTCAACCTTTTTAATAAGGACTATTTGATGACGTCGGTGCTCGGTTGAAAGTTGTATCACGCCGACAATAGATCGTACAGCTGCTACGGTTATGGCGAGATACCTTTAGCCTCACCTAATCACCTATCAATTTTGGCGCCATTTGTCCTATACGGTATTCGGTTAGGTAGGTATACCAAATTGTTAACTTGATTAATTTAAAAGCAAAAATATTATATTATTTTTTTAATTCCAAAGATGCTATTAGAAAAAACATAAAATAAGGAAATGTCGTATGTAGTTATTTTAAAAATATTGTTTAGATATCCTATATACATATTTAGAAAAAGATAATTATGGATACTCTTTTATTTACTAAATGTAGCGATGTATTTGATTAACATCATCACAATTTTTATTTAAAGTTTTTAAGTATTACTCAAAGTAATTTTAATTTGTGTATTTTTAAAAATAACCTATTGTACAACTAAGTTCACGTTTCGCATCTTTGTATTTTCGTATTTTTTGTTTTCAAAAGTATAAATAAATAGTACTTATATGTAAAACTTTTTTTTAACTAGATGTGACACGACTCGTATTTTTTTTTATACATTTTCCTGTCGTTCACAGCGTTCCAAACCATCAACCGATTGTAGGCTACAATACAATTGCATAATGGAAGATGGTGATAAAATGGGTAAAGTTTTGAGTGTAGTTTCGCGAATTCGTATAGACAACACCTAGACGAATCAGTTGTCGAATTATTTTCCTATTGTATGAAATGATGTAGTCTTATAATAATAATACCATAATTGACGACCGCGTGGCCTAACAGTCCGAGTACTAACTTCTACGCCGCGGATCCTGGGTTCGAATCCCAGCCGGAGCCAACGTTTGTGCAAAAACTCGTTTTTGGTTTTCGAGTCTGTTTGTGTTATACATCTGGTTGATTGATACTTTCTACACAATACACATAGATGACCACGGTTTTTTTTTAAATTAAATTTAAGCCTACGTTCCCTCAAACAGCCGACACGATACAAACTTATTTAAAAGAGACAACCATTCGATTTTAATTTGCGAAACGTGTACTCACGCTTGACTGAAGAGTATTGTGGCCATCATCATTTAAGAAAAGAAAGACAAAAAATATTTTTTCCAGAGTCCTATCTACTTAGTGATATGTCTACGTATTGGATTAAACTTCGAGCCGTAGCAATCGTGTTATATGTAATTTTAACTGTCCCCGTATTTCTAGCGCTGTTTATAAATCTCAGTGGGAAACAATATAATACTGAAAGAAATCAAATCCGATTTTATCTTGTTAATTATTGCTAACCTTATGTGTGGTACGCTGTTATCCCGCTTCAGCGGCTTCGGTTGGGACTCGAGGGTAGGGAGCGAGCCTGCAAGTCGAGTAGAGAATACAACGTCCCTGCTGACGCTGATTCTAAACTCGACGTCACAACGCCACTTTGCTGAACTCCTACCACTGCTAAATGATAATATTATACCATATTAACAAGGGAGGGCTCACAGCTATCCAATAGTGTTTAATAAGACGATTCGACACCTCAGATTGTCTTACCATAACTATGGAAATGGGTCAAGAATAAAAACGACCGGGCTAGGGACCACGTCTTCGACGAATAACGCCATGTAAAACAATGCTATTTTAAAATAAAAGAGGTAGACACGTTACCTGCGTTCCGTAAATGAAACAGAAAAGGCGACAATTGCCGCCTTTTCAAACGTCGCCATGACTACGCATTCGCAAGCAAAGAGACAACTTTACTCCGTTTACAACGAGAGAGACAAGGATAAAAAGCGCGTGATCATGAATGTGTAATAATATGATGTCGCTGCCTCTGGGAATATGACGTATCTATGTATTATAATATCATTGCATGTAACCGTGGAAGGTTTGTGTGTATGATTGTTTGCCTGACTGTATTTGCGGAAGTCGTGTCATACTGATGACATGATAAACAAACGCTGCAGATTTTGAATGTGTTACTAGACCTCAAAACTTATGATTGTGTAAATCGTGTACCATTTTTATTAGCACTTTGTATGTATTCTTAAATAAATTAAAAAAAAAACTATATAAAACTATGTCCCATTTTGGAAATAGTATATACCTAGTATATCGTTCGGATATGTTCCATTTCCGAAATGGGACATATCCAGATACACCCTAACGGATGGTTCTTTTACGAACGAATCAAAGAGGCAGGGGCAATGCATTCACCGAACAACTACTTTTTCGCCTCGGCCAGTCAGTCAGTGGCGGGACGTTTTTCGAATTAGTCGCGACTTTATAGTCCGATATTTTGTTACAACATTACGCGTGTGTGTTGAGTTAAGTTTTGTGATCATATAGTTTGTGATAAATTACACGTAAGTACTGATCTTTTTACTCAATAAAAATTACAGTCTTTGTTTATTTAGAGTGAAAACATTTAAAGCTTAAAGTATAGAAAGGTAAACACCACTTAATTAAATCCGTATATTTAAAATATTAACTGTTTATGTTTATGCAATAGCTAAAGTAAATTTTATGTTTCTTATTGTATTAAATTTTGTGTAGGGTAGCACATAAATAAATAAGGATGAAGTTTAATTGACGTTTATGTAATATCCAATAAAATATACTTATAACCATAAAACATGTATAAGGTAATCAGGATGTAAATAAGAACATATAAAAAAATAGGTAATCTTTAAATATTTTTTGGGTTGTACTCAACAACATAGAACATTATAAACATGTTATTATTACATCCGTATTCAAAAATACAACCAACAATAAGTATATTCCTTAATATACTTATTGTTGGTTGTATGTATATTGTATAATAAATAGTTACAGAACATATTATAATCGTGTTGCAGATCAAAATAACAAGACTTAAAAGGTCACGGAGTTACGAACACCACATCATCATATTTTATTCTTTGCATGAAGAACTTCGTCCCTTTCCATATCTGTTTAAAAAAAAAGTGCCCCGCACGCGCCTATCGTTCGTTTCGGCCACCTGTTGGTTTGCATTGTTTCAGTAACATTTGGTTTGTCAGTTTTTAAAATAAAACTTGGATAACCAAAAAACTCTGTAAGGATATAACATGTAATACTGTTGCCTTATAATAATCTCCATAATCGGAGAACAAGTATTTAAAAATTAATGTAAATTTTTAAAGAAGGAAAGCATTGATGTAAAATACTCGTAGTTTGTAATATGCAGTGTAATGTATTAAAAACAGGAGGCTGATCGTCATCGTCACCTGTAATGCTCTATAATGCGCATGGTGAGAACTGGACACCTAATTGCCAGTGCTACGATTAACTTTTACTCCTCGGGGGTGACAAATCATTTTTTTTTAGTATACTAGCAATGCTTATATCACTATTTATCTCTTCAATTACGCTTAAAAAGCTTATGTAAGATGGTTGTTGAACGTCGACTACAGTTGAATGACGGGCTAGAACTTGCGACGTCGTTTCGCAGTCCTATATATATTTTCGGTGATGTTATTGCTGTTAGCCTTGTCGGCTTTTACAGCCTCATCGGATACTGTGCCCGCGTGCCAGGTTTGGTTTGACCCAAACATAAATAAATAAATAAAAACCCCTACAAAAACCTCGAAATTCGGACTGCGTCGCGTTCGCTGCGTGCTTTCGCGATTTCGAAAATCTTAAATATTTTAAGTCGTCTAATGACCGTCCGGGGGAGGCTGCGGGCGCCCATTCGGACTGTCGACTTGTGTGTCGGTAACTCTGGGCGGTGAGAACCGCCCTGGGACACGGGTGAATCGTGTGTACGCGGTGTGATTATTGACTATTGCGCGCCGCTCTCTACGGCGGTCGCGCGTCGTGGTGCCTGTTATATTAAAGCTATTGACTGTGTGTACAATGTGGCTTGTGGACTGGATCGTGACTGACGGTATCGTGGTCAGGAAGAGCTGAGACGTCCGTGTCGTCTAGCACGTTTCGCGGGCGACGTTTGCG
The DNA here is from genome assembly GCA_019845155.1 of Luehdorfia chinensis. Lineage (NCBI taxonomy): Eukaryota > Metazoa > Arthropoda > Insecta > Lepidoptera > Papilionidae > Luehdorfia > Luehdorfia chinensis. The sequence goes on from JAHVAK010000122.1 coordinate 1,987,921, forward strand.
TTCGGTCGCGTTTCTATTTGGTCGGTAATTTTCTGCTTTAACCACCAGCGGGTTTGAATGAACCGCGGCTTTTTCGAAAAACCGCCGTGATAATTCTCTGAAGTGTTCAGAGATTAAGGGCATTTTACAGTCGCTGTGAAGATCTACATTGCGTTGACACCAACCGGCTCCGGTGATAGTTCGCAAGAATCGATTTTGAACGCTCTGTAACTTCTTTAATTGATGGCCCGTCGCGTGAGCGAAAGCTACGCAAGTATAGTCCATTACGGGTCTTAAGCAAGTCTTATAGAGGCGGTTTCGCAGTCCGTTCCCTAAATTAAGCTATTGTCGCTTATACACATCTATATTTTGTTTTTTATCGATAATTCTTTTAGTAGGATTGGTAGTGGGATTAGGACACAAATATTCTGGCTGTGACAGTATTTGTTATGGGCAGACGTCGCACTAACCATCAGGTGAATGATTTGCTAGCATGTCACTTTGTTCCTTATAATAAAAAAGTTGAACCATTGTTATAAGATGACAGTGACAGCATGCCAAAAGGTGTACTGTGATATGGTTTCATCCATTTTAAGTCAAAATGAAATAATACGGCATAATGACGTCACAAATTACATATACGCAAATGTACAATTTAAGTCGAAATGATATAAACTGTTTTTAAAAGGTATAGACCGATGTTTCTTACAAGCACCGCGGGTCCTGCGTTAGAATGACATCCAACAATTTTGCGAAACTTATTATTTTTTTTCTGGTCATGATGGATGATGACTGTTCGTTACTAAGTCTGATAGTGAATCTGTCCCTTCCTACGATATTAACGTATTCACACTACACACTTTTTCTTGTACACTTTTATAATAAAACGTCATTTGAGTACGGTCATTCCATTTTCAAATTACGGAATTCTGCAATATGGCGTCTTCTCCGTGCAAATATTCTGGTCGTAAAACTTCGATAAACGTCTTAATAATATTAAATGGGTTATCATAGGAGCAATTCACGTCTATTTATCTTTCGCAAAAATTTGCTTTAGGTTTTTTGTCATAAAATTTTTGCTTCAGAAATTTAAAAACATTAATAATAAATTTTAATCCATCTTACAATTAACAAACCACTAGTCTTGCGTAATGTTAATTAGAGAAAAAAAAACAAGAAATTAAAAAACGCGATAAGGCATAAGTTTTTTCATAAGTCTGCAGTAGATATGAAACCAGTATAAAGTAAGAAAAAATAATACGAACGATCACGGAAAGTAAAGGAAGTTTAGTATTGGAGTATTTGACTACAGAAACTATTGGAAAGTAGAGTTTATAATCTTCGTGAAAAGAGTACATAACAACGATGTAAGAGTGTAAAATAAACTTTTTCATATTATGTGGTTTCTCCTAGCCTCAGTTAAAAGGTACCTCAAAGTCAACGACCTATTATTTAGGTGGTTAAACTGTTTAGTCCAAAAAGAGTTGGAGATCGTCATCATTTCAGCCTATCACTAGTCCACTGCTGAACATAGACCTCCCCCATAGATTTGTAGTTCTCATTTTGGAAGGATTTTGCCATAGTTGCCATACTTGGCAGGCGAGTTGACAACCTTTTGGTTTGAATTATCCTTCTGTTGAATACGTTTCGCTACGCAAATACGATGACAGGAATAGAGAGAGTGACCAGGGCAGAACGTAGTTATTAGGGTTTATTTTCGCCACGTGAAGCTACGATTTCTTGACACTATCACAGCACGGGTTATCGCTCCTACGACCCGCATAAAATCAGCGCAAACTGTGCGCTAAATGTGTCCTAAATTGAACATATAGCTGTTCCATTTAATTATTATTACAAACTTGTTGTTATCCTTTCGTTACAGAAGTAGAAAATCTGTCAACCGATGTAATCTTTTATTTTTATTAATATTTTAAAGTGTGTCATTGTTCTGTTTTCAATTTCGGTCTGGGATAGAATATCAGCAGTGTACAGCGTGTGTGACCAAGCTGAATCCTAGACCCTTTGGTCTAAAACGAGTTTTAAATTCAAATATTATGAAAATTTAACTTTTTCGTAAACCTGAGTTTAGACAAACTTTTTTTTTTATTGTATAAAGTGACGAAACGAGCAAAACGTTCACCTGATGGTAAGTGCAACGTCCGCTCACAACAAATGCTGTGTCACCCAGAATATTTCTGTATGACACCACACTGCGCCCGTCACCCAGAGACATCAGTTCTTAAGTCTCAAATGCCCAGTGATTACGCTAGTTCACAGGGCAGAATAACTGGCCCCGGGGTGGTACCTACCTAGACGGATTCCTGCATAGGAATCCTACCACCAGTAAATGTTTGTATTATTAATCTCGTTGTTACCAGTTTATGGTCAAATCAAATTCAAAATTAAAAATCTTTATTGCATTCACGAGTAAAGATGTAATGTTAAGGATTGTCACATCATGAAACCCTGTTAGGGGGATTTTGCCATAGTTATGGGGGAGGCCTATCTATGGGGGAGGCCTATGTTCAACAGTGGACTATTGATAGGCTGAAACGACGACGACGACGACGACGAAACCCTGTTATAGGGCACTGCAAATCATATTTTAGTTGCTCAAACATATGACAACACTTATGTAACAATATAAAAATATTTGAAACAAAATTAAAAAAATGTAAGTACGATAAAATCAATATCTTTACTTATGGTGTCAGTCACGATCCAGGCTACACTGTACACACAGTTAATAGCTTTAATATAACACCACGACGCGCGACCGCCGTAGAGAGCGGCGCGCAGCAGTCGACAATCACACCGCGTACACACGATACGCTCCAAGGCGTTCTCACCGCCCAGACTTACCGACACACAAGTGGTATATATTTTCGGTGATGTAATTGCTGTTAGCCTTCTCGGCTTTTACAGCTTCATCGGATACTACTCACGAGTGGACTGTCCGAATGGAGGCCCGCAGCCTCCCTCGGACGGTCATTAGAAGACTCAAAATCTTTTTTTCTTTCTTATAAATACTGCATATACTTTCATAAGCATTGAGCAAAAAGCTGTTTTTGTTATTTTGTTATTGCAAACAGACACTTCAATTTTATTTATTTGTATAGATGTCACTTTTTTAGTTCATATTCTTTGTATTTACTCTGTTGGACTGCTGCAAAAGCAAAATAAGGAATTTATACAAAAAAAAATCCATATTTTGCTTTCCTTACAAATGATGCGTAATGCATTTAGAGAAAATACACTCAAACTAGATTACAGATACATGCGCACGCGCACGCACATTACCCCATGCATTCATAATAATGTGATGTATTCATGAACGTGTGAAGGAACGAATGCTCACATTTCTTTACAAATTTATTCCATAAATGGTATAACGCAGTCGCAGGAATTATAATAAGTAGGGTGACCAACTGAAAATTTAAAATTACGAGAAATTTCGAACGCGCAAAAGGTAATATATTCGAGTGTCTAATAATTTTCGTGGTATCATAAACATATTTAACTATTAATCGTTGTCCCAGTTTGACAATGCCGTGCAATGCAAAAAAAAGTTTTTTTTTCCTTTACGTTGATATTTTTAAACGTTTTCTTAAGTTGTAAATGATTCAACGTAGGTATGAGCAATGTTATTTGGGTCTTACTTCTATCATAATGGAGCAAAGCATTAAGAAAGTGTTAAATCATTTCGGACAACTGTCAACTGACACGTCACACTATTGTCACGTGTAGGTCACCGCAGAATGTAAATGTATTTTTTTAATGATTATCTTCGTTTGCCGTTTGGCCCCACTTTGTTATATAGGCTGCCAGAAACAATTCATGACCTTCAACAGATGGCAGAATAGTCATGTCGAATACGCTTTTTTTAATTTTATATAGTGACGAAACGAGCAAAACGTACACCTGATAGTAAGTGCAACGTCTGCCCATAACAAACGCTGTGCACCACATTGCGCTCGTCACCCTGAGACATCAGTTCTTAAGTCTCACATGCCCAGTGATTACACTAGCTCTCAGTGCCCTTTACACCGAAACACTGTAATGTTTGCACACTACTGCTTCACGGCAGAATAACTTAAGAGACGAGCATCTCGTTCACCTTCACCACCAGGTAAGGCCAACGTTTGACCATAACAGATGCTGTGTCTGAATATTACAACACTGCAGTCATTCTGAAACATCAGTTCTTTAGTTCTGGTGGTAGGATTTCTATGCAGAAATCCATCTAGGTGGGTACCACAGTAGGGTCAGTTATTCTGCCGTGAAACAGTAGTGTGCAAAAATTACTGTGTTTTGGGTCTGAAGGGCACTGGGGCCTCGTGTAATTACTGGGCGTATAAGACTGGAAGAAGACACAGAAATGTTCTGGTTGACACAGCATTTGTTATGGGCAGACGTTGTGTTTACCATCAGGTGAACGTTTTGTTCGTCTCTTCATTCTCCTATAAAAAGTCATTACAGCTTGGCGACAGATTTTATTTATGTGTGAGACGGAAGACTTAGCTTAAATCTGTAGAGTAACGTTATCGTAGTTAACAATGAACCCAATAACGAGGCTCCACTTAAAGAGATAGTAGACGACCGCGCCGCCTAGTGGTTAGCGTACCTGACTTCTACGCCACGGGTCCTGGGTACGAACCCTAGCCGGAGCATAACATTTGTGCAAAACACAAAATGTTGGTTTTCAGGTCTGGTTGTGTTGTGCATATGAAATATATGTCTGTATGCACGCACCCATCGCACCCATGATTCAGGAGAAATCCTAACGTGGGGCTTCGTATTTTTTTTTTAAAAATCAAATTAAGCTAACAAAGAACACATAAATAACAAAAGTGAAAATAAAAATAATATTTTTTTCCATATACATTGTCTCAACGACAAGTTAAAGCTCGGGGAGTCTCCTCGCCGAAGACTTACTGACTGAAACGCACCACGACGCGCGACCGCCGTAGAGAGGGGCGCGCAATAGTCAAAAATCACACCGCGTACACACGATTCACCCGTGTTCCAGGGCGGTTCTCACCGCCCAGAGTTACCGACACACAAGTCGACAGTCCGAATGGACGCCCGCAGCCTCCCTCGGACGGTCATTAGACGACTTAAAATTATTTTCACGCAGCGAACGCGACAGTCCGTATTCGAGGTTTTTGTAGGAGTATTATTTATGTATTTATGTTTGGGTCAAACCAAACCTGGCACGCGGGCCCCTGGCCCGTGAGCACAGTATCCGATGAAGCTGTAAAAGCCAAAAAGGCTAACAGCAATTACATCACCGAAATTATATACACTGACTGAAAATGGGTTAAAATAAACTGGCAAGAATATCTGGCATTGCGGTGATGCCTAACCTAGATTGATTCATCATTTTAGCTTATCACTAGTCCACTGCTGAACGTAGGCCTCCCCCATAGATTGCCACTAAAGTTTGTAGCTTTCATTGCGGGGAGAGTTTGCCATAGTTGCCGCGCTCGGCAGACGGGTTGGCAACCGCAGTTTATTTATTCAGATGTTCCAGGAAGATGCTGCTGCCCATCTCCTGTTTTTTATTTTCCCTCTATCGACTTTTACGACACCCACGGGATGGGATGGGGTGGTAGATTCTCTTAAGCCGCTACCACACGGCACAACGTAAAATTCTCTTAACCCGCAACGTAAAGTCAGTTTCACCACTACGCCAAGCGACCGTCAATACTTTTAAATAATAGAATATCAATATCAATAAAATAACATAAATAATATCTAAAAATAAACAAATAAGTAGTTTGTTCATTTTTAGACTTTCTCGTCTACAACTAGCTGATGCCCGCGACTTCGTTCGAGTGGTCTTTTTAATATCCCGTGGGAATAAATTGATTTTCCGGTATAAAAAGTATCCTATGTCCGTCTCCAGGATGCAATCTATATCTGTGCCAAATTTGGTCAAGATCGGTTCAGCGGCTTAGGCGTGAAAAGGTAACAAACAGATGGTTACTTTCGCATTTATAATATATATTAGTATGGATTACTTTATTTATAAAATACTAATTCGCTATGTTAAAGCATTATTTAATGCCATAAAAAGACAAAACCAGAAAAGCACTATATTGTAATATTTTTTTATGCTTTACTTCATCTCTATCTACAGCGGTAAGATTCCAATGCAGGAATCCGTCTGTGCCCATCACCCTGAGACATAGGTTCTTAAGTCTCATATGCCCAGTGATTACGCTAGCTCACAGTGCCCTTCAAACCGAAACACAGTAATGTTTGCACACTACTGCTTCACGACTGAATAATTGGCCCTGGGGTGGTACCTACCTAGACGGACTCCTGCATAGGAATCTCACCAGTAGAAATTAATGAGATGGTGTCCTAATATCCGTCGGTCTATTGTCATTTCATAAATACAAACTCTTAACGACGGTATTAGACGAGACGGTCAATAATATCAAGTATTGAAATGTCTCCGTGATATACGAGGGGTGATCCAAAAGTAATGATAATCAATAATAAACACAATGAATAAAATAAATAAATAAATTTATTTCTCAACATAGTCTCCTAGCAAGTCTATACATTTAGTCCATCTCTTTTCTAATCCTAAAATTCCCTTAGAAAAAAAATCTTTATCTTGACTCTCAAAAAAGTCCTCAACCGCGGCCATCACGTCGCTATCATCGTCAAATTTCTTGCCTCGGAGGTGTTCCTTGAGTCGTGGAAAGAGATAGAAGTCGCTGGGGGCTAGATCTGGTGAATAGGGGGGGTGTTCCACCAGCTCAAAGCCCGCTTCCTGAATGGCAGCCATGGCAATTGCAGCTTTGTGAACCGGTGCGTTGTCTTGATGGAACAGCACTCCAGCCCGCAGTTTGCCTCGCCTTTTCTCCTTAATAGCCTCCCGCAATCTTCTTATTTGTTCTGCATAGTAGGAGCCTGTAATAGTGGCCCCCTTTTCCAAGTAGTCCACCATGATTATTCCTTCAGCGTCCCAAAAAACAGACGCCATAACCTTCCCTGCTGAGCTTGACACTTTGAATTTCTTCGGCGTCGGTTCATCGGATCGTTTCCATGTCATCGATTGTTGTTTTGTTTCAGGATCAAAATGGTGGATCCAGGTCTCGTCCATGGTCACAAAACGTGACAAAAAATTATCCTTGTCTGCCTGGAACTTTTCGAGATTTGCTCTTGACATGTCGACTCGTTTCTTCTTTTGCTCGTCGTTTAACATTTTCGGTACCCAACGCGCGGAGACCTTTCTCATATGCAATTCGTTCGCAAGGATTCTTTGAATGCTGCCATATGAGATCCCTGTGACCTCAGCTACATGCCTGATAGTCACTCTTCGATCTTCCAATACAACTTCTTCAACTTTTTTCACATTTTCTTCAGTGAGGGACGTCGATGGGCGTCCTTCGCGGTGTTCGTCTTCCGTCGATGTTCTTCCCAACTTAAACTCCTTAGCCCAGCGTGCAACTGTGGAATATGGAGGAGAAGAGTCCCCTAATGTTTCCACCAAGTCGCTGTGTATGTCTTTGGTAGACATTTTTTTCAAGCAGAGGTATTTAATGACAGCTCTGATTTCGTGTTTTTCCATTTTGATGTTCACTCCTTGACAGTCCGTATTCAAATGAATGTAGCTCCCGGGAATCGTGGCCTATTTATATGATTTTTTTTCCCTGAACTAGTGGTTAACTGAGTAAGTGACTGAAATTTTTTTGTATTTTTGTGTGCACTAGAAATAACTGATTATCATTACTTTTGGATCACCCCTCGTAAATAATTGTCTGTGACCCGCTCTATCGGAAGACGAATAGAAATTGTCCTGTCGTACAGATAGATTTACGATGAGCAATTGTATTATTTGTCATCTATGCAAACATAACGTTTGTAATAGAGAGGGACAAGTTGTTAACAAAGTGTCGAACTAAATAAAATCATTAAAATAAAACTATTTTTTACGGATTTTATCGCGTTTAATTTATAACTATTTTTAACCCGACTTTTCGGGCGCTTTACAGCACCCATGGCCACGGGGGGACTGAGGTGACAGTTGTCCCGATGTCATAGTTAACCCGGAGTACCTTCAGCTTTTAATTATTATTTTTAGTAACTAGACACAGTAAGCTCTTTCTGCGTAGATCGGACTAAAAAAAATAATTAAAAGCTGAAGGTACTCCGGGTTAATTATGACATCGGGACAACTGTTACCTCAGTCCCCCCGTGACCATGGGTGCTGTAAAGCGCCCGAAACGTCGGGTTAAAAATAGTTATAAATTAAACGCGATAAAATCCGTAAAAAATAGTTTTATTTAAATGTGTAATATTCGCGTAAATAAAAGAAAACATTATGTAAATAAAATCAATTGAATATTTATTATTTTATTATAACAAGAATCAACAATCGTAAACTTACTGCCAGTATCAAATCCACGCAGATAATGATCTGTAATGTACATGCTTATTATATTATGTTAGTCCGCTTTGAAATTTTTAAGAATTTCGTCAGTAATATGTTACTTATATTTTTCTGAATGGAATATTCCCGTCACTGTACACATTTGCAACCGTTCCCTGAAGCACAGGAAGTCAATTTCATTGAAAATGCGGAAAACTGTAAGCAAAAAAAAAGAGCGCTGGCAACTCAGTACACTTTAAAAAAGCTAAAATTATGTATATATATATTAGAAATTTGATTAAAATAAATAAACATGAATTAACAAAAACATTACTCGTTGCAAAATAACTGCTTAGTATATAAACATTCATTAATAAATTATTGTTTGACCTTGAAAATTTACACTCATCGCGTCCAAAGAAGTATCACTGTCACCACAAATGTCACTGTCACAATTATGGCGGGAATCGGCAGCCCTAGTAGCAGTACAATCACCTTGTCACACGTAAGATAAATAGACGGGAGATCGTTTAAAAGTCGTATGCAAAATGCATTACGTCATTGTGTAGCCAGTGAACTAATTGCACTGACGGGATAAGTGGCCCAGATCTCTTTAATTAACGGACACCTACGTGCAGCGCTGTTGTGTAATATTTATTAGCGCATTGCAATAGACAATGTACTATGTGCGAGGTTTATCCACACATACAGTCACGCCTTTTTCCCATAAGGATAAGGAAGAGACCACACCCGTAGCCCACTTTTCGCTCCCACGGGAAACGAGAAGTGACGGGTGGCGAACCACGCCGCCTCCATTTTGGTATGAATCCAGAATATTACGGTATTATTCTGTACGAATAAAAACTGTCGCCTCTTTCGACACCTCGATAGGAAAGAGGTAGGTGCCATTCTACGCTGCCTGACACCTGTCGATTACAGAGGCGGAGAGGTTAATGTCAAGGATTAGAAGTCAAAATTAAGATGTTTTTTTCTTTAGATATTATAATCAGAATCGGATTTACAGAAAATACATAAAAAAAAAATTAATGTTTTTCAATAATTCATTGCGGGATAAATGAGATTCTTTCAACAATATAATGACTATAACGTAGAACTTTGTTATATTTTTTACAAATATTGTTTGTGTTTTTAATTTTTATAATAATTAAATTTCTATCATGGGAGCCCTCTTACAGAGGCCCCTGGGCTGTAGCACCCGTTGCCCTCTGAAATCCGGCTCTGATCATAATATTCCAGTACAATATTACTACTTCCACTTCGTATCTAACCAAAGCCAGGAGTGCCAAACACAAACTGCTGGTTTTCGGGTTGGTTTCTTTGACTCGCACGGCTTAACACTTACTAGTGTTGTTCGGCCACTAGGCACATTTGATACTGGCACCATTTTCGTTCAAACCTCTTTTGTAAATTTGTTTCTCGTATTCTGTTTCTTTTTTTTTATTTTTTATATTGTGTTGTTTTCATTCAAATTTACCAAAAGAATCGATTCCCCTCCAGCTTCGTTAACATGTATTCATTTTAGCGATTTAGACGTCTTCTTTTTTATTGAAGAAAGTGACAAGACGAGCAGACTGTTAACTTTATGGCAAGTGCAACGTTTGCGTTCGTCACACTGCGACATTAGTACTTACATCCCCAGTGATTACACTAGCTCTCAGTGCCCTTCGGACCGAAACACAGTAATGTTTGCACACTACTGCTGTAGTGATGCATTATCACTGGCAGTGCTTTGGTATCCTCCTAGACATACTCCAGGTATTCCATTCTACGTATAGGAAACAATTAAATAGAATATTTATCAGTATTGGCAGTAAACATATATAAGTGATGATATTGGCCAAATGCGTTATTGCAATAAAATTGAAAGATTGTCTATGGTATCTTGGTACATGGTAATGATAATACAACAATGATAATAAATTATTTCTATGAATTCTATAACCTCAAAACAGCTTTCGCAACAAGTAAATAAGAAGGAAATTATAAACCCTCCCTTCGTATCGAGCTGATGAAGTAGACGATAATTTAGACAAAACTGAACTAAAAAGAAATCTAAGCATACAAAAATTAAAAGGCATATAAAACAACAGTTTTACAAAAGATTGAAAGAGTTCGATCCCTTGAATAATTATTGTTTGCAGTTTTACTATTTATTATGAACTCATCAATAAAGGAGTCATCAATAAACATCGTGATTACAAGTAACATGTAAATTCCGCTTAATTATTTATTTATTTAAACTTCTAGGCATCCAAACTGTACATATTATGGCAAACTTAATGCCTGAAGGCATTCTTTCCCAGTCAACCATAAGGATAAGCAGAGATAAACATATGATAGGCGGCGGTGCAGCAAACATTAAAAATTAAAAATATACATAATTATACCAATACAAACTCATCTAAATATACATACATATATATACACATACATACATATACTATGCTACTTAAGTTTAAAAGTTTCAGCCTATAAATGTCCCACTACTGAGCACAGGCCTCCTCTCATTTCTGAGAGGGTTTTGGAGCTAGGAAGAATCCGCCACGCTGCTCCAATGCGGGTTGGCGGACTTCACATATCTTCGAAATATTTTTTATTCCTCAGACATGCAGGTTTCCTCACGATGTTTTCCTTCACCGCCGAGCACGTGGTAAATCAGCACTTAAAATTGCAATTAACAATTTTAGTGGTGCCGGCACCGGGAATCGAACCCAGGTCACTCGCGTACTATGAAATTTAAAGCGAGCGCCTAGACCCTGAGCTACCACGGCTCACTATGCTACTACTATTAGATAATTATTATCATATATGAACAGAAAAAAAAACATTTTATTACGTCGCTAAAACTTCGAATTATATGCAATAGAATAAACTTATACTTGCAGCTCGTTTTCAGTTGTGTGACTTTTTAGTCGGTTACTTTTGTTGTAAAAAAAAGTATTAGTTTAAAAAGATGTTCCTACATTATTTTTAAATATGTATTTATTGCAAAGTCACGTACTGTTTGATCTTGAAGGTACATCGGTAAAGAAACATTAAGGCGAGAAATCAGGCCAGTTGTTTCTTGTTTACATTGCTCTAATGAATATGCGAGAGAGTGACTTTTTTTAAACACACGTAACACGTCAGTGGGCAACAGAAAATGCACGATGGAGCCGTGGAGCTGGATTAGTCGAACGTAGCTGTTTACGAAAGGCCTCGCCCGGAGTTCTCGATTGAAGAGAGCGATTCATCCCGACACTAAAATATCGCCACTTGTAGAGCACAAGCGTCCGGCTGTCTGCTATTGCGTCATAGTTTCACAATTATATTGCGGACCTGGTTTTTGTAAGTGCACAGGTTCATTGCGTTCGTACAATCTCTCATGGGTTAGACACTATTCCAAACAATTTGTATACTTATATATTGAGATACTTTCACCACTACAACAAAAAAAGTTATCTATCTATCGATCATCATCATCACCATTTCAGCCTATCACTAGTCCACTGCTGAACATAGGCCTCCGCCATAGATTACTACAAAAGTGTGTAACTCTCATTTTGAAGGGAATTTTGCCATAGTTGCCACGCTTGGCAGGCGGGTTGGCAACCGCAGTTTATTTATTCAGATGTTCCAGGAAGATGCTGCTGCCCATCTTTTGGTTTTAATTTTCCCTCTGTCGACTTTTACGACACCCACGGGATAGGACCCACGGGGAGATGGAGTGGTAGATTCTCTTATGCCGCTACCACACGGATTTATCTATACAAATAAATAAAATTGTAGAGTCCGTTTGTAATACCAAAATACCAGCTTTTTACTCAATGCTTATGAATGTGTATACGGTACTTATAAGAAAAAAACTATTTTAATTTTTTTGTCTGTCTGTCTGACTATTTGTTCCGGCTAATCTCCGAAACGGCTGGACCAATTTTGACGGGACTTTCACTGTCACATAGCTTATGTTATAGCGGGTAACTTAGGCTACTTTAATTTTAGAAAAATAATTAGGGTTCCAACCAAAATAATTTAAACCCCAAAATATGTATATCATCGATCGGGGTCGGCTTTTTACGCGAAACCGCGGGGCACAGCTAGTACATACATAAAAGTGATTTACCACAGACTTATCACGATATCTCCGAAACCACAAGACCCTTTGTTTTGAGATTTGGTATACATATTCCTTTCCCGACGTATACTCGTACCATAGAACTACTAATCCACCATCTAACTAAGAACGGATTTTATGAATATTTACTACTAAATGGGTAAAAGGGCTGAACTCATAACACCCAGCAAAGATAGCTCGTAACAGCTAATTAATATATTATTTTGCGACTTAACAGCAGAATATTCGAAGCCCATTAATCTTTTACGTTAACTAATTTTGGCATAAATCTTTATTGGCCACGTACAGCAGTGGGCTATTAACACACTGCTGGACATGGTTTAAAAAATAATTGTAATTCTACTAGGAAGCTATTTTCCATGTGTTATTCAATAATTCACTGGTTTAAGATGCGATTTAAGAATATTTATTTTACTTCCTTTTATGTGATCGACTCCATATAATGTAAAGACGACTTTAATGAAATCCAAGTGAAAACATCGAAACTGACAAGAGCTATTGTACGAGCCGTACGAGCTATTTATAATCTTTGATCTAAATTCTCTTAGAAATTAAACTAATATGATTTTACTGAACTTAGCCTCATAGTATATGCATATTATACATACATACATACACCCTCTTTTCCCATATAAGGGGCAGGCATGACTACACACGCCCACTTTTCGCCCCCGTGGAAAACGAGACATGGCGGGTGGCGAACCGCGAGGAGGCTTGTGTTCAGCACATTGGACAACACATGGGAGATTTATAGGCTGTTACTTTACTTTTTTTACATAATCTACATTAAATAGTCTACATTAATTAAAAACAATATACTTACTACAAACCCCGATTGATACTCGGATCTGAAGTATTCGCTATTGAATTTTTGGATACATGCATTACCCACAAACGAGCGTTTTAAAAAGAAACTAACATACGTCATTACATTTGTTTGTAAACAAATTAATATAAAATTGCGTCTACGATTCCATTAATGCAAGAACGCGGGAATTACAGTTCATGAGTCAACATGGCGGCGACGTTTGCTGCGTAATTTTTGACATGACCGCAACCCAGAAATGTTGAATGCAATGTCAAAACCAAAGCAAATTAGAAAATATGTAGTTATGAATATTGGCGGTATATCATGTGTAATGATATATAAGTTGCCTGTGGTTAGAATACAATTATTTAATTAATCATATTGGGGTTTTTAAGCATACATCATTTCATTCATTAGCAGTGATTAATATCATGGTTACTCGTATTACGTAGAATTTGTGATCACCGCCGCCCATGAGCATTCGCAATACCAGAAAAATCGCGGGTGCGTTGCCTGCCTGTGAGAAAAGAATAAGCCCTTTTTTTATCTGCTTGGCCGCGTGGTGGCGGCTCGTTAAAAGAATACTACCACTCCATCTCATCCAATGGATCTCGTAAAAGGCGAATAAATAATTAAACTGAAGTGTGCACCCAACAGCGCATGGTGGCGATGGGCTCACCGCCTATCGCACCAAGTGCATTATATTGTTTTGGTGAAACGTGGATTGTGGCAGTCATCTGTTTTTGCAGTGAGTGCCCAGTCTCTGTCTACCCCTTATGGGATACAGTCGTGATCTTATGTATGTATGTAATGTAATAAGTAGGACGAAGAGACCGAACACCCATCGGCTCATCGGTGGTACATACCTAGCCGGATTCCAGCATAGGAGCCCCACTACCAGTCCAAGTGGTAAATGTATCAATTACCTGTAAAATTACTCTGCAATTTTAAGTGCTGATTTACCATGTGCTCAGCGGTGTAGGAAAACATCGTGAGAAAAAGTTTTTGTTTTGTTTATTTATTCCAACCAAATATTACAAAGTTCTTCGTCGCTATTACTGGTGGTAGGATTCCTATGCAGAAATCCGTCTAGGTAGGTACCACCCCTGGGCCAGTTATTCTGCCGTGAAGCAGTAGTGTGCAAACATTACTGTGTTTCGGTTTGAAGAGCACTGGGCAGCTAGCGTAATCATATGAGACTTATGAACTTATGTCTCAGTGTGATGGACACAGTGTGGTGTCACACAGAAATTTTCTGGGCGACACAGCATTTGTAATGGGCAGACGTTGCACTTACCATCATGTGAAAATTTTGCTCGTTTCATCACTTTATCCAATAAATAAATAAAAAAATCATAGTTTGTAAACTTTCTGTGGATTCATAAAATATTCGGAGGACATGTGAAGTCCGCCAACCCGAATTACTTTTTAAACTTACGCTTTAAAATTAGAATAACAACATTTACTCGCTTACTGTTGCCGTCCTTACTATAGTTTGGGTCACACACAAACACATATTTTTTTATATTTTTTCCTCTTTACATTGTTATTTTTTTTTTTTTTAATTTCTTTGTATTATGTATACCTTATGTTATGTGTACCATGTATTATGTGTGTGGATGGAAGTGTCGGAATAAATGTCTTTAATCTCTTTAATTGGAGCAGCGTGACGGACTATTCCCGGCTCCAAAACACTCTCAGAAAGGAGAGGAGGCCTGTGCTTAACAGTAGGACATTTATAGGCTGTTACCTTAATAGGATATGTATTTAATAGGATTTAATATGTGTACTATTTAGAAACACACGCTACACGAAATATGTTATTATTATACTGCACTTAACACACTTTTGGGGCGGAGATTGAACTCGAAATCGATTACTCCACAAAAAACATATCCGATACGGATTTTATTACAGCCGAATCGAGAAGATTACGTCAAATCGGACCATAACGAATGATGCCACTTTCCTGGTATATAAATATGATTTTGATGGCATGTAAAAACGTTAGTAAATAAAACATGTATCGTATAAAAAACTTTTAAATGCCACGTTTTAAAACGGACTGAAAGTATAAAGTTAGTTCATAATCAATTGAAAAATTCGTACCCAAGACAGAAAAATTCGTGCCAGACAGGCAGACAGACAAGAAAGCGAGTTAATAATCAATTGTCATCCAGTTATAAGCTATGTACGCGAGTGACCTGGGTTCGATTCCCGGTGCCGGCACCACTAAAATTGTTAATTGCAATTTTAAATGCTGATTTACCACGTGCTCGGCGGTGAAGGAAAACATCGTGAGGAAACCTGCATGTCCGAGGAATAGAAATATTTCGAGGACATGTGAATACCGCCAACCCGCATTGGAGCAGCGTGACGGATTGTTCCTCGCTCCAAAACCATCTCGGAAATGAGAGGAGGCCTGTGCTCAGCAGTGGGACATTTATAGGCTGAAACTTTACCTTTTTTTTTTAGTAAAACCATAAAAACACTTTCAAAGAAAATTTATTTGAATAAGGTATGTCGTGTAGTTTTAGAGATGGGATAATTTCGGTTATACAATTTTTTTGAGCAGATGGACTTTTGTGTTCAAACAAGAACGCCGTAAAACAACTCAGACAACGTCTGAGGTGAGACCACATTAGGAAAGACGCCAAGGCGCACCTTCACTACGCATCCTTGACGATCGACGCATTTAGTATGCGTGGGTCGATCAAAAAAACTTTTATTCCGGCATTGACTAATGTTTTTGAAAATGATACGTAAACAATGCCGTGTGGCAGTGGCTTAAGAGAATCTTCTATCCCATCTCCTCCCGTGGATGTCGTAAAAGTCGACAGAGGGAAAATTAAAACAAGAAGACGGGCAGCGGCATCTTCCTGAAACATCTGAATAAATACACTGCCAACCCCAGGCGTGGCAACTATGGCAAAATCCCCTCTGAATGAGAGATACATTATTTTGTGGCAATCTATGGAGGAGGCCTATGTACAGCAGTGGACTAGTGATAGGCCGAAATTATTTAATAACTGGATAGATTTCGATAATTTTTTTTTTACTTTTACTCCTTAGACACTTGGTCCTTATATTAAAAAAATACGATATTTTCATCCATACGAAAGTAACTCTCTTTTTCACTCGGTTTGTTACCTTCTCACGGCTCCCACGAGATATTAAAAAACCTTTATACAAAAGAAATAAATAATTATCCACGCGACTTTTTGAGGTTCTCATAAACGTCAAAAATCTACTGCAGATTCTAAAAGCTATTTGTATCTGGCTGGTTTTGATGACATTAAAAAGATTACATTTCAAAAAAATAAAAAAATTAGTAAAATGTTGTTTCCAGCTATTTTTCATTTATTTTCTGTCTGTCAAAATGTTACGTTTTTGGACTTAATGCAGTGTCAGTAAGAGCACAAAGTTGGTTAAAGCGTTGTCAATACGGGAATTTTTATAATTGGTATTTGGGTGCCACTCGAGCTCACTGAAAGAAACCTAATGAATCGTGTACTCATTTGCGATTCCTTATTGAGACTTAATGAAACCGAACCGTTTTTGATAACTGGTTTGGTAACTGGACAAGAACGTGCGCAAAAGGTCGGTCAGGCTTCACAGTTACCAAGTTAACCCGGGTTTTGGCACAGTGCCACTTGCAATAGTGATGCTGTGTGGATGGTGGGATTGGAAAGGCGTTGTTCTTTATGTACTTTTACCGCCAGGCAGATCCATCGATTCTGATCTCTACCGCCGCTACTGGTGCTATGATTCCTATGCAGGAATTCTTCTAGATAGGTTGGTACCTATTTAGAAGAATTCCGCTTATATCCATTGAGTGGGGTGGTCCCCAGGGCCAGTTATTCTGCCGTGAAGCAGTAGTGTGGAAACATTACTGTGTTTCGGTCTGAAGGGCACTGAGAGCTAGCGTAATCACTGGGCATATGAGAATTCAGAACTAATGTGTCATGGTGACGGGCGCAGTGTGGTGCTACACAGAAATATTCGGAGTAACACAGCATCTGTTATGGGCAGATGTTGCACTTACCTTTAGGTGAACGCTTGTTAATGCATCCGCCATATAGCCCTAACCTTGCATCTTCAGACTTTAACCTGTTTCGGTCTCCTCAGAATTCTTTAGGTAGTGTCAGGTTAACATCAAGAGAGGTCTGCCAAAACTACTTGTCGCGACGCTACTTGTTAGAAGTCTCAAAATTTCTACAGCAACGGGATAATGTCACTACCTTCATGGTGGCAAAAAATCATCGAACAAAATGCCACATATGTATTGTAATTAAATTTAAATAAATACTTTGAAAAAAAATGGCCAGAGTTTTCATATAAATTGCGAAGAAACTTTTTCCCCAACCTACATTTAAAAAGTATCAAAATTGCTACTGGTTGGATGAAAATTTTATTTTAATTAGAGTATTTATTACTTTTTTTTTATTTGTGTTCTAAATTTAAATTCACCCACGCTCAATTATATGCTTCTTCGTTTGTTGTCGTCGTATTTACTTGTATGCTTTATCTAGTGCAGAAATAAAACTTTTCTTTCTTTCTTTCCTTTCGGTTGTCATAAGCTTTGACTTATTTTTAGACTCGGACGTATCGTGGTAAGGCCGTCACTGTTTACATGGGCCCGCCGGTCGCCCGTCGCCCCTCATTCAAGTGCCCCCTGAATATAAACTGCCCCTAATCCGTCCGATAATGAGGAATGCCACTAAAGTGGACGGACGTGACTGGAGAACTTGATAGCGCTATTGGATATGCGTTCTAGTAAATTGTAATTTAGATTTTAAGCTGGCCTTAATATATGTTTTAGTGGTTTATCGATTTTCCTAACGTTGCTTTGTTTTTTGTTTGAACAACATGGCGGCTCGTTAAAAGAATACTACCACTCCATCTCATCCAATGGATCTCGTAAAAGTTGACTAAGGAATAAAACTGCACTGTGGGCTCACCACCTATCACACCAAGTGCATTATATTGTTTTGGTGAAACGTGGATTGTGGCAGTCATCTGCTTTTGCAGTGAGTGCCCAGTCTCTGACTACCTTATGGGATACATTCGTGATCTTATGTGTGTATGCAATATAAGGTAAACTTCTTTTAATGAGAGTATCTTCACGCTTATATCCATTGAGTGATATGATTGTAACCATTTTGTCATAAAATTTAGAGCTTTTAGTAAAAATGGTCAATTAGTAAACATTTATTGTGGTTCATATATGTTTGCATTTTTTTTTATTGGATAAAGAGACGAGACAACAAAACGTTCACCTGATGGTAAGTGCAACGTCTGCCCATAACAAATAATAATAATAATGATACTTTATTTATTCTGTTCTCACAAAGTTATTGGGTTACAGTCATTCAAACAGTGTCTTGTGAGAGCCTGGTGTTAGTACTAGGAAAACCTGTATTACTAATCACCACACCCTCGTCCCTTTTTAGTAATATAATTAGAAAGAAGGAAAGAAAGAAAGAAAGAAAGAAACACATTTATTCACGGTCTAATTACAATAGATACAAAAACAAGGAAAAAAATGGAGTTACACAGAACATAAAATAATATTATAAAAGTGAAAAAACAAACATATAAACATAAAAACAAACAAACAATATAACATTCCAAATTTAAGATAAGCGATAGCTTGTGGCAACAAGTCTGTAGTATTGATTAAATTAGTTAACTAAAATAAAAAATGAAACTTATATCTAGACAGATTATATGTGTTTGTGTGTGTGTAGGTGAAAGTGCATGCGTGTGTGTGTGTGTATGCGTGTTTGTGTGTGCGTGGGTGCGTGTGTACGTGACTTAGAAGTGGCTGTGCGTTTATGGGTGCGTATGGCTAATGCTGTGTCACGAAGAATATTTGTGCTATGGTACCATATGTCTTTTAGACCGAAACACTGTAATGTTTGCACACTATTGATTCACGGCTATTAACTGGCCCTACCTAGACGAATTCGGACTTAACTGATGTCTCAGGGTGACGAACGCAGTGTGGTGCCACAGCATATGCTTTGGGCAGACGTTGTACTTACCATCAGGTTAACGTTCTGCTCGTCTCTTCATTTTATGTTATAAAACAATGATATCAGATTAAAAAAATATTCCAAAACAGTGTTAATACATAGTTATAATTAGCGAAGTTTTCATTTCCATACATGTTTATAAAACTCGTTCGCTTCTGGAATAGGATCATCTGAGCGATCGCAGTGATTTTTTTTTATTTTCCGACTCCGACCAAAAAGTTTTTAGTTTTTCTATTTTTATTACAAATCAACAAATACAGATGTTAGTGAGAAAGTATATCGATATTGCTAAATTTAAGCAATGCTTATAAAAAACCAATGAACGCAGGCACCAGTGATGTGGGCGCTATACAATATAGGGCAAATGTATATTTTTGCGTTCTGTCGTGTATAGTTACCATGACATAAGATTAATCCTGGGACACATCATCATCATTTCAGCCTATCACTAGTCCACTGCTGAACATAGGCCTCCTCCACAGATTGCCACAAAAAATTGAAGCTCTTAGTTGGGGGGATTTTGCCATAGTTGCCACGCTTGGCAGGCGGGTTGGCAAAACTATAACTAACCCATTTTTTTTGTCACGCCAACGTAGACCCCCGTCGAGTATCCCGTGGAGTCCACCTGGACCACTTTGGGAACTAAGGTACTACATGGACCGATTTTGATGATTCTTTTTTTAATTAGAAAGGGGGTCGGGGTGCTCCCATGTAAATTTTTTCAAGTTTCGATGGTGGGATCCATGAGAAAATCATCAAACTCGTAAATTCGCATAAGCATGGTTGGTGCTGTGGAAGTGCTGTGTGCGGTTTTTTGTTTAAATAATTATTTGCGGCTCCAAAATCCTCCATAAAGTAGAAAATTCCCGTACCCAGAATTCCCGTTCCCGTAAAATAACATTTATAAACGGTTACTTAATTTTAGTCTCATTCAGCATGCGCGCACTTTCTGCTCCAGAGCTCTCTCTCTCTCCGATCGATATATACTTCCTTATTTGAATCGGATTTTGAGTTTTTAATTTTTTTTGCGCGACACTATTATTTTTATACAATTAAAGTAGCCTAAGTTACCCGCTGTGATATCAGCTATCTGTCAGTGAAAGTCCCGTCGAAAAGGTCCAGCCGTTTCGGAGATTATACGGTACAAACAGACAAAAATTATAAAAATTGTTTTTTTCTTATAAGTACCGTACATACTTACATAAGCATTGTGTAAAAAGCTGCTATTTTTTTATTACAGATTAACAGACACTTGAAACTTTATTTATTTGTATAGATTTGACCACTTCATTATATAACAGGTTGCATATTGAAAATGGCGGTGATTTTATTTCTCTGACAGATTTCTTCTGTATATTCATTTTTTTTTAATTGCTTGTGCTATTCGGTACGCGATCTATTTTCCTGATGTTCTACGGCAGCGGTTCCCAAACTATGTTCCGCGGAAAACAATTTTTCCGTCTGATAAGATGTTGCCCTACAATTTGGAAAATAAATACACTGGTACACATTTAAAATCGAAAAACTAGTGTTCCGCTAAATATTCCGGATGATAGTCGAGTATTCCGCAAAAATTTCCGGTCCCGCGAAGTGTTCTGCAGGTAAAGTTTGAGAACCCCTGCTCTATGGATCTCGATGGATAAGGACTTATCCTCTGAAGCCTAAACGTATGCGAACCGTATTTGCATTCGTGGATAACTACGGACGCCAATTTAATACAATCGAGTAGCTTGTGTTTGACATCACTAATTTACTAACAGCCTCGAAATCTATACGCGTCGCCACTAACCACCAGCGTGGACAGCCGTCCTGATAATTCGATGGCAGACGGATTAATTACTTAACGCAATCGTTTGTTATTACATTGTGTTGACAGAAAATAATGTATTTTTACTGTCTGTGAGAAATTGTAATACGTATTTTTTTTTATTGTATAAAGTGATGGATGAAACGAGCAAAACGTTCACCTGATGGTAAGTGCAACGTCTGCCCATAACAAATGCAGTGTCACCCAGAACATTTCTGGGTGACACCTCACTGTGCCCATCACCCTGAGACATCAGTTCTTAAGTCTCATATGCCCAGTGATAAAACTAGCTCACAGTGCCCTTCAAACTGAAACACAGTAATGTTTGCACACTACTACTTCACGGCAGAATAACTGGACCTGGGATGGTACCTACCTAGACAGATTCCTGCATAGGAATCCTACCACCAGTAAAAGTTTAAAAGTTTTGTATATTATATTTGCACTCTTTAACCGAGTTAGAAAAGAAGTCAACTCAACTCAATTCCTCTATATATACATAGGTGTCCGGCAGAGTAGAATAGCACCTACCTCTTTCCTACCGAGGTGTCGTAAGAGGCTACTAAGGTATTTAGGGCAACCTTTACCTGTGCAGAATAACACCATAATATGCAATGCTGTCACTATACTGCTCATGTACACACAATGGGGAGTAAGAATTTTTTGTCTTGTGCCAGAATGGTAGCGACGTGGTTCACCACCCGTCTTTGTCTACCCCTTATATGGTTAACTGTATGTAAAGTAAAGTAAAACAACAGCCTATAAATGTCCCACTGCTGAGAACAGTCCTCCTCTAACTTCTGTGAGGGTTTTTGGAGCGGGGATTAGTCCGCCACGCTGCTCCAATGCGGGTTGGCGGACTTCACATGTCTTCGAAATATTTCTATTCCTCGGTTATGCGCAGCGAGGAAACCCCTCACAATGTTTTCCTTCACCGCTGATCACGTGGTAAATCAGAACTTAAAATTGTAGAACAATTTTAGAGGTGCTGGCATCGGGGATCTTTGTTTATGAATCGATTTATATGACTCTTTTTTATTAGATATATGATATCGTAAGGATAATCCAATATAATTTTGGTCAAGTTTTGAAGATGGGATCCATGATATAATTTTGAAATTCTGTTTAGAGGTGCTTCGTTGTAGTCGGTTTCTTGGTTTAATTATTATTCTAATTCAGTATGTTTTTTGAAATACTGTTTGACGGATTGCTATGCAGAAATCCGCCTGGGTAGGTACCATCAGTGATGAATGATGAAGTTGGTTTTTTTGATTAAGTAATTATTTTTTGAAAAGGTTTGTCAGAATTTTACGACGCATGTCTCCAATTTGCCACATTTACTTGTTGGTTTTACTTTAAATTTATTTAAAATCCAGTTCCTTAAAGTAGTGAATTATTTTAAAAACGAAGACTTACTCTAACATTGTTAATTTCTAGTACTATTAGGTCCCGTAACCTCATAATATCTTTACTGAAACAATAATGTTGCATTGACGCCTCCTCAAAGATGAATCCTTTTTATCACCACGTTTCTAAATCACTTTCGTTTATGTCTGTGCGTACCAAATTTAGTAATAAATTTTTCAAACTAACTAATAACTTTTATAGAATTATTTTACACAAAACTATCGCTGTTGTCGCGAAATTTTACGTTCTCTAAAAGAACTCTGTTTAATTTTTCGATTTTCTGACGATACATTTCTGAACATTACTTCAGTACGTTCGGAAATGTCGTTTTTTTGCTTACGTCGTCCCTCCGTGTCTTTAATCCCCTGGTTTGTAGGCAGTAAATTTTGAACGGTATACCAAGTGCCGGGTAAACAGAACGCGACCCTTCGTAAGCCATCTACGTTTATTTAGGGTATGCGTGTCAATGAAAGTGTACGTTAGTGATCGCTAGAGGCACATTTCGGACTGATATAAAATGGCGACTTTTGGCGCCAAGTAATCTTTATTTGCACACAAATTTTTTTTTGTTAGTTTTCAATTCTTGTTAGTCTTTTTAGTGTTATGTAATATCATAATCTTATCGGAATATTTTAAGATATACAGAGGTTTATTAAAAAAAAATTAAAAATCTATTTTTTTTTGTTTTCGGCAAATATTTTTTTAAATTATTATGTTTATTTACATAAATAACATATCACGTTCAGCCCAAAAATGATTTTCACTGTCTATTAATGGTCATAGTTTGCGATAAAATTCTTCGCAAGCTAAGACCGTTACAAGCATTTATTATCTATGTACATTGTAATTAACGTATTGATTATCCAATCGACATGGTGTGGGGCATATCTATGTCAGTGAACAAGTGGGCGCGACACGCATGCCTCCATCAAGAAATCTACTTCAGATGTTTATGCAGAATTATGATAATAGAAGATACTGCATTACTTGACGCTCCACCTGCTGCCACCTTTTTATAATGTCCGGAAGAAATTTCATTTAAATGGATCTTTAAAGAATTATCGCAGCGTATACTAGCGGTAGAATTAGGCAAGAGTTCGTCTAGGTAGGTACCACCACAATGCCAGTTAGGGTTGCCAGTTAAACCGGAGTTTTGGGTAAAATTGGCTTGTCTTGCTTTCAAAATTTCATTTAAATGGATCTTTAAATAATTATCGCAGCGTTTACTATCGGTGGAATCAGGCAAGAGTTTGTCTAGGTAGGTACCACCACAACGCCAGTTAGGGTTGCCAGTTAAACCGGAGTTTTGGGTAAAATTGTCTTGTCTTGCTTTCAAAATTTCATTTAAATGGATCTTTAAATAATTATCGCAGCGTTTACTATCGGTAGAATTAGGCAAGATTTCGTCTAGGTAGATACCACCACAACGCCAGTTAGGGTTGCCAGTTAAACCGGAGTTTTGGGTAAAATTATCTTGTCTTACTTTCAAAATGTAAAACATTATTGTATGTAAATCCGGACTTTTTAGATCCTTTATCATCAAATCGTCTGAACTTCTAATGAAATAACAACAGCAAAGTTTAATGAATCAGTCTTTGTTGTTGTTTTGAGTCGCATAATTTTTTAATTTTTTTTATTTTTTATTATATAAAGTGACGAGACGAGAACCTTCACCTGATAGTAAGTGCAACGTCTGCCATAACAGATGCTGTGTTACTCAGAACATTTCTGTTTGACACCACACTGCTCCCGTCACCCAGAGACATCATTTCCTAAGTCTCATGTGATTACGCTTGCTCACAGCGCCCTTCAAATCGAAACAGTAATGTTTGCACATTACTGCTTCACGCCAGAATAACTGACCCTGGGGTGATGCCTACGTATATGAATTCCTGCATAGGAATCCTGCCACCAGTTCCTTCACGCAGATTCCTTTACGCGTTCCAATTGCGAATGTTTGGGCGTGTTGTTTGCTTCTTTTTTTTTAACATAAACATATCATATGCTTTTGTTCTTTTGTTGCAGAACAGCGTACCGGTACTAAAACGTATCGAAGGAATCCAGATCACCTGTGAAAGGAACTAAGTGTAAAGGGAAAAAGTGACGGACTTACACGGGAGAATTCACGAGAGTTCAATTTAACATTTTAAACGTAAATAAAATGACCGTAAACATTTGATGCTGTTAAGTGTAGAATGAAAATGTGTTAAAATTATCGTTAAAGTGGTATAGGTTAACAGGAAATATGGAGGAGATTATGCAGAACTCGACGTTAGAAACCATTTATCCTCGGGAAGCGACAATCATGGCTGCCGTTTGTGCTTGTATTTTCAGCATAGTTGGTGTTGTAGGTAAGACTATACATGTTATAATTTTTCATTTGTACAAAATAATTTAATTGAAGTAAAATAACAACTAGTATATAACCAGAGTCAAAGTAAACATTCTTCATCATCATCATCAATTCAGCCCATCACTAGTCCACTGCTGAACATAGCCTTCCACATTTAGTGCCACAGAAATTTGTAGCTTTCATTCTGAGGGGATTTTGTCATAGTTACCACGCTTGGCATGCGGGTTAGCAACCGCAATTTATTTATTCTGATGTTCCATGAAGAAGCTGCTGCCCATCTCCTGGTTTTAAATTTTCTATGTCGACTTTTACGACACCCACGGGATGAGATGGGGTGGTAGATTCTCATAGGCCGCTAGCGCACTATTACCACTACCACCCTCTATAAATACGTAACAGATACTCTAAGATTGTCAAGAGAACGAAAGATTTGTGGTAGAAATGACAAATGTTAATAAAAATGACGATGATGATAAGACGTGCGTAACGTGTGAGACGATCGGCACTAAACTGTTAAATAAACACTAAACACTAAACACTTAACTTAACTTCAAGAAATATACAGCGATTTTAATTTAACGTAATTTTGATTTTTATAATGGGAAGAATCGTCGTCGTCGTTTCAGCCTATCAATAGTCCACTGCTGAACATAGGCCTCCCCCATAGATTGCCACAAAAGTTTGTAGCTCTCGTTTTGGGGGGATTTTGCCATAGTTGCCACGATTGGTAGACGGGTTGGCAACCGCAGTTTATTTATTGAGATGTTCCAGCAAGATGCTGCTGCCCATCTCCTGGTTTTCATTTTCCCTCTGTCGACTTTTACGACACCCACGAGTTGAGATGGGGTGGTAGATTCTCTTAGGCCGCTACCACACGGATGGGAAGAATATTAAATAAAAATTAATGTTATTATTTCTCTTATCTTAAAAATCAATATTATTCTAATAAGGTAAAGTAATCCGTGAAAATATTGTTTCCCAACTTTACGTGGGAGTTAGAAATTAGCTGGTATCCTATCCAATACACACAGTGACACGGGCACGCACCCATGTAAAAGTTGGCCTGTTTTTATTGTTGCGATTAAAGGACGACACTTATCTAGACATTATATAATCAAAGGCCGCAGGTTCCCATCGCTTCTATCTACAATATGTGAAAATTTCTATAGTTTTTTTAAATTTAATAATGATAGCAATGCGGACGGACAGACAGCCATACCGTATCGTATTATCAATAATAGTAACTACGAACAATGAAGCTCGTTCAGGAAAATTTTGTCGGCTATAAATCCTTTGACCCCACGTCAAGCGATTCGTTGTGGGGTCTCAAAATATATTTACATTCATGCACTTGTGCCATCCCTAGCTTATTTATTTTTCTTTAATATGTAACCTCCTAAAGTCGATTGAGACATTGATTGCGGTCACATGGCTATGACTTTTTTTTATTTGATCAAGTGACGAAACGATATTTCTCCCCCCCTATCCCGTAACAAATGCTCTGATCAGATCATTTCTGTGTGACTCCACACTGCGCTCGTCAACCTCAGACATTAGTTCTTAAGTCTCATATTCCCAGTGATTACGCTAGCTGCCAGTGCCCTTCAAACCGAAACACAGTAATTCTTACACCCTACTGCATCACGGCAGAATAACTGGCCCTGTGGTAGTACATACCTAGATTTGCGGATTCCTGCATCTGTTGCATTTTGTTGCAATTCTATAATGTTTAGCTTTATTTTTGCTTAAGTAAGCAAATATGTGTGAGTGTGTGACACTGAATTCTAAATTCTATGCAGGAATCCATCTAGGTAGGTACCACCCCAGGGCCAGTTATTCTGTCGTCAAGCCTCTGTGTGCAAACATTACCATGTTTCCGTTTAAATAGCACTGATAGCCTGTGTAATTACTGGGCATATGAGACTTGAGAACTGACGTCTCTAGATGACGTGCGCAGTGTGCCCCACAAAAATGTTCTGGGTGACACAGACCGGTGATGGGCTGCAGCGTCTATGATGCGCGCCGAATCTTACGACATAGAACACTCCCACGGTATTTAAACCAAAAACCCTAAATCCACGCAGACGCAGAAAGCAGCGGTAATATAATTTCGGTGATGTAATTGCAGTTAGCCTTTTTGGCTTTTAAAGCTTTATCGAATACTGTGCTCACGGGCCAGGGGCCCGCGTGCCAGGTTTGGTTTGACCCAAACATAAATACATTAATAAACTCCTACAAAAACCTCGAAATTCGGTCTGTCGCGTTCGCTGCGTGCTTGCGCGATTTAGAATAACTCATATGATTTTAAGTCGTCTAATGACCGTCCGAGGGAGGCTGCGGGCTTCCATTCGGAATGTCGACTTGTGTCGGTAACTCTGGGCGGTAAGAACCGCCCTGGAACCAGCGGTAAATAGGCGTCTTCTAGGCTGATGTGTCTACTGTATCGGCAACTTAGTACTGAGGTATGACAAAACCAAAAAAAAAATCTATTTAGCATTTCTTTACGGACCGCCATAAGGAATTTATTTTATTCTACTTATTTTTACTGCCATATTCACACTCTATCGAATGAAATTAGGGAATAAAATCTTTATATAAAAAGTCTAAATAGAAAAAATTCGTGACTAAAAGGAAATGATTCACAAGATCATCAATTTCCGAAGAGCAAACATTATTCATCTATAGCCTGTGATTATTTTGTTTACATAATCGTTTCGTAGTCGATAGCAGTCTTTAGAATAGCGTCGCCATACGTCGATATCATTTCCGGACAGGCCACACAGGAAAATAAAAAATGTTCCAAATTAAATTCGAAAGCAATTTTTGACATCCGGCTAATATCATAAATGCGAAAGTAACTCTCTCTGTCCCTCTGTGTGTTTGTTACCTTTTCACGGCTCAACCGATCATAACGAAATTCGGCAAACAGATAGCTTGCATCGTGGAGACGGACTGAGGATACTTTTTTATTCTGGAAAATCAAAAAGTTCCTACGGTATTTTAAAAAACTAAACTTACTTTATATATTATTTTATTTAACGTAGCCGCGGGTCTCATCTAGTATGTATATAAAAAATCCTGTCAACTTATTATGAAGCAGTACAATCTCGTAATGGATATATAAAAATCGATAGATAATAATCGGAGTAACCCTTACAAGATGCTCGAAACAGTCTGACCGTCCCACCATATCACAACGTCGTTACCACTGACTATGAACCGAAATGTATGAAATATGGCACAGAAAGAATCTTCGATTCAAAAGTGTTGATTTAATAAAAAAAAGCAAGTGTCTCAGATTTACTTCTAAGAGAAAACATCCTGTATATATAAAGTTAGGAATGAGTTTTTTGATCACAAGCGTTCGTGTGGTATATCGGTAACAAATTTTTATGTAAACTACTTTTTTAATAAGTACTACTTATAGATAAAATTTAAGTATTAAATGCGTGAATAAAAGGCATACTTCCACGTGGCTAATTGTATTACTAATACAATAATTAATATAATCAGGCGTTACTTTGCGGAAATCCATTATAATAAAGTTTTTACTACAATAATTAATTAACACTAAAGTAATTTGTACGTTTAAGTAAACTAAAACAATTATGCATATAAACTTATAGGTACGATGGAGTAAATACTAAGTAAGCGCCTAGTGCAATTTTCTCTATTTAAGATATTATTTACTTAAAAAAATATATTTTTTATGGAAAAATGTGACGAGCTAATGTGAACACTGCGCTCGTTACCCTGACGTTAGTTGTTAAGTCTTATATACCCAGTAATTACACTAGGGGACATTCCCCTTCAGACTCAAACGCAGTAATGCTTGTACACTACTGCTTCACGGCAGAACAATTAGCACTGCAGTTGTACCTACTTGTCAACATTACAGTTAACCTACCACCAGTAAATAAAAATATCTCAAAATAAAATGTTCCTGTAGTATCCCGTGTTGAGTAAAAATCATAGCGTACCGATCTATAACGTATCGGCTGTACATTCGAGGGAAGCGATGAAATGATATTTGTTTACGTCGCCGCCATATTGGAACATGGTGTCATAACAACGAGTGGATTCTTTGAAGTCGCAGCTGATTGTATTGTATTTGTTTCATACTAACATTCATACGTGATAATATGAAACAAATTTTAATCGCGAATTTTTTTCAAAGTTACTTTGGAAAGAATTCGGCGGCCATAAACAACGTCTAACGTAAATGCTCTATTCATAGACACTATCCCGTTTCTATTTTTCCACCATGAAACCGCGGGGCTCAGATAGTAATCAATGAAACAAAAAAAATATTCTGACAATATTAAAAAATTGTAGTTGTGTACTAAATATGCAATATTTCTAATACAGCTTTAAGATGCTACTCCCTGAGAACAGAACGTTGCCGAGGAGTGCCGAACTCTGAATGCTCCCTTCATAGGTTACCATAAATGTTTACAGAAGTTTTATGTCGGCTCTGGTTACTTGGTACCTCTTTCCAGAATAAAAGAATTTAATTAACATACATACATACATACATAAGATCACGACTGTATCCCATAAGGGGTAGTCAGAGACTGGGCACTCTCTGCAAAAACAGATGACTGCCACAATCCACGTTTCACCAAAACAATATAATGCACTTGGTGTGATAGGTGGTGAGCCCATCGCCACCATGCGCTGTTGGGTGCACAGTGCAGTTTAATTCCTTACTCGCCTTTTACGAGATCCATTGGATAAGATGGAGTGGTAGTATTCTCTTATCGAGCCGCCATCACACGGCATTAAATTAACGCGATACAATTCTATTTTTACATTCACCATTAACTTTATTTTTATCATTCACTACTAAGTATATACTCGCCCATTTTATTAACAGTCCGAAGGCATTGTTACAAAGCGCCCGGTAATCGGTCACTTAACGTGAACGCGATATAAAAGTCACGTGTTTGTGCCACGAATTAGAGATGTAGACGTCAAATATCGACGTAATATATCTGTAATTTATATATATATTTTTTAATTTTTCACAATATGAACAATGTTTAAGTTACCAGGTCTGTATCTTTATATAAATTATATTATTAATTACATAAATTCTAAATTGAAATTTCCGCTTACTATCCGCTCAGAACTCTATCTCTTATACTTCACACCGTCTATTTCCTTTCTTAAGGTATTTTAATAAAAAAAAAATCGCAGTTACTAAGTCTTACGAAGGGAAAATAAGTGGAATTTATATATATATATATCTCTCCTGGTAGGAATATGTCTCGGTAGATACCACCACTGGGCTAGTTATTCTGCCGAGAAGCAGTAGTGTGCAAATATAACTTTGTTTCGGTCTGGAGGGCACTGTTAGCTGGTATAATTATTGGGCATATGAGACTTAAGAACTGATGTCACATGGTGACTGAGGCAGTATGGTGCCACACAGAAATATTTTGGGTGACACAGCATTTGTTATGGGCATAATTATAAGATTTCGATTTTCGCTTCGATCGTCTACTCACTATCTTCCACAAAAAGTATATGTATATGTATATCTTTCGCATTATAACAATCATTGTTCTATAACTCTCTCTATTCTCTCTACTCTATTATTTCTAGATCTCTTTGATATGTGTTGATTGGGAACTAAAAGGTTAATTTTACAAATAGAAAAATAACTTTTTGAAAGGCTCGTTACTGAAATTACAATAAACTTTAATTACCGATTCGTCGACATTTCGTCACATCCCTATTCTGAACAAACCGCTCAAATGATTAACCGATGCATCGAGCATTACTGCAGCTGAGTAAACAAACATTGCTCGCATTGATAGATAATCAAGGCACACGTTTGAATTCACTCTCTTTTTATCGTCGCAATCTGCTTCTTTTCACTCCAGTAACCGTACGGTTGCATTATTTATTTGCGCGGGAGAACGGTTTATGTAATGATTTTATTTAACACATACGTCTCGCTTTTAAAAATTATAAATAGTTATTGGCATTATTGTAAAACATAGTCGTATTATATAGATCGTCGTGTGGTGGCGGCCTAAGAGAATCTACCACCCCATCTCATTCCGGGGGTGTCGTAAAAGTAGACAGAGGAAAAATTAAAACCAGAGGATGGGCAGCAGCATCTTCCTGGAACATCTTAATAAATAAACTGCGGTTGCCAACCCGCCTGCTAAGTGTGGCACTTATGTCAAAAACAGCAAAATACCCCCCAAAATGCGCTACAAACATTTGTAGCAATCCATGGGGGAGGCCTAAGTTCATCAGTGGACTAGTGATAGGCTGAAATGATGATGATGATTAATATTGTAATAATTATTATGTAATAAATTAAATTAAATATAACTTTATTGTATACCATCGTTAAAACTTAAAATGAAGAAAAAAACTAAAAAGTACAATGGGCGGCCTTATGGCTAAAAGCGATCTCTTCCAGGCATATAATACATTAAGACGGCGGTGTACATAATAATAAATAAAAACAAATCAATAAACTACATAAACAAAGTTAATTGCTTATTTTAATACTTTAGTACTAGTAAATTTCCGGTCTTTAGTTTTTTCCTTTTTTAGAATTTGGCATCCACTACATCTTCTCTGCTTGACCCGAAGGTGGTAAGGTTGTAGCATTAAACCCGCCTTTTTAACAAGTGTGTGTGTGTGTGTGTGGTGCTATCCTACCACCAGTGTAGTATATGTAGTATGTAGAGTATTTGTTATGGGCAGACCTTGCACTTATCATCAGGTGAACGTTTTGCTCGTTTCCTAACTTTACCTTATTAAAAAAAATCAAACATCCAAACAGAAATTACAGAATTCAAGAAAAACATTACCGCCACGTCTTTGTGCTTGTCGATTTCATTTCCTAAAAACTACTACCTACTACCTTAATTTGCTACTTAGACAAAGGAAAAACAAATATGTGTATGAGTGAAGAATAAATAAAAACAATTTCTATAATTTTTTGCAGATATAGTTTTGTCGTATATTTTTGAAGTAAAAATTCTTTGGGCGCGATCGAATAAAATTGCAAGGTCGAATTTGTGTGCAGCGTTTCTAATATTAATCTATTTATAATTAATAACTGTTTTTTAAACGAGCAAAACGTTCACCTGATGGTAAGTGCAACGTCCATCCACAACAAATGCTGTGTTACCCAGAATATTTCTGTGTGACACCACACTGCCCCTGTCACCCTGAGACATCAATTCTTAAGTCTCAAATGCCCAGTGATTACGCTAGCTCACAGTGCCCTTCCAACCGAAACACAGTAATGCTTGCACACTACTGCTTCACGGCAGAATAACTAGCCCTGGGGTGGTACCTACCTAGACGGATTCCTGCATAGGAATCCTACCAGTATTCACTGAGCAATTATTTTACATATACATATATGAGTTTCACTTCTGTCACTTGTACTGAGATGCGCGCACTCCTTATTTTATTTTCCATCGAGTTATCTATTCTTTTGAATTTATAAATAAGTAAACATATTACAGAACCCTAATTCCATAACATATATTAAATGTAGTTTCACAAATCATGTCAATAACACTCGGTCGGACATTGGTCCGTCGTTTCGCGTTACATTTGATGGATGTTGTTTGTCTGCTCGCGTGTCGTCGGCCGTGGCAACCCCTGCTCGTCCGCAGACATCAAATTGACAATGTGATGGATTTAACGACAACCCTAAAGTTAGTGTCCCCTCGGTGTACACGTCGCTATAAAATCAGGAAATTTTCCCATAACACTTTCAGACG
The DNA here is from genome assembly GCA_019845155.1 of Luehdorfia chinensis. Classification (NCBI taxonomy): domain Eukaryota; kingdom Metazoa; phylum Arthropoda; class Insecta; order Lepidoptera; family Papilionidae; genus Luehdorfia; species Luehdorfia chinensis. The sequence goes on from JAHVAK010000122.1 coordinate 2,020,600, forward strand.
TCGTAATATTGGTAATGAAATAAAGCATAACGATTAATTTAACCCAATTTAATTTTAATAGAATATAGTGCCGAGACGACGAAATCGTTCGTCTTAATTAGTATGAATATAATGTTATCTTATCAGGTGAACGTTCTGCTCGTTTCGTCAATTAATCAAATAAAAAAAAAAGTAAGCCGTGTGGTGGCGGCTCGTTAAAAGAATACTGCCACTCCATCTCATCCATTGGATCTCGTAAAAGGCGAGTAAGGAATTAAACTGCACTGTGCACCCAACAGCACATGGTGGCGATGGGCTCACCACCCATCACACCAAGTGCATTATATTGTTTTGGTGAAACGTGGATTGTGGCAGTCATCTGTTTTTGCAGTGAGTGCCCAGTCTCTGACTACCCCTAATGGGATACAGTCGTGATCTTATGTATGTATGTAAAAAAAAAGTATCAGTCAGAAAATTCAATTGCAAAAATTCTATGTCGTCACTGCGAGACATAACTTCTTACGTTTCATATGCACAGTAATTAGACTAGGACCGACTTTTGGCGCCAACTCAAAACGTGGCGGTAGTAATTTTATTGAATTTTGTAATTTCTGTGTTTATTTGAGGTTTTGATGTTTAATATGTATAGTTTATTATGCAGTTATGCAGGAAGTTTTGTATCTTGCTGCTTGAAGATTGTATACTTGGATATGTTACTTGACACTGGAAAATAGTTTATGACTGTTTCCATATTTACTAAATAAATAGACTAGGACCGACTTTTGGCGCCAACTCAAAACATGGCGGTAGTGATTTTATTGAATTTTGTAATTTATGTGTATATTTGAGGTATTGATGTTTAATATGTATAGTTTATTATGCAGCAAGTGCTCGTGAAAGTGTACAATAATTGGAATATTCAATTCAAGTCCAAAATTGTACTTTTCGTTTTGTCTCCATCAGTCCAGCAAATTTTCATCTTCATCACCATTCATCAGTCCAACAAATCTTCAGTAAAAGTCAATTATCATTTTACTGACAATCGAAACGAAGTCCGTATTACAATTAAATTGTTCTTCGATTCATTGGAAAAAATGGCTCGATTGACAGGATCAAAAAAGAAGAAGACTTGCTCTCAGTGCCTTTGAAACCGAACCAGTAACCAGTAACCAGTAACCAGTAACCGAACCAGAACGAGACCAGTCATCGTCTAAATTAAAATTGCATAGTTCTGGCCCTTATTCCATGGCTATAAAAATATATAATAAATTACCGAGTAACATAAAAAACGAAAAAAACTACAAACATTTCATAAAAAATTAGGAGCGAGACCTAATAGAAAAAAGTTATTATAATATTGAAGAATATTTAGAAAAATGACTCAGATAGATGTCTTCCTCTCACATACATTCATTGCCACGCCCGACAGGGTACATGAATTTTATAATTTTATTATTTAATTTCATGTAAAGCAATCTAAATAAATAAATAATTTTGCACACTACTGCTTACTACTTACTACTATTTATAAATTGATATATTGGAAGGATTGGGATATTACGTAATTAAAAACAGATCACAAGCTTTCAACTGGTCTTTTAATTGATGTCGCCTGTTAAGGTAATAGGCACATTGCATAGACAAGAGGAATATTACATGATAATAAAAGCTATAAAAACAAAATGGCGGCATGAATACCGAACACCTGTCAACCCCGCGCTGCGACACGTACTCAATTATCGGAAGCAATTAACGCCATCGACGCTGGCCATTACAATTAAAACAACAACGTATACCTGTGCATGTATAACGATTTCTGTTTGTAAATTGAATCGGGAACTTATTTTAGTAATATAATATTTAGGAATTAGGAGGACGTCTTTACTGATGTAAAAGCCGCGGTAGCTTAGGGGATAGACTCTTGTCTTAAATATCAGGAAAACAACATGTAAATAACAAATATTTTGTGGAATTCAAAAGCCAGCCATTGCGCACTGGAGCCTCTTTCCGGCTTCAAACCCCTCTCAAAAATTATCGGGGCCTGAGCTCAGCAGTGGGTCATTTATAGGCCGGTGCTATGTTATGTGTCAAATCAAATGAGGTTAAAGTTATATCGTCGTCGCCGTTTCAGCCTATCACTAGTCCACTGCTGAACATAGGCCTCCCCCATAGATTGCCACAAAAGCTAGTAGCTCTCATTTTGAGAGTATTTTGCAATAGTTGCCACGCAAGGCTGACGGGTTTGCAACCGCAGTTTATTCAGGTGTTCCAGAATGATGCTGCTGCCCATCTCCTAGTTTTAATTTTCCCTCTGTCGAATTTTACGACACCCACTGTATGAGATGGGTGGTAGATTCTTTTAGGCCACCACCACACGGCAGTTATATATTCAAATAATACAATATGCTGCCTATAGGGCTAGTCACGTCTGCTCTGAATAGTTTTATAATCTTTCACATTTATTGAATTGAGTTTTTATACGCAGCAGTCGTGCAGTCGTGCAGTCGTGCAACCTTCTAATGCGCGGCGATTATCGATAGCTTTAAAATGTTAGGACATTATCCCTGGATCAGAAGACTCAGCACGAAAAGATTTCATTATATAGTGGACGACCGCGTGTCCTAATGGTCAGTATACTGACCTGACTTCTATGCTGCGGTTCGAATCACAGCCGGAACCAACACTTCTGCTAAACACTAATTTTTCGGGTCTGGTTGTTATCATCATAGTTTTTTTTTTATTGTATAGAGTGATGAAACGAGCAAAACTGGTAAGTGCAACGTCTGCCCATAACAAATGCTATGTCATCCAGAACATTTGTGTGACACCTCACTGTGCCCATCACCCTGAGACATCAGTTCTTAAGTCTCATATGCCCAGTGATTACGCTAGCTCACAGTGCCCGTCAAACCGAAACACAGTAACGTAACGAAAACACAGTACTGCTTCACGGCAGAATAACTGGCCCTGGGTGGTACCTAACTAGACGGATTCCTGCACAGGAATCCTACCAAAAAATTATGTGTGTGGGTGTTACACAGAAATGATCCCGGTGACACATTTGTTATAGGCAGACGGTGCGCTTACCATCGGGTGAACGTTTTGCGCGTTTCGTCACTTTATCCAGTGAAGAAAACAAGTTAATGTTCCTGTTTTCTTTTCGCTGAACTCCTGGTTAGTTTCAATGCAAAACATCAATAGATCAGTGCCAGCTCATTAAAATCCCACTCGTCTAACGATTGCACTGTGTTTACTCTCACCTTGACGACCGCGTGGCCTAGTGGTCAGAGTACCTGACTTCTAAGCCGCGGGTCCTGGGTCCGAATCCCAGCCGGAGCCAACATTTGTGCTAAAACATAAATTGTTGGTTTTCGGGTCTGGTTGTAATGTGATTGTCCCCGTGTTTCTAACACTGCATCCTAGCCTACCTCCGATCTTATCGTATCAGCGTTACATCGGGCGCGGGTAGGTTGGGACGAGTTAGTGCCTCTGTGTTTGCGCGTACACTTGTGACACTATAATATCTCCTGCGCAGTTGATGGCTCTCGACAGTAGTCGGCAGTTGTCGCCGTGGTCGAAATCGGCTAGGAGAACATCATCACTCTCACCTTTGTTTCTCATTAGATTTTTTTTTCATTAGATCGTTCCATACCTTTTTTTAAATAATAATTATTGTGAAAAGGTAACAAACTGACAGAGGGACAGAGAGAGAGTTACTTACGCATTGACGTATGAAGTACCGTAGAAGCTCAAGGGCCATTCAAGCATAGAAATCTTCCAAAGTAAGCTTCATAAACAGTTGTAATAAAACACAGTTGAAGAAAGCTCAAGCGCTGCTTACGGAAGCCTCGTCTTTGAGTTATTGCATCCGGGCTGGTGAACTGAGAAAAAAAAATCATTACGATAAAGCAAAGTTATAAATTACTGATATTTTTATCGCGTATGCATTTAACATTACGAGTGCATGATGTGATCGAGTTCAAATTTAGAACACGCTAGCAGCCTTTCTTTTTTTGAATGCAAATAAACCAACTTTTGTTACACAATTCCACTTGATGTTAAGAGGAGATCAGTGCAGTCGGTAAATATTCTATTGCTGATTGGTAGTTCTATAGTTCAAGAGCTCATAACGAATTTTAATCAATTATTTCATAGGTACTTTTTCCTAGTAGTAAAAGTAAAAAGTAAAGTTTCAGCCTATAAATGTACCACTGCTGAGCACAGGCCTCCTCTAATTTCTGAGAGGGTTTTGGAGCTATCCACCACGAAAGCCACCACGCTAGGAAGGATCCACCACGCTGCTCCAATGCGGGTTGGCGGACTGCACATGTCTTCGAAATATTTTTTATTTCTCAGACATGCAGGTTTTCTCACGATGTTTTCCTTCACCGCCGAGCACGTGGTAAATCATCACTTATCGAATCATCATCATCAGGAATCGAACCCAGATCACTCGCGTACTATGAAATTTAAAGCGAGCGTCTAGCATAGTAGTACCTACATATTATAATGCGAGTAAGCAATGAAACATCTAGCTGGTCGTCGATTGCTGTGCAGTTGTCATTTTGCAAAAAAAAAACATTGTTCAAAGAAGTATTTGAAGTCGAAATTTAAATAATCGAAACTAGACATCTTAATCCTGAGTGGCATACCTTATTGCAGCATTCCGTCATTCTACTGGTGGTTATAGGATGTTTAATGATTTTTTTTATTTTTAATTTTTGACTTCTGGCATTTGCCGTATAGTTGTTATCCATACTTATATTATAAATGCGCAGATAGCTTGCATCTTAGAGACGGACATAGAATACTATACTTACTGGTGGTATGATTCCTATGCCCCTGGCTGCAGGGGCATAGGAGTCATCCGTCTAGGTAGGTACCACCCCAGGGCCAGTTATTCTGCCGTGAAGCAGAAGTGTGCAAACATTACTGTGTTTCGGTTTGAAGGGCACTGAGAGCTAGCGTAATCACTGGGCATATGAGACTTAAGAACTGATGTCTCAGAGTGACGGACGCAGTGTGGTGTCACACAGTAATTTTCTGGGTGACACAGCATTTGTTCTGGGCAGACGTTACACTTACCATCAGGTGAACATTTTGCTCGTTCCGTCACTTTAAGAAAAAAAAAACTTTTTATCTCGAAAAATCAAATAGCCACGCGGACGAAGTCGCGCGCATCTTCCAGTAGTGATTCATGCATTGCTAAGTTTTTTTTTTGTATATTGTAAATAAACCAAGCGCTTACTGCAGTGTTGCATTTCTGTTGTGACTGTGTTTTATTTGATTGTATTTATTGTGATCCAATATTTCAATTTTTTGTTAGAAATCCACCTACATTATGTGTTAATGTTTCAAATAAATATCTCTTTCTTTCCTTCTAAAAATAAATATCCATATAGTTTTGGGTGATATACATTCATGGTCGAACTACCCAGAAATTGCATTTTGAAAATAATCTAAAAATCATCGCTCTCGCCGACAACATACTTACTCATAGTTGCGACGCTTGACAACATCCCGTATACTACAGTGTTGCCTACCTCGACAACGTAGTTATAGACAACCGGAGTTTATCATTGTTACTACGCGTTATGGCTTCGACAATATAGTTGCCACACTTGGCAGTAGTGATGTAGTGTTGTTAGTATAAGTAGGCGCCCCAACAACGTAGTTGTTTCGCTCTGGAAACGTAGTGTTGTGTTGTTAGTACACCTTTTCGAAAATATAGTCCGAAAGTTAGAAAATGTAGTACCTATAGTGTAAGTAGTCGCCTCGCCACCATCGCATGGCAGTACCGAACCATAACGAAATTTTCACCACACAAATGTTTACGTGTTTTGTTCTACATTTTCCACAACGTTTTTGTGTCTCGAGCGCCAAAACAAACTCATTTTTGTCGGCCGTAAAATTGAAAATCGATGTTTATGCCGATGTTACAATATTTGTTTTTCGTAGCACCGGCGTTTTGTTAAGTATAAATATATACGTTATTGCGTTTTTGTATCGTACGTTTTTACTGCATCTGTGGAGAAGAGGAGTGACGGTGTTTCCTATACTGCCACAATCTAGATATGGCTGCAAAGAGAAGTGCTAAAAATTACGCCATTGTGCTTGTAGTAGACGTCCCTCGCTGCTCGGGCTCACTGAAAACCAGCGCTGTAGTCTCGACTGTGGCATTAAGCTGAGTGAGACCCGTTTGCCCAATGCGCCACGACACACGTGACAATGTTTTGGTACACGAGCTTTGTTAAATGTTCAGTTTTGTGGTGTTGTTTAATGATTATTTCTGTTTGTCTGTAAATACATTGTTTACTCGTATGCCTAATTTTATGTATTTGTGTCTGTGGCGTATTTCCGCAATAACTGTTTTCTTCCTTTCTTTCTTTAGATTAAACACTGCCGCTTAGCACAGGCCTCCTCTTATTTCTTATGTTAATTTTGATACTGTCAAGAGTTCGCCAATGCTCTCAGGGGCAGATTTCCCTAAAGGTGGAGTAGGCCTGGGCCTAAAGGGCGGCAAAATTAAGGAGCGGCAAAACTTTGTGAGATTTTTTTTATTTGTTACCCCACAAATAACAATAGTAAGTATCATTATGTAAAGACACTGTTTTTGATTTATAATTTTAACATTTGCACACTTTCGGAGTTCTTTACTTTAATTAAATGTGTATACGCCATTACATTTTTCGTACTTTGTCGTGTCAGCACTACACTACGAAGTTCAGGGACAAATAATAAACCTAACTCACTGTCGAATAACTCCATTTAATAAAATTACATTCAATACTTATGTTTTTCTAATGATCAAACCAAATTGCGATTAGAAGTAATAGTGGCGCCACCTAGTTCGTCTACTTATCAAACTAATCTCTGCGTAGATGTCGTTAGACGTTACATTAATAACAAACAAACTTAGACAGTCGGGAGTAGGGGGGCGACAATCTTCCGTAGGTCTAAAGCACTGGCTTCCTGGGCTGACTATCAAATCCGCCCCTGATTGCTCCAGTGTGTGCTGACGGACTGCACGGGTCGAAATATTGTCTTATTTCACACACACACAATATTTTACCGGTGTACACGTGGTACACCAGCGCTTTTTATAGGATAAAGTGGAGAGACGCAGCAAATTCTCCTGCTGGTAAGTGCAACGTCTGCCCATAACAAATGCTGTGTCACCAAGATCATTTCTTTGTGTCGACTGTCGACTTTTACTGCACCCTCGGGATGAGATGGGGTGGCAGATTCTCTTAAGCCGCTACCACACGGCAAATAGGGATATAGGAATATTATATAATAGCAATTACGTAGAAGGACTTTGGCATCACAACATTCAGCCTTTAAGGTATACATACAAGATGTGCTCTTGGAATTATCGATTCTAGTTTACGATTACTTGGTCCTAAAGAATCGGAACGCGAATTTAATCAACCGATAGGTCCCGTTTTAGCAAACAATAATTGTACGCAATTATAAGAACGCATTTGAATAATGAGCTTTGGTAGAGTCACCATATTGAATAATTGAAATTGTGGATAAAAATATAGACTTGGCGGCCACACGAAAAGTGACTGTTGTGTTTTTTTTTTAATTTTAGTTTAATTTTAGTTATTTGTTGATTAAATATACGCATTAAGAGCTCGTGAAAGTGTAGAGTTTTTGGAAAATACAATTCAGTACAAAAATTTATTCGTCTTTAGTTTAGTCAGTCTAACAAATTTTCAGTTAAAAGTATCTATTATTTTGTGGAGGCCGTGTAATAGCGGCTTAAGAGAATCTACCACCCCATCTCATCCCGTGGGCGTCGTAAAAGTCGACAGAGGGAAAAATAAAACCAGAAGAAAGGGCAGCAGCATCCTCCTGGGATATCTGAATAAATAAACTGCGGTTGCTGACCCGCCTGCCAAGCGTGGCAACTGTGGCAATATCAATCCAAAATTAGAGCTAGAAATTGTGTGGCAATCTATGGGGGAGGCTTATGTTCAGCAGTGGACTAGTGATAGGCTGACATGATGATGATGAAACGGGCACGTACACCTGATGGTTAGTGCAACGCCAGCCATAACGTGGTGTTACCCAGGACTTGGAATCGACGTAGTATCGCAGTGCACTTTTAAACATGAGATATTGCTTAAGTTTCACATATCATGTATAATGTATAAATGTATAATTACACTAGCTTAGTGCCCTTCGAACCGTAACACAGTAATGTTTGCACACTACTGCTTCACGGCAGTGTCATCACTTCATCACATAAAAGAAGTAGTAAGAACCACAACCTTAACATGATTTACTGGTGGTAGGATTCCTATACAAGAATCCGCCTAGGTAGGTACCACCCCAGGGCCAGTTATTCTGCCGTAAAACAGAAGTGTGCAAACATTACTGTGTTTCTGTTTGAAGGGCACTGTGAGCTAGCGTAATCACTGGGCATATGGGTTATGTCTCAGGGTGATGGGCACAGTGTGGTGTCAACACAGAAATTTTCTGGATAACACGGCATTTGTTATGGGCACACGTTGCATTACCATCAGGTCAACGTTTTACTCGTTTCATCACATTATACTCGTACAATAAAAAAATGAGTTCTCACTATTACTGTCTCTCTCTCTCTCTCTTTCTCGCTTAAATATCACTCTTTCAAAATAACCGAACTAAATTTTGCTTAACATTGATATTAGATCGTTTAACCGTATTGATACAGCATTAGGCCATTAAGCATAGTTGCTTTCATTGTTTATTGCTGCTATAAAAATAATTGAATATAGATAAAAGTGATTTCCGGGTTATTAATTTTATTGTTTATTGAATAGGTCTATGACTACTAAACAAATGAACGCTTTGTCGACTTAGCAAATGTCAGATTCGAATCGTCGACGTTACATTATGTTACTAACTCCGATTTGGATCTCGGCGACAACTTTCAGTAGACTATCGAACGATGACAGCTGCGCAGGATATATTATGGTGCCATAAGTTTTAGACGAAACATACATACACACAATGCTCTTCCTTCACCCGTTAATGTTAAGATCGGAGAAATGGCAGATACTGTGCCATAGAGAGAGAGATTGAAGTCAAGCACCCTGAATATTCCATGAGAAATTTTTGATTTTTCAGTACAAAAAGTATTCCATGTCCGTCTCCAGGTTAGAAGCCGTCTCTGTGCCAAATTTCGTCAAGACCTAGAGCTATGGAGCTAAAAGGGACAGAGAGAGTTACATTCGCTTTTATAATGTTAGTATGGATTTTGCTTTGATTAGGTTCGCTCCGCATCATAAATGTCTTTCCAGATGAAATCTGTTACTTCAAATAGCGAATTAAGCGAAAAATCAAGTAATCAAATCACAGAGTACTTACGGACTAATACCGTGAAACACTACAAACATGGCCGCCTTTAGTTTTTATAGTTTGAGCCTCCACAATCTACATTGAATGGCATCATATCATTAACGTCCGCATTGTTCATCTTCGACGATCGGTTGTCGCATAATAATGCAAATTTAGTCCAAGGCCTGCGCTATATCCATCCAGGCTCACCGAACGGATGGATAACGTATTAATATTAAAACAGAGGAGCCTTATTGGACACCATGGAACCACAAGATTGGCCATGAACTCTGTTATGGTAAAAAAGTAAAGTAATTTTATTGTCCCACTGCTGAGAACAGGCCTCCTCTCGTTTCTGCGGGGGTTTTTGAATCGGGAAGAGCCTACATCACACATGCTGAAATATTTTTTATGACATGAAGGTTGACATAAAGGTTTCCTCGCGATGTTTTCCTTCACTATAGAGCAATATTATCATTATTTCAATTATTAATATTAGCAATATTGCAATACATTTTAGTGGTCCCGGTTTCTTCTCAAAAATTAGAGGAAATGTTCAATACCAGATGATATTCGATTGTGTGTTGCTCACTGCACAGGATATATTAGATCGGGGAAAAAGTCTTTTCGCATATAGTATGTATAAACTTGTAATAAAATCTCTTTGGATGAACTATTTGTATCTGGCTGGTTTCGAGGGAATTAAAAAGGTTTCATCACAAAAAACTAAAAAAAAAACAAATTAATGGAAAATGTTGTTTCCATTAGTTTGTTTTTATTTCTGTCAAATTGAGTTTTTAATAAAGACTTTCGATACATTTTAAAATTTTATTATGAAAAGGAAAAAATGCAACGCAAGCCGCCGTGTACTTGTACCGTGTACTCATTTGCGATTCTTTATTGAGATGTAATGAAACCGAACCGTTTTTGATAACTGGTGATGAAAAGTGGATCACGTACGACAAGAACAAAAAAGTCAAAGGTCAGTAAGGCTTCACAGACTGTGCGAAAACCCAGGCTTGCAATAAGGTGGATACTGTGTGTATGGTGGGATTGGAAGTGCGTTGTTCATTATATGAGCTTTTACCGCCGGGCAGAACCATCGATTCGGATCTCTATTGCCAACAACTGATGAGAATAAAGCAAGAAGTTCAGAGATAGCGGCCGGAATCAATAGATCGGGTGTGGTCTTTCATCACGACAACGCGACACGACTAGACACATTTTTAGCCACTCAGCAAAAATTAAGAGAGATTCAGATTCTGATTCTGAGGTAAAGGTAGTGTCAGGTTAACGTTAAGAAAGGACTGTCAAAACTACTGGTCAAAAATCATCAAAAATAATGGCACATATATGCTGTAATTAAATGCAAATAAACTTTGAAAGAAATGGCTTGAATTTTTATATAAAATGCGATGTAACCTATTATAAGAGAGCAAAAGAGACGGTTACAAAATAGGATCAAAGAGACTAGAACTACTATAATACACGAACTACGGAACTACTATAATACGCGAACTACGGAACGCGAAAAGTAAAACCAATAAACGTCTTCTGTTGCGATTCGAACCCAGTACCCATATAAACGTTATGCAGAAGTTACATGGGTACGCTGACCGAAAAGCCAATGGAAACATAATTTTTTAAAATACAACAAATGAATTTTGCACTCATTTTGCAAGTTTAGTTTTCGAACAACTTTCGATTGATATTTTGAATGGAAAACTACAGATTTTTTTTATTAGTGTCGGCTGCTATACTGAAGTGTCTCCACAGATTCCTGGAATACTACACTACGTTTATCTCTTTGGCTAATAATGCATTTTTTTGTTTTTTTAAATAAATAATGGAGATGAGCAAATCGTTCACCTGATGATAATTGCAACGTCTGCCCATAACAAATGCTGTACAAGAACACGCGGTACGCCTGTCCCCCTGTGACAGCAGTTCGTAGGTCTCATATGCCCAGTGATTGCGCTAGCTCACAGTGCCCTTCAAACCAAAACGCAGCAATGTTTGCCTTCTTCACGGCGGAACCACTGGGGTAGTACCCACCTACATGGATTCCTACATAGAAATCGTACCACCAGCCTACTACCTCTACATCGCAGAAACATTGTAAAATCGCCAGTCAGACGCCAACCATGCATAGGTTCCATATGTACCATCCAAATTGTTATAATATTTACCAAACACCTTGTATTTCCAATAGTGACTAGCTCGTAGCCTAATGGTTAAGACATCTGACTACGCCGCGAGTCCTGAGTTCAAATCCTACCCGAAGCCAACATTTGTTAAAAACACAAATTTTAGTTCGTGCAGAATAATACCAAAATAATATGCAATGCTGTCCCTATACTGCTCTTGGGAACGCAATGGAGTGTAAGATTTTTTTGAATATTACCAAAATGGCGGCGACTTGGTTCGCTACCCGTCGCGTCTCGTGTCCGAAAAATGGGCTACGGGTGTGGTCTTCGCCTACCCCATGTATGGGAAAAAGGCGTGATTGTATATATGTTCAGACTTTATTTTATCTAAGACCCGATTTCAACGATCGCTTTGGAAACCAAGTTTAATGTTGATGAAATGCAAACTGTAGCATTGAACTCAGTTAAACGCTTAAACTTCGTTTTTCTTGAACTGATCGCGTTTAGTTTCAACGGTGAAATCCGCCCTTAGTCTCATTTCCTCGTTTTGTTCTTGACGTTCGTTTTTCTTACAGGCAACTTCATAACGACGGTGGCGCTGCTGATGCACCCGAAACTTCGCGGCCACGTGACCACGATGTTCGTGCTGTCACTCTGCGTCTCTGACCTGCTGTTCTGCAGTATCAATTTGCCGCTGACAGCGAGCCGGTATGTACCGATAATGCGTTTTTATATGACTGCATACACATGCTTTTTATATGCTACCATGCAACTCTGGTCACCTAGCACAACAGCACAGGCGAGGCAGGGGACATAATGAGCGGGAGACTAGAGATGCCATGATTAGTGATTTTGCCGAATACCGAATATCCGGCCACGCTGTTGGCCGAAGCGCCGAATATTCGGCGCGGCGACAGGTTACAACCTGTCAAATTGCAGTGCGGGCGCTGCGGTCGCGGCGCGAGCGGGGGGCGTACTTGTTTTGATAGGCGAGCGAATCGTGTCACGAGCCGCATTATTTGTTTTTTGCTATATCATATTGGGGGAGACGTGTGGTGGCGGCTCGTTAAAAGAATACTACCATTCCATCTCATCCAATGGATCTCGTTAAAGGCGAGTAAGGGAAATAAACTGCACTGTGCACCCAACAGCGCATGATGGCGATGGGCTCACCACCTATCACACCGAGTGCATTATATTGTTTTGGTGAAACGTGGATTGTGGCAATCATCTGTTTTTGCAGTGAGTGCCCAGTCTCTGACTACCCCTTATGAGATAAAGTCGTGATCTTCATCACAAGTCCACCGCTGAACATAGGCCTCCCCCATGGAGTGTCACAAAAGTTTGTAGCTCTCATTTTGAGGGGATTTTGTGTTATTCATAGTTTAATAATTAATTGTAGTTTTGCTGGTAAAATGTATTAATTTTTGAATAATATGTTTGACTTTTTCTCTCATAATTTGATATTCGGTATTTGGCCGAATACCGAATATTAAAAAAGTGGCCGAATAGACCGAATACCGAATTATAACCGAATATTCGTGACATCTCTAAGCGAGATACATGGCGCATCTACCGGCTGATCTGAACGGCGTCGCGGCGGTCCAGTCAGCTATTACGCCCTATTAAGAGCACTCGCACACAAACCACATTATTATTTGTACCGTTGTTAACGACAATCGTTGTGCATTTCAAAATATGAAACATTATACTGGTGGAAGAATTCCTATGCAGGAATCCTAGGTAGGTACCACCTCAGGGCCAGTTATTCTGCCGTGAAGCAGTGTGTGCAAACATTACTGTATTTCGGTTTGAAGGGCACTGTGAGCTAGCGTAATCACTGGGCATATGAGACTTAAGAACTTATGTCTTCGGGTGATGGGCACAGTGTGGTGTCACACAGACATTTTCTGGGTGACACAGCATTTGTTATTGGCAGACGTTGCACTTACCATCAGGTGGACGTTTTGCTCGTTTCGTCACTTAATTAAAGAAAAAACTTAATGCCTAGAGGCATTCTCTGCCAGTGCACTCTGGGAAATAAACAATGATGGCAAATGCAATGTTTCTAAAAAAATCTGGGGTGGAAATACTAATTAATATCTGATTTTAAAAGTTATTTTTATATTACACGCGGCTTACACGCGAGTGAAGCCGCAATTTATAACTAAGTACAGCTACTTAGTTATAAAGTGTTAAGCACAATATAAAGTGTCGCTCGTGACCCTGAGACATCAGTTCTTAAGTCCCATATGCCTAGTTATTACACTAACTCTCAGTGTCCTTCAAACCGAAACCACCTTATTATACAGTTCTGCCTGGGTCTATATTATTTATTTTTAGTTTAGACCTGTGTAAAGCTCGTATGAATGTCAAAATCTAGTTAGTACACTAATAGTCCTTACGACCACGTGGCCTAGTGGTTAGCGTACCTGACTTCTACGCCGCGGGTCTTAAGTACGAATCCCAGTTGGAGCCGAACATTTTTTTTTTGTTTTCATTTGTTCAATTGTTTTGTTTTCGTGTGTGGTTGTGTTGTGCATGTGAAATGTATGTCTGTGAAACTCAGTATCGTTTATCGATAATTCGAATATGGAAAAATCGTTTGCTGAATCTGTTAACAGCAGGCGAGCCAACGTTCGGGCAGGACAAGGTCTGTCGGGTCCGCTAGTTAAGTAAATGAATTAGTATTTTTTCATCATGCATCCTAACAAACAAAGTCTCCAAATTTATTATAGTACGATTAACACTTCATGTTTAACTTTGTATATTTATTTAACAGGTACATAAAACAGCAATGGGCTCTTGGTCCACGCCTGTGTCAGATGTTTGCGTTCGTGTTCTACGGGAACGAGGCCGTATCACTCTTGTCTATGGTTGCCATTACCATAAACAGGTAAGATTTTCTTTTCTGCGGCAGTATTGCATTCCAGTTTAGTTTTATTGAAATTTTTCTTTTTTTTCTTAATCATACATACGAGCCTTTTTCCCATAAAATGGGTAGACAAAGGCCACACACGTAGCCCTCTTTTCGCCCCGCGGGAAAGGCGACGTGACGGGTGGCGAATCACGTCGCCGCCATTTTGGTACGAGTCAAAAAATTCTTACTCCCCATTTCGTTCCTGCGAGCAGTATAGTGACAGCATTGCATATTATGGTGTTATTCTGCACGTAATGACTGTCAGTACAATACTTTGTTTGCCTTTTACGACACCTCGGTAGGAAAGAGATAGGTGCCATTCTACTATGCATTCTTAATCAGTATCCCAGATATTTATAAAATACACGTACATTTATTTTTTTATGTATTCTTTGCAAATTGTAAATTTATGAACCAGAATTATAAATAGATTCCATCAATAGATTCAGGAGCTCTCCCCTCACTTCTAAATTTACTGATGGTTAAAAAAAATCGACTGGACAGAAACATTGCTTGGTAAACGCAAAATATGATTTAACTCTTGTTTTTAAGACTATCGCACCAGAATGTATTTAATTTAAGTACTTACTTTTTTAATGTTTTTTTTATTTGATATAAGTGACGGAAAGAGCAAAACGTTCACCTGATGGTAAGTGCAACGTGTGCTGTGTCATCTAGATCATTTATCTGTGACACCACACTGCGCCCATCACCTTGAGACATCAGTTCTTAAGTCTCATATCGCTCTCAGTGCCCTTCAAACCTAAACAGAGTATTGTTTGCACACTACTGCTTCACGGCAAAATAAATGGCCCTTAGGTGGTACCTACGTACCTAGACGGATTTTTTCAAATAAGTTTTGATCAAATTCATGACAAAAGTTGCCCGTATCAAAGTATCGTTTACGTATCTTTCTATGTATTTTTTTTAATTGTGGTCAATGACAGCGTGCCGTGCGTGTTTTGCTTTTAAATTCCAACACGTAATGGGGCTACAATAATTGAATATGTCATTTTAATATCAGCGGATAACACAGCACAACATTATTGAGTCATAATTAACTATTGTGTGGCCGTGTGGTGGCGGCTCGTTAAAAGAATACTACCTCTCCATCTCATCCAATGGATCTCGTAAAAGGCGAGTAAGGATAATTCCTTACTCGCCTTTTACGAGATCCATTGGAATTAAACTGCACTGTGCACCCAACAGCGCATGGTGGCGATGGGCTCACCACCTATCACACCAAGTGCATTATATTGTTTTGGTGAAACGTGGATTGTGGCAGTCATCCGTTTTTGCAGTGAGTGCCCAGTCTCTGACTACCCCTTATGGGATACAGTCGTGATCTTATGTATGTAATTAACTATTTACTGTATGTACATATATATATTTTAATATGTCGTCGTTTCAGCCTATAACCAGTCCACTGCCGCACATAGGCCTCCTCCATAGATAGCTACAAAAGTTTGTAGCTCTCATTTTGGAGGGATTTTGCCATAGTTGCCACGCTTGGCAGGCGGGTTGGTAACCGCAGTCTATTTATTCGCATGTTCCAAGAAGATGCTGCTGCCCATCTCCTAGTTTTCATTTTCCCTCTGTTGACTTTACGACGGGATGTGATGAGGTGGTAGATTCTCTAAGGCCGCCACCACACGGCATTTTAATATGAACAATAGATTATTATTGAATGTGAAATATTTTTTTAAAGTAATATGATGATGGTGATGATGTCCTCTTGGTCGATTTTCGACTACGAATACTGTCGGAAGCTATCAACTGTATATAATACTAGCTAATGCCCGCGACTTCGTCCGCGTGTATTTAGAGTTTTAAATATCCCGTGGGAACTCTTTAATTTTCCGGAATAAAAAGTATCCTATGTCTGTCTCCAGGATGCAAACTATTTTTGTGCCAAATTTCGTCGAGATCGGTTTAGCGGTCGAACCGTGAAAAGGTAACAAACAGACAGAGGGACAGAGAGAGTTACTTTCGCTTTTTTTTTTAAACGAAGCTTTACAGTAGGATTTCTCCTGTGTCGTGGGTGCGTTTTACAGACATAGAGAATATTTGTCCCGTGCGGGAATCGAACCGCGCCCGATGTCGCCCATGCGATAAGATCGGAGGTAGGCCAGGAGGCAATGTCAGAAACACAGACAATCACAACACAACCAAACCCGAAAACCAACAATTTGTGTTTTTGCAAATCATTGTGCGGCTATCGAAATAAAAAAAAACATCTTAATTTCAATAAGGAAGACGGAAATCATTAGATTAGTAATTATAGTCACAGCTTAGTTTTTTTCGTGATTCCAATGAGCTGTGTGGGATTTTTATACAGCAGCCGCTGGGCCAACTCCTTTTCGGCACAAGGCGTTTTTTTTTATTTTACATCCTTTGTTCATTTTACATGTTCTTGTGCTGAATAAATGTTTTTTTTTCTACATACACGGATTTCTACATATAAGGAGTAGGCCAGACCCGTAGCCCACTTTTCTCCCTGCGGGCGCATCTATCGGGTATATTTTTTATCTCTTCTTTATTTTCGAACCTATGACCCGCGGTGTACACTGACCAGTAGGCGGTCCTCGGCATATTATGCTTAATATAACGTGTGGTGGCGACGCAACAAAATCTTTCATCCCGTCTCATGCCGTGGGTGTAGTAAAGTCGACCATGGGAAATGCCGGAACTATCTTGAAAAATGCCATACCGAAAATATGTGGTTGACGAACGCATTGTGGTGCCACACAGAAATGGTATGGGTGACACAACATTTGTTACGGGCAGAAGTTTCACTTACCATTTGTTAGTCACCTTAATTTTTTTACCTTATAAAGGCCTTTCCAACGGGGCAGTAAACAGTTACGTTATAGTATATCCACCAGAGATGAGACCTTCTGCTTGTAATGAAAGATATCGCAGTGTACGAAATCAACCAAAAGAATATAAACATAAACTAATCTATTTCTTACTAGGTCACGCAAAACCGACTAACACATAATATTGACAGGACATAATATTGTGACTTGATATAACTCTTTTGACTATGAAAATAGCAATGGACACTTGGTTGGACCAATTTTAATTTTCATGTAACAGGTAAATAGAGATACAATATAATGTAAAAAAACATAATTACATCAAACTTTGTTTCTTCTACATCGTAGCTCTCAACAGCTACGATGGACAATAAAAAAAACTAAATTGGCGGGTGCTATAAATATACTAATAAATAGTTAAAATAATGATTATAATCTGGTCATTTAATTTAAGTAAATGTACAAGTAACATTCAAGTAAATATGAGAAGTCACATCGAAGAAAATATAACGAGACTAAATTTGAGAGACACTATCGCCGCTCTTATCCTCCCCAGATATTAACACTTTTTGCCGCATTTCAATACGGAAGTATAAAAAAATAAAAGCAGTGCTTTTAATCTGCGCACTTAACGCGCGTTCTTCCCGCCTACATTTGTATAGCATCGTAACACGTGGGAAGTCTCAGGCAGTTAAAAGTCCGCGGGTTATTTATTGCGTCATTGAGCCGCTAGCGGAGTGGCTTGTTTTTAAATTAAGTTGTAAAACATAATAATATTAGAGGCGCACGGAGAGTTGTGAGAGTGGTGTTGCGTGCAGCGAAGATTAGGAAAATTACTAGCATTTACTTTTAGTTTTTTATAAAGCGTAATAAGGGTTACATAATCACCATTAGACCGACTCGTTACCACTTTTACAGTTTCAGTAGAAGAAACAAAATGTGATGTAATTATGTTTTTTTACAATATATTGTATCTTTATTTAACAGGTACATGAAAATTAAAATTGGTCCAACCAAGTGTCCATTGCTATTTTCATAGTCGAAATAGTTATATCAAGTCACAATATTAAGACCTTTTGCCGATATCGAGAAAAAAAATTACAATCATTCTAACAACACTAAACGTCCATTGCTTGTCAATTTTTAATGACATCTTTCATTTGTAACAAAAATACTCCTTTACGATACTGTTTTTTTGTTAAGATATTGCTTAGGTGTTAGTTGAGGTATAGCCGTAATTTTTTTTGCTCTTAACGGCACCTCCAGCCCTTTCTCTAACAAAACTGTAATGTTCTTCGTGAAAGCCATTGTTTGTTTTTTTATTGTATTACACTTTTTCTGCCCACTTATTATTACACTGGCACAAGAGCCGTGGTAGCTCAGGGTCTAGGCGCTCGCTTTAAAGTTCATAGTACGCGATTGACCTGGGTTTGATTCCCGGTGGCAGCACCACTTAAATTGTTAAGTGCTGATTTAGCACGAGCTCGGCGGTGAAGTAAAACATTGTGAGAAATCCTGCATGTCTGAGAAATAAAAAAATATTTCGACGACATGCGAAGTCCGCCAACCCGCATTGGAGTAGCGTTGCCGATTATTACCAGCAAAACCCTCTCGAAAATAAGAGGGAGGCCTATACTCAGCAGTGGGACATTTAGAGGCTGTAACTTTTTTTAATCTTACGCTTTTCTAATAGTTTATTTTATCACCATCTCTGACATAAGTTATTTAAATAAAAAATAAAACCCGCATGTCATTGCCTGGATATTTTGAAACCACTCTTTTCTGTTTATCATTTGTTTAACTTTGAACACTGGCTGGCTGGCATGCGACAAAAGATAATAGAGGAGAATGTCATCTAGATCTATAAACACGTATTACTCCCGAACCCTATCATTACGTTGACTTTATCACCTCCGCCGGTACAATATAGCAAATTACGAGCAATAGCCAGTAATTGCTGTACCACAAATACACCCGGGGGTGTAATTCTCGTGGCGGCCTCATTCCATATATTAATTTACAAAACACCAGTACATTGCATGTATGAATTCACTCCGAACATTCACCCACTTCGATAATTGATAGAACTAAATACCCGTATGTCACGCATTAAAATTTTGTTTTTATTGAAGTAATGGATCGGGCGGCGGGCGTTATGATGGCAACATTTCAATTTACATCAAAGTGGGGCCATTGTTGTTTGAAAACCTGTCAGCGTAAAAAGGTTCCATTTAAAGTCCGAAAGTGATTTACAACGATTCTTTACGAGTTTTCTAATAAATACTGTTCGTCTGGTTTATTACTTTCTTTTAAATGTTCAGGGTGCGGTGCGTTTTATCTCAATTCTATTGCAAGTTTACAAAGTTTAAAAAAGGTCCAACGTCCATAATCTCTATCTTCGAAAAAGACCAACAAATGAGGAACACTCACACGACAATTTTACCTAAATGTATTTTTATTATAATTTTTTTTAGTCTTTAATATATTTACTCTATGGTTTTTTTCAGACTGCCTTTATTCGCGCAGATTAACACCATAATGTGCAATGCTGTCACTATACTGCTCGTGGAAATGCAAAGTGGTCAGTTTTTTTTTTTGCTCGTATTTTAGCGGCGACGTGGTAAGCCACCCGTCACGAGTTTCCCGATGGGCGAAAAGTGGGCTAAATGTGTAGCCTCTACCTTTTATTTTTATAAAATATTATGTAATATTTTTCATTACAGTACTATATCCGTACCTCTACTCTTAAAAAACAACAAATAATGTAATAAAATTGACGACAGCGGTCTAGTTGAGAGTTTCTGACTCCTACGCCCTGGATCGTGATTTCGAGTCCCAGCCGGAGCCAGCACTATGATAAAACACAAATTGTTGGTTGGGTTTGGCTGTATTGTAATTTTTTCAGTGTCAATGTAGTATCCCATGCGCAGTGATAGCCCTACATTATTTCGATGTCGTCGTTTTTTAAAAATTGGTTCCGGACGGGTTTTAATTGATTTATAATTTATCGCAATTAAGTTTCGCGGATGGTTTAGATTCAGAATTGGCCCCGGTAGGTGGCGCTGCGATAGAGTTCTAGGAAAATGACAAAAGTCACTCAGTCTATATATCCCGCCACCAGTAGTCTACGTAAGTTCCACTACGGTGCAAGTCATTTTGCCGTCAAGTAGCAGAGTGCAAACATTACTATGTCATATATTTAATGAAGAAATCCATCATAATGAAGGAAAGTAAGTTAATTTGATAAGATCCGCATGCAAAATATAAAAATTGTGTATATTACCTAGTTTTTTGAAGAGCACCGCCCGCCCTCCCTCAGTAGAAGATAATATACACCACTGAAGTCGAGAACACGACACGTATTTCGCCCCAAAACGAGGCATTATCAAGTGTCATAGACTCTACCACAGACGGCCGTCTGTCGTAGAGTCTAGAGTGTTCTCGACTTCAGTGGTGTATGTTATCTAGTGGTAGTATTGTAGTGGTCGGTGGAGGGTACCTGGTGGCGGTTCCTGGTGGCGGTGTTAGTTTGCTTGTGCACGCTGCTGTAGAAGGGCGGGCGGTGCTCTTCAAAAAACTAGGTAATATACACCATTTTTATATTTTGCATGCTGATCTGAGCAAATTAACTTACTTTCCTTCATTCGTCAGTAAGGCACTGCCAGGTAGTGGAGTCACTGGGCATATGAGACTTAAGAACTGATGCCTCACGGTGACGAGAGTAGTATGATGTCACACAGAAACTTCTTAAGGGCAGACGTTGCACTTACCATCAGGTGAACGATTTGATCGTCCCGTCACTTTCTACCAGGGTAATGTTGCGCATAACGCGTGTCGTATTCAGTGTAGGTTATAACCTTCTAAGGTAGGTAGATTAGAACCTCCTAGTAAAGTAGTAAAGACTAATTTCCTGGCAGTGAGACATGAAGCCGTCGGCAGCATTTTATATATTTATTTATAGAAACTTTCTTTCACTTCTTTCCAGTATCAAGTAACATTTATAGGTATCAATATATGCCGAATACTGATAGGTGTCTGGTAGAGTAGAATAGCACCTACCTCTTTCGCACCGAGTGGTCGAAAGAGGCCACTAACGTATCGTCCCAAAAACGGCCTCTCGAGGGCGAAAAGTGGGCTACATGTGTGGCCCCTGCCTACCCCTTATATGGGAAAAAGGCTAGGTAATTTTTTTTAAGCTTCAAAATTTAGATCGACTGATTCTAGACTGATAGAGACAATACAAAAAGTACAGTTTTGGTCATTAATTGAATTTTCCAATTACTCGCTTTCACAACCATGTGCTGCATAACAAACTGTCTGTATTAAACATGAAAACGCAAAATATATACATAAATTACAAAATTCAATTCGAACACTACCGTCGTTCGAATTGGCGCCAAAAGTCCAGTCGGCAGCGTTCCATCATAGTTATAATCGTGTTTTTTTTTGTTAATTGAAACTGCCTGACACTGAGAACTCTGCACCGCTCAGCATTGTTTACATATTTTTGTCACTGGCCGAAAAGTTTGATTATATTCCGATCCAGGCAATAAAAAATTTAAATAGCCGGATGGCTCGTGACATTACGCAGATGTGAAGCGCATGCGGGCTCTTTGATATCATTTCCTTGATTTCCTTGTAACGGATTCCACGGCTTTTACTTTTAGGTTCAATGATTGTTCTATATTTGATTACAGTTTGTGTGGTAATAATTTCTGAACACATTTGTATATTGTGTGAATGACTTAGTCTATGTTAGTGAAAACTTTGTGTAATCGGTTTAGGTAGGTACCACCCCGGGGCCAGTTATTCTGTGTTTCGGTTTGAAGGGCACTGTGAGTTAGCGTAATCACTGGGCATATACGACTTGAAAACGTATGTCTCAGGGTGGGTGGATTTTCTGGGTGACACAACAACTTTTATGGACAGACGTTACACTTACCATCAGGTGAAGGTTTCGCTTGTTTCATCACTTTATCCGATAAAAAAAATAAAAAAATATACACAGTTTAATAAAAAAAAGAAAGAAACAAGATCTGTAAAACATTGGAAACAAAAGTGACGCGGTATTGTGAAGTCGAAATGGAAATGGAAAATTGGAAATGGAATTAATTCCAATTGAAATATTGGCTGGTATTTCAATTAGAATCGATTTTGTTTTTATAACAAACAGCATAACTAATGGTCTTGTAATTAGTCAGTTGAAAGAGAAAACTGGCAACATCGCAACACTAAAAGTATAAGCGAGGGAAAAGTTTTAATGTTAAAATTTCACGCATGCGTGATTATTGCTGTTTTTTCATTTGGGCGGACAAATCGCATGACGATAATATAAGTTGCAAGAAAATCAGTTGAAAGTGTCATCAATCAACAGTCTTTTACGACTACAAATTATAGTTATCACGTGAATTGGAAAATGAATAGCTTTTACGCGAATACCACACATTTAAATAAACCACAAAACGGTGGTAGATTTTAAAAAATTACGTTTGACGAACGAAATGTATATTTCTTACGTTGAAGAATAAATCATTTTCATTTCAGTTTCATTTCATTTCATTTCATCTAGTTTTTACGGATTTTTATGGCGTTTCATTTTCAACTATTCATAACCCGACGTTTCGAGCGCTTTACAGCACCGATGGTCACGGGAGGACTTAAGGTTACAGATGTCCTGATGTAGTTACTGGTGGTAGGATTCCTATGCAGGAGTCCGTCTAGGTAGGTACCACCCCAGGGCCAGTTATTCTACCGTGAAGCAGTAGTGTGCAAGCATTACGCAAGCATTACTGTGTTTCGGTTTGAAGGGCACTGTGAGCTAGCGTAATCACTGGGCATATGAGATTTAAGAACCTACGTCTCAGGGTGATGGGCACAGTGTAGTGTCACACAGAAATTTTCTGGATGACACAGCATTTGTTATGGGCATACGTTGCACTTACCATCAGGTGAACGTTTTGCTCGTTTCATCACTTTATACAATAAAATAAAAAAAAGATAACCCGGGGTACTTTCAGCGTTTACTCACTAACTAAGCACTGCAAAATACGAGTATGTTTATTCCTCAGACTCCTTCATCGCCGAACACGTTTTTTATCATCACTTGCAACTGCAACACTTAAGAGGTTTCGAAACTAGGTTACTAACTAACTATTAAATTTAAGGTAGGTGGTAGAATTCCTTTGCACGTGACTACTACCGTGTGATAGAGATTTCTACCACCCCGTCTCATCCTGCGGGTGTCGTGAAAGTCGACAGAGGGAAAATTAAACAAGAAGATGTGCAGCAGCATCTTCCAGGAACATCTCTATAAATAAACTGCGGTTGCCAACCCGCCTGCCAAGCGTGGCAACTATGGCAAGATCTCCCCAAAATGAGAACTACAAACTTTTGTGGCAATATATGGGGGAGGCATAGGCCTTAGCAGTGGACGAGTGATAGGCTGAAAAGACGAAGACGAAGACCACCGAAGTGTCAGATGCTGTGACGGTTTGAAGGCCAATGAAGCTGGTGCAATTACAAGGTATATGCGACTAAAGAACCGATATCTCGGTTTAAGGATGTCAGGTCCTAAAACCAGAAAGCATTACCAGCAAGTTAAACCGGACTTTTTGGTAAAACTTGGGTAATAGGCCGGACACCTCAACTTAATAAGGACTTATTGTCTTACTTTTAAAATGTTAATTTATGATTAGTCTTTTTTAATCTTTTATCATCAAATCGTCTGACTTCCTTATGATAGAAAGTAAGAAAGAAAAAGTTTATTCGGCAAAAACCGCTGACGTACAAAACATGCATTTACAAACAAACATTAACCAAAAGTAACCTTAAGTAATCCTTACCACTAATTATATATTACTGTACGTTTGGCTATTGTATGTACGTCGCGGGTCATGCCAAAAGGGTCATCACTCAGCTATAGTTGCGCTAACAAGCGCAACGCTGATTTTCAGTGATGACCGCAAGTTAATACCCTGGAGAATGCAGTCCCGAGACCGGTTTAATGATGAATTAAAATATCACTCATTTACCACCACTGGAACTGTATTCACCAACTAAATTAAACTAAATCTAATTATGAAATAACGAGTTTAATGAATCAGTATTTTATATATAGTTATTTCAAAATTAAATTAAACAGCGCGCCGAACCCTTGACTGGTATAATGTAAAAAACCTAACCTTAAAAGTAGGACAAGCTGGACACCGTCTAATTTGGTCGGACACGTATCCATAATCTCCCAACTATGTCCGGCTGTATCTGGACGCTTGGCGACCCTATCTCGGCTCGAAGTTCTCGGTGACATAGATACTGTTATGGACATATGACTTTCAGGCCAGATGATTTCGCCATTTACTACGTTTTGCCACTTAATTCAATAAAAACAAAAAAACGAGCTAATAAAGAGACCTTTTGTGTTGTTAAAATATGCTAATTCCATACTTTACCTGAAAATAAAATTAAATCTTTTGTGATGTGATGATAAACTACGAAACGACGGCGGAACTTAATACGTAAATTAAAAAAAAAAAGTAAAGTAAAGCAACAGCCTATAAATGTCCCACTGCTGAGCATAGGTCTCATTTCTGCAAGGGTTTTGTGGCCGGGAAGAGTCCGCCTCGCTGCTCCAACGTGGGTTGGCGGACTTCGAAATATTTCTATTCCTCGGACATGGAGGTTTCATGACAATGTTAGCGCTTAAAATTGAAGAACTATTGTCTCAGGTACTAGAGAGATTTTATTCCTTTTAATTTTTCCAGCGGGCTTTATTTAGCTTTGCTAAAGCTAAATAACTTTAGCTGATAAATAGCTTAGCTTAGAACTGGATGACAATTCATCATTAACTCGCTTTCTTGTCTGTTTGGTACAAATTTCGCAATTGGTAACAAACTAACTTTATACTTTTAGTCCGTTTTAAAAACGTAGTATATAATAAGTTTTTTATGCGATACTTGTTTTAGGTTGACGACCGCGTGGTTTAGCAGTCAGAGTACCTGACTCCTACGCCGCAGCTTTTGCGTTCGAATCCCAGTCGGAGCCAACATTTGTGGTAAAGCACACATTGTTGGTTGTCGAGTCTTATTGTGTTGTAAATGTCCCCGTGTTTCTGACACTGCATCCCAAGCCTCCGATCTTATCGCAGCAGCGTTACATCGGGTAAGTTGGGACGAGTAAGTGCCTCTGTGTTTGCGCGTACGCTTGTGGCACTATAATATCTCCTGCGCAGTTGATAGCTCGCGACAATTTTAGAAGGTTGTCGCCGCGGTCGAAATCGACCACGAGGAAATCGTCATCATCTCGTGTTTATTTAAAAATTTGAGCACAAACAATTAATGTAGGCAAATACATTAATTTATCTTAAATATAATTTTACATGTAGTAATTATATCAAACTCAAGAAAAATGGCTATGTAATATGATGATATATCATACAGTAGTAGTTAAGCAGCGGCATTTAATATAATTTACGTCTCTTCGACATCTGTGAAGTGAAATTATAACGCGGCGAAGTATAGGACGTGGTGTAAGTATTGGGGCCCGTTCTCACGTTACGTACAGTTCTGCAGGATTGGTTTTTTACAGCCACTTTCGACAGGATCACGTGAACGTATCCCACCTGTAATTACTGGCAGAAGAATTTTGACCCCGGTCCCCCCTGTGACTCCGGTCACGTGCTCCTCTCACCTATGAGAACTATCATACGATCTTGCAAAAAGACTTTTATTAAAAGAAACCGGTACGTTGTAGGAATTGATCAGACTTATGTCCAGAGACCATGCATTCTTTACTGCTGCTCACCTGTGAATATTGCCATCCGAGGTTTTAGCAGGATCACGTGAACCGTATGTTATAGGAATTGACACTTAGATCAAACTTATGTCCAGAGACCATGTATTCCTTAATGGTGGTACCTGTAAATATTGGCATCCGAGATTTTTGTAGGATCACGGGAACCGTATGTTTAGGAATTGACACTTAGATCAGACATGTCCAGAGACTAATTATTTGATCTTTTCGGGGCAAAGAGCATAGTATGCTTAAATTGAAGTGTCTGTTCGTAATAACAAAATAACAGATTTTTAATCAATGCTTATGAAAGTGTATACGGTATTTTATGTCTGTCTGTCTGCCTGTTTGTTCCGGCTACTCTCCGCAACGGCTGGACTGACTTTGACGGGACTTCCACTGACAGATAGCTGATATTATAGCGGGTGACTCAGGCGACTTTAATTTTAGAAAAATAATTAGAGTTCCGCGCTAAAGAATTAAACCACGAAAATGCGATTAAAATTGGGAAGTATATATGAATATCATCGATCGGGGTCGGCTTTTTCCTCGGGCGAAACCGCGGGGCGCAGCTAGTACATATAGAAAAGTGATAGACAACTGACTCGTCAGGATACCTCCGAAACCACAAGACCTATTAGTTTGAAATTTGGCATACATAGTCCTATCCCGACATAGACCATAGAACACCGTTTAAGAACGGATTTTATGAATATTTACTGCTAAATGGGTAAAAGAACTGGACTCATGGCCCAGCAAAGATGGCTCGTAACAGCTAATTAATATAGTATATCATCGGTCGGGGTCGACTTTTTTTACGCGGGCCACTGCTAGTATCAAAGAACATATAATCATGGTACAAAAGCTTATTAGACTCCAAAGTTACTAGTTAATAGAATCAGGCGTTACTTTGCGGAAATCCATTATAGTACAGGAAAGAAAGTTAATTGACTAAGATCCGCATGCAAAATGTAAAATGGTGTGTATTACCTAGTTTTGAAGAGCACCGCCCGCCCTCCCACAACAGCGTGCACAAGAATACCAATGCCAAGACTCGGCGGTTGACAGTCGTAGAGTCAATATCACTAGATAATGCCTCGTTTTGAGGTGAAACACGTGTCGTGGTCTCGACTTCAGTGGTGTGTATTGCCTAGTGGTAGTGTTGTAGTGGTGGAGGGTATCTGGGGGCGGCTCCCGGTGGCGGTATTGGTATTCTTGTGCACGCTGTTGTGGGAGGGCGGGCGGTGCTCTTCAAAACTAGGTAATACACACCATTTTACATTTTGGATGCGGATCTTAGCAAATTAACTTTCTTTCCTTTACTCCAAAGTTACTGTACATAATCTTCGACGAAGTTCACACCGGCCAGTAGTCATCGGCCGCACAGTACCTAAGAGTTTTGAAATGGGTAAAGCCTAACCGATTAATCCGGCTCTGATATTTTTCTAGAAAATATCCCAAGTCGTGTTCACAAGTTTCTCTTTTATATAGTCAAAACTTGGAGCCGCGCTGGTCGCATATGTATTGCTAATTTTTACCGTCGTCATTGTTGTAAAAAATATTGGCAGTTTCAATCGAATTAATGCACAATGATTTAAAATCTCTAGCTTACTTATATTTTGCATACTGATGAGACGATGTGCAAAACTTAAGTCAGAAACCTATGCAGGAATTTGTTTACGTAGGTACCACCCCAGGGCCAGTTATTTTGCCGTGAAGCAGTAGTGTGCAAACATTACTGTGTTTCGATTTGGCATATGAGACTTAAGAACTCATGTCTCAAGATGACGGGCGCAGTGTGGTTTGACATAGAAATGTTCTAGGTGACACAGCATTTGTTGTGGACAGACGTTGCACTTACCATGCAAAATGCACGTTTCGCTCGTTTCGTCACTTTATTAAATAAATTTTTATTAAATAAAACAAAAACGCTTTCCCGCTTCCTCCTGTAGTTTAAGCCACGGCTATGTGCCCATAAAAATAAAACCCATTGCCGATGGCGGGTCAGTACCCGCCGCATAAAGAAGTGGTTGTTCAGTGCTGCGGCCCGATGTGGTTTCAATTGTTTTGCTTTGAAGGCGTCGTCTCTGCCATCTGAGTCGACGAGTCTTGTGTTTAAATCTTATCTAAAAACACTGACGACCGGCGTAGCCTAGTAAACGGAGTGCCTGACTTCTCCGTCGTGGGTCCTGAGTCCGAATCGCAGGCGGAGCCAACATTTGTGTATAAAACAAATTATTGGTTTTCGGGTCTGGTTGTGTTGTGATTGTCGCCGTGTTTCTGACACTGCATTCTTGCCTACCTCCGATCATATCGCATCAGTCTTACCTCAGGCGAGGATAGGTTGGGACGAGTGTGTGCCTCTGTGTTTGCGCGTACACTTGTGGCACTATAATATCTCTTGCGCAGTTGATAGCTTCGGACTTCCTATGCAGGAATCCGTCTAGGTAGGTAGCACCCCAGGGCCCGTTATTCTGCCGTGAAGCAGTAGTGTGCAAACATTACTGTGTTTAGGTCTGAAGGGCACTGTGAGCTAGTGTAATCACTGCATGCATATAAGACTTAAGAACTGATGTCTCCGGGTGATGGGCGCAGTGTAGTATCACACAGAAATGTTCTGGCTGACACAGCATTTGCTATTGGCAGACGTCGCATTTACCATCAGGTGAGCGTTTTGCTCGTTTCATCACTTGACTCAAATAATAAAAAATGTCTGGGTGACACAGCACTTGTAATGGTCAGGCGTTGCATTTACCTCAGTTGAGCGAATTGTTCGTTTCGTCACTTTCTTTCAAAAATAACCATAATAAGATAGTAGAGATATAAACGAAGATTACTAGCCCTTAACAAACAACAAACTCATAAGTAGTTGAGGTTACATAACTTAGGGCCACACTGAATCTTGTAAGCCGTGGTAGCTCAGGGGCTAGGCGCTCGCTTTAAATTTCATAGTACGCGAGTGACCTGGGTTCGATTCCCGGTGCCGGCACCACTAAAATTGTTAATTGCAATTTTAAGTGCTGACTTACCACGTGCTCGGCGGCGAAGGAAAACATCGTGAGGAAACCTGCATGTCTGAGAAATTAAAAATATTTCGAAGACATGTGAAGTCCGCCAACCCGCATTGGAGAAGCGTGCCGGATTATTCCTAGCTCCAAAACCCTCTCAGATATGAGAGGAGGCTTGTGTTCAGTAGTGGGACATTTATAGGCTGAAACTTTACTTTTTTTACTACACTGAATCTTGCTATTATTTTTTATTGGATGAAGGTAGGTGCAACGTCTGCCCATAACAAATGCTGTGTCACCCAGAAATATTCTGTGTGACCGCACACTGAGCCCATCACCCTCAGACATAAGTTCTTAAGTCTCATATGCCCAGTGATTACGCTAGCACACAGTGCCCTTCAAACCGAAACACAGTATTTGCACACTACTGCTTCACGGCAGAATAATTGGCCCTGGGGTGGTACCTACCTAGACGGATTCCTACATACCTGACTATTTTAAATTTTCTCACACACCAAGGGCTCACATTGTTTCAATCCCAAAAGTATATCGAACAAGGGCATAGAACATAAGAAAACATCGCGGTAAATCCACTTTCGATACGGAAGGTGAAATTTAATTAGTTACAAAAAATTATTGACATTCGACATTGAATTCTGTATTTATAAAAATACACCAATCATAACGTAATTCGTATTTATGAGTGGCCAGGGTACACAATTTTAGCGCTCCTTACGTCTAGTGTAACCTTGTTAATAAATACCGTCGATTAAATTACATTAAAACTAAAATAACTTAGTGCGGATATTCATTAGTGTTCTTATTTTGTTTATATATTCGTGTAACTGGCAATAATACATATAAAAGTTTCAGCCTATAAATGTCCCACTACTGAGCACAGGCCTCCTCTCATTTCTGAGAGAGTTTTTGGAGCTAGGAAGAATCCGCCACGCTGCTCCAATGCGGGTTGGCGGACTGCACATGTCTTCGAAATATTTTTTATTCCTCAGACATGCAGGTTTCCTCACGATGTTTTCCTTCACCGCCGAGCACGTGGTAAATCAGCACTTAAAATTGCAATTAACAATTTTAGTGGTGCCGGCACCGGGAATCGAACCCAGGTCACTCGCGTACTATGAAATTTAAAGCGAGCGCCTAGCCCCTGAGCTATTAATTAGGTATTAATGCTAAGCTGTCGAGTTGAGAAAATTTTCAAAATTATTGAACCTTTGAAAAACCATATTTGGTCTAGAAATTAATAGATAATTTATTTAAATTTTATGGATTTTATCGCGTTTAATTTTACTATTTATAACCCGACGTTTCGAGCGCTTTACAGCACCCATTGTCACGGGAGGACTGAGGTGACAGATGTCCCGATGCAGTCTTGCCAGGTGGATAAGACAACAATACGGTGCACGGTAGGCTAAAATTACCAGAAATATGGTGATGCAGCTTACATTATTACGGTAGATTTACGGTAAACAAAACAGTAACACTAAAAGAGGCAAATTTAACCATTTTCCTATTTTAGTTAAAAGAACATAAAAACAACATGTATTTTACTTTCACTTATTCACGTTGTAATCAATTTGAACATCAACGAGATTCACACGTTGCGAAATTTTTGTTTGGAGTCGCTTTTAATTATTATTTTTGGTCCGATCTACGCAGAAAGAGCTAACTGTATCTTGAAGTCTTGCAGTGGTATGCTTGGTTTTTGATTTAATTCAGTAATTATACGATCCCAAGCTGGTGGTAGTATAGTAAAATTAAAAGCGATAAAATCCGTAAAATTGGTTTCATTTGAATGTGTAGTGTTCGCGTAAATATAAGAAATCATTAGATAATTTATCTTTGATTTAAAAAAAATCGAAATTTCTCTAAGATTTATAAAGAATTATTTTTTTCTTATGAGTTGACCGTGGCAGTGCAATGCTTTATATCAAAAAAATTAATCAGGTACTGACTGTGAATAAAATGTATTAGAGTACGATTAAAAAAATATTAGGATCGCAATGTGGCGTTTACAGAGGGTTGCTACATATATTATCTTATCCCGGGCAAACAAGTGTGCTTTCCCACGATGGATAAGCGGTGAGTGGTTTTTAAACGCCGATAACAGGACTCTCGGGAGTGATTGCGTGAAAGGGGGCAGCGTGAGTGCCGCCTGATTTAATCAAGTATCGGAATTGTTTGCGATAGATTTATCTCATATCCAATTAAATTTGGACGTGGTAAAGCGGCGGAAGATCAGCATCTGGGTACGAGGCCGCCACAGGATGTTCTTCCATATCTTTTTAAGAGTTCCTGATCCTCGAAATCCGTCTAGGTAGATAGAACCACCGCACGGCGTTATTCTGCCGTGAAGCAGTGGTATGCATGCATTACTGTGTTTCGGTTTGAAGGGCACTGAACTAGTGTAATTACTGAGCAAATGAGACTTAAGTTGCTGAGGCTGTCGAGCGCAGTGTGGTTGCTCTGAGTGACAAAGAATTTTAATAATCAGTCGTTGCACTTACCATCGGGTGAACGTTTTGCTCGTCTCGTCACTTTCTCTAGTAAAAAAGAGCTATGTCTGTTACTCCAGTTCGTAAACGATCGTTTACTTTTGTTTCCAGATACACACTAATAGCTTACTACGACATGTACTCGCAGATCTACACCAGCACCAAGATCTGGATACAGCTGCTTCTCATATGGCTCGTGTCTTTCGGAATCATGGTACGTATAGTATTACTTTGATTGTTCTATCAATTGAGTTACTCCAAGGGGTCTTTTATATACTTTTTTAAATATCTACATCCTACGCAAAGTGGTTTCACGACGATTCAATGATGAATTGATGAAGCATATAACGGATACTCCTTGGGGAACAAAGGTTTTTGAGTGGTAGCGGCTTAAGATAATCTACCACCCCATCTCATCCCGAGGGTGTCGGCAGAGTCGGATGGGGGAAAATTAAAAACCAGAAGATGGGCAGCAGCATCTTCCTGGAGCATCTGAACGAATAAGCTGCGGTTGCCAACCCGCCTGCCAAGCGTGGCAACTATGACAAAGTCCCACCTGAATGAGAGCTACAAACTTTTGTGGCTGTCTATAGGGGAGGCCTATGTTCAGCAGTGGACTAGTGATAGGCTGAAATGATGATGATGATGATGATGAACGTACCGGCAAAAGGGGTGTGGGGCGGCCCCCTACTAGATGCAGCGACGATCTGATTTCGTCGATTGATGCACGTAGCTTGGACCGTGTTTTGTGGCAATCTGGTATAAGAGGCTAATGTTCACTTACGATACGCTAATGTGACGATGAATGATGAACTACGATTGTGTTAAAAACTCAAACCAATCATATAAACCCATAAACGATCGATTGCTGGAGAAAATTATCTTCCAATTTAGACGACATAGTCATAATCGCAACGCTGGGCGACTGCAGTGCGATTCCTGCGCAACAAATATCTATACAGGATGTTTGGTAGAGGGTCCGACAAACCAAATCGGCCCATTTGGAGAAAATAAATCGAACTTCATCACCGAAATCGTACTTCATCGTCTTTCAAAAGTAAAAACATCCGGTCTAAAACAGATTTTGTAAATGTCATGGTGGTAAATAGGTACGATTTCGGTGAAAACCGGAAAATTCACAAAAAAAACCTTAAAAAAATTGGGGGGTCAGCGATTTTTTTTGGCCAACTTGTATTCTCCAAATGGGCTCTCGAACACGCCTATTTGTTTTGTCGGATCCTCTACCGAACACCCTATATTTTTGCTTCCAAAATAAAAACCTAATACATACTCAATATTTTAAGTCTGGAATATTTTAACTGATGGTAGGACACCTATGCATTAATCGGTCTGGGTAGGTACCACCGCCTTGCCAGTTATTCCGCCATCAAGCAGTATTGTCCAAAAATTACTGTTTCGGTCAGAAGAGCGCTGATAGCTAGTTCAATAACTGAGCATATGAAAGTGAAGAACTGATGTCTCAAGGTTACGAGAGCAGTGTGGTGCCGCACAGTAATTTCTGGGTGATGCAGCATTTGTTATGGCCAGTCGTTGCACTTACCATCGGGTGAACGATCTGCTCGTCTCGTCTCTTTCTTCCTTAAATAAATCACAAATAAGGCTGTAAATGTTTTAACGTCCACCTGTTAAAACATATTCGGTAATTGTGCATACGTTTCCAAATTATTGCGTTAAAAGAGAAGAAACAAGTTTAATTTTTTTTTAACAAAATCGTCCATTAAGTGATTATTGTTTTTATATGATAAATAAACAATGTTGTGTACGTTAAACATCAAAAAGAGATTTGCGTCAGTCGAGTTTCAGCTCAAATGTTGCGGTAATTTAAATAAAAATGTTGCCATAAAATTTAACAATACATTTTTTGTATTTGTGGCAACAGACATAAGCTTTCTGCCAGTGTCCAAACAGCATATTTAGGTAAGATTGTAAGAACATCGTAAATAAAATAATGGTTTACTTTCGCTAATGATTTTTTCGATAGAAATCGAAAAGAAAACGAAAAGCATGACACTAATAAGTGTAGTAACACACTATTATACACTTCCACAAGCACCTGCCGGAAAATACATTATGCATAGTATTACTTCATCTTCATCATTTCAGCCTATAACACAAGTCCACTGCTGAACATAGGCCTCATAAAGTGCATAATTTTTGAAGTTATTAATATGAAAATTAGTGTTTAGGATTCTGTTTGTATATACAAGTCACTCGTATTAACCTCGTTGAAATACATCCTCAAAGAGGTTAAATGTGAAAAGCGAAAGTTTTTAAGGGAAGTGCGTCATTATTGAAGTTAGAAACGTGGAAGTTGGTATTTAGGCGTCTGAAGAACTCGAATAACCTTTTGTCAGATTTAGACCCGATTTCACCGATCGCTTTGGAAACCAAGTTTAATAAAACCACGTTTTACTGAACTTAGTTCAAATGTCTCATTTGAACTCGGTTTTCGTCTAACCGATTTCACCGGCTCCATTTTGATCGCGTTCAGAAAAACGAAGTTTACGTGAAATATCGTCACAATCTAAAACAAAAACTCGATGTATTTATTATTTTGCGACATCAAACAGACTGTTTTTATGCATAAAACATATAAGTATGCAAACAATAAACAAAACGTATTAAAAATATTTATTGTGTTTACAGAGTTGAGCAATTGACACTGACAGCTCTTTATACGCGTTTAAAGAGCTGAACGTCGAAAATTGGGCGTTCAGAATTTGAACCGCGTTTAGCTTTAATCGCGTTCAGTTGATGTTGGTGAAATGCAAACAGTAGCATTGAACTCAGTTAAACGCTTAAACTTCGTTCAGCTTGAACTGATCGCGTTTAGTTTCAACGGTGAAATCCGCCCTTAAGGGTTTATCGTAAGGGAAATGTCACGAAACACCCTGAAAATAACAGAAAGACGGATACGGATAAGACACATATTCAGAGATATTTACGTTCATATATATGTTACGCGACACGAGACTGTAAATAAATATTCTTATTACATAAAGACAAGCATACAGACAGACATATTAGACAACCTTTTTTCAAAAGTGATTTATTTAATAAAACTAATTTTACGAATTTTATCGCGTTGATTTTTACCATAACCCAACGTAGCGAGAACTTTACTGCACCCATCATGGTCAATAAAAACCCGCGTAAATGAATATGTAGATGATGTGAAGCACTGACGTTACTTAGGAAGTCTCAAGTCTGTAGTCTGTGACCATGTTCTGAATAATCCCAACCATTACATCAGATTTGATAGAAAACCTTAACACAAACCCTCGCAAAAGCAAACACCGATTCCTACCAGGGGGGATTCGCAAGGCAATTGAAATTTTAAAAAAGCATCCTCATTTCAATAGAGAAGATAGTTTGGTATTACTACCGGCTTGGAATTGTACTTTTTTATCTCAAATAATATGATCCAATTTGAAAAAATATATTTGCATTATATAGCCAGTTCATGTGAGGAAGACTAGGCTAGGCAATGAAACTTCATGCTACATGCCTTACTCTCGGAGCTCTACGTTAAGTACTATACCCGGAAGGGTCGAACTGAGAATGTTTAGTTCAACGAGATACCATGCCGTACGGCGAAGTCGGTCGTGGTGTAAACCGGCAAATATCACAGAAATAAAAATCACAGATAATAATTACATTTTTGATGCGTTGACGTGTTTGGCACCAAAAAGAAAATATTTTTTTCTTAAGATATTTTTTTTGTTACTTATAAGTCGGAAACAAAAATTTGATGACCGAATAATAATAATAATAATAATATGTAGATTAATAAAATTCGTCCGTTACGGAAATAATAACAGATAATAAATAATTTTTAAATTTCTTTATACATAATACTTAATTCGAATTAATTATATTTACCTTTTGACAATTTGTAAAAAGTGTCTATTCTATCTGATAAGACACGAAACCGACAATCAGATAAAAGACGCTCACACATACTTAAATATTGTCGGCTCGGTTGGCGCAGTGGTTAAGCGGTTGACTTCTGCGCCGCGGGTCGCGGGTTCGATTCCCGCACGGAACAAATATTTGTATGACCTACAGATAGTTGTTCCGGGTCTGGGTGTTTGTGCATGTGGAATTTATGTATGTAAAACGCACCCACGACACAGGAGAAATCCTACTGTGGGGCATCGTTTTTAATAGTTTGGCAGACACGAAGAAAATACAATAATTAATAAACATTACCCCAGACACTTTAGTTATCCGACACAAATTCTGACGTTAATAATCTGACATGAATATATACAAATTTTAGTTTTAAAAAAAAATTATCTAACAAATAATATAAACATAATTTTGAAATACTTACATTGTTTTTTAGTTTAAGTGAAATGAGTATAGTATCGCATGACATATCGAAAAATAACAATTTTATCTATCACAGCTTGTTATTATTTTTAAAACAGCTAGCTGATGCCCGCGACTACGTCCGCGTGGTTTTAGGTACTTCAGAAACATTGTGGGAATTCTTCGATTTTCCGAAATAAACAGTATCGTATGTCCGTCTCCAAGATACAAGCTATCGCTGTGCCCAATTTCTTCAGGATCAGTTCAACGGTTGAGCCGTGAAAAGGTAACAAACAGACAGAGGGACTGAGGGACTTACTTTCTAATTTATAATATGTCCTTTACATTGACAATTTCATAAAGCTTTGTGAACATTAATAAAAATGCGCGTTTAGGAAATCGTAGGCCATCACTAGATTTAAATATACACTTTTGACACGATATCACGTAGGGTTGTAGTTGGATTATAACACTGTATTTGTATGCAATTCGCCTCACACGATTCCATCTGAATACACAAAATACCGGGTCAAGGATTAACATTAATGTAGGGCCGCCATTTTGTTAGAATATTTTGGGATACGTAGAACCGATAACAAATTCGATTGCGAAAGAAAGGGCGACCCCCCCCCCCCCTCCCCCACTAGACAGAGCAGGGGTTCTCATCCGGTGGTCCGTGAGAGTCTCGGAAGTGCTCCGCCCGGTCCTGCAGCATATATAACAGAGTAGCCAATAAATGAAGATTTGAAAGCAATATGCGTTGATGGAGATGGGGTGAATACATCCGTGCCGAATATTCTTGAACGGCGTGGTCCCTGCTAACAACAAAACAATGAAATTGGTTCTTGGTCGAAAAAAGTTTAGGGAACACCGAGTTACTGCATTTTTTTGCGGGGAGTCGATGGATGCAGGCGGTTCAGAACCGTGTCTTGCCTTTGTTCAGTAAGTTTGTAATGGGTCGAAATGATAATGATGATTTTGGAACTGATGCGAAACCGAATCACGAAGGTTTGTAACCTTTTTTTTAATTGATAAACGTAACGGAACGAGCAAAATGTTCACCTGATGGTAAGTTCAACTTCTGCCCATAACAAATGCTGTGTCACCCAGAACAGTGTGACACAACAATGCGCCCGTCACCCTGAGACATCCGTTCTTAAGTCTCATATGCCCAGTGATTACGCTAGCTCACAGTGCCCTTCAAACCGAAACACAGTAATGTTTGCACACTACTGCTTCACGGATCACGGATGCTACCTAGACGGATTCCTGCATAGGAATCCTACCACCAGTAACTTTAAAGGAATAAAACAACGGTCGTTAATTAGTCATCGATTCGCAAGATTCCCATGAAATCCGCTACCCTTTTTAGATGCACAGACAAAATAAAAAGTCGCGACATCCTCTCACATTTGTTAGTCACATCGTAATGAGTCATAAAATAAAATAAAACACGAGATCCGGATCGGCGTTAAGTGTCCGTTACCGATCTCATGTGGTTCGATAGTGAGTCAGATGCCGACGCTTAATTAGCTCCATTCGCCAATTAGGTTACTTTACTTCGCTACTTTGGTGGCCATTGTAGCTCAGGGGCAGGGAGCTCGATTGAAACTACATCGAGGCGGGAGTTACCTGGGTTATATTCTGTATGTCTTCGTAACATAAAGTCTAATTTTTCATAAATAAAAGTTCATTATTTACAATCTAAAATGAATATTGTGATAAACTCAAAATACTCTAAAATACACGCTTTAAAATTACAATAACTTACTTAATTTTTTTTTAAACATAGACAATTTTATATACTTTTCAATGATACATTTGTTTGTATATCTTTATCTATACTAATATTATAAATCTGAAGAGTTTGTCTGGTTAAACGCGCTAATATCAGGAACTACTGGTTCGAATTAAAAAATTCTGTTAGTGTTGGATAGCCCATTTATTGAGGAATACTATAGGCTATATAAAATCACGCTACGACTCTTACAGCGATTTCTTTTAAATTAAACCGCGGGTGAAACCGACGAGCGTGTGTGAAAACGCTAATGAAAGTACGAGTAGAAGAAGCTAAAGATGTGTGTCAGGCTCGTAGCAAGTGGAAAGATGTGGTCTCTGCCTACCCCAATGAGAAAGAGGCGTGATTGTATGTATGCAAACCGCGGGGCACAGCTACTCTAATATAATTATGTCCCCTTTTCGTCGACAACAAACAGATGCTTCCAGCTGTACGCGCAAAGGAATGCACTCGACTCTATCCGATGTAACGCTCATGCCTTAAAATCGGAAGCGGGCTAAGACGCAATAATAAAAAAACACAAGGACAATCACAACACCACCAGATCAGAAAACAGACAATTTGCGATTTTGCAAGAACATTTGCTCCAGCTCCAGGCGCTCTGGCCACGTGGTCCTTGCCTGTTATACAAAAAGTCAACAAGCGAAAACAACTAAAACCAAATTATAATAGACTAGCTTATTTAGCTTTATTTTTTATCTATGTGCCGAATTTCGTTAAGTTCGGTTCGATGGTTGAGCTGTGAAAAGTTAACAAACAGACAGAGGGACAGAGAGAGTTACTTTCGCATTTATAATATTAGTATGGATTAATAAAAAAAAAAATACACAAAGGCGTCCGACCTTTTTTTAAGAAATCATGGCGAGAGTACATATCATTATGCACCGTATGAACAGACTGTTTAAACAAACATGCGTTTGGATTAGGCGGGAAGTTGGAATTGGTTCATTGCACTTCCACAGTTATGATACACGTTTAATTGTCCCGAATTAGGGAGCATCCGTGTTGTTTTATTAGTTAGAACCGTAACGCCGGCTCGAGTCTATAAAAAATTTATTGGTGTTTTTGTTTATGCGTCCAAAAACATTTTTTGGTAAACTTGAAGGAAACATCTTACTGGTGGTAGGATTCCTAGGCAGGAAACAGTCTAGGTAGGTAGCCGTGAAGAAGTAGTGTGCAAGCATACCTGTGTTTCGGTTTGAAGGGCACTGTGAGCTGGCGTAATCACTGGGCATATGAGACATAAGAACTGATGTATCAGGGTGACAGGCGCAGTGTGGTGTCTCACAAAAATATTCTGGGTGACACAGCATTTGTTGTGGGAGGACGTTGCACTTACCATCAGGTGAACGTTTTGCTCGTTTCGTAACTTTAAACATTAAAAATAAAAAAATGTTTACTTGTGGTAGAATTCCTAAGCAGGAATTAGTCTAAGTAGGTACCACCGTTACCAGTTATTCGGCCGTGAAGCAGTAGTGTGCAAGCATTACTGTGTTCGGTCTAAAGTGCACTTTCAACAAGTGTAAACTCAGCAGATGAGACTTGAGAGCTGATGTCTCAGAATCACGTGTTGTTCCACACAGAAATGTTCTGGGTAACGCAGAATTTGTTATGGGCAGACATTACACTTACCATCAGTTTAACGATGGTAAGTGTAATGTGCTCTACTCGTCGCTTTCATTTGTAAAAAAAAGTAGTTAAAGATTACTGGCGTCTGGTGTCGCCGAATTGCAAATAACGTAAAATACTTACATTATGAATTTACTAACTAAACCGATTATTGAGGTTAATTTACATTTTTCATTCACAAAATGTATCATCATCATTTCAGAATTTTTTATATTCGCGAAAGCGATCCACACATTTGGCGGCACAGGGGTAAGCTTCAATATTGTACAATCATTCATAGCTTATGCCATAAGGTTCAGTTATATAGAGATAAGGTTTTCGGATAATAATTGATATTCATCATTAGTATTTATCGGGGACAGATGCAAATGTCAAAGTCGAAGTCAAAATTTCTTTATTCAATTTATTTTCGGTTCAAAAAATGACCTTCTCAGAGAAGAACCGGAAAGAGACGCCGGGGTCTTTCTTTTTTTCAACGCCATATTACATGTGTGTGCCGTGTGGTGGCGGCTCGTTAAAAGAATACTACCACTCCATCACATCCAATGGATCTCGTAAAAGGCGATTAAGGAATTAAACTGCACTGTGCACCCAACAGCGCATGGTGGCGATGGGCTCACCAACTATGACACCAAGTGCATTATATTGTTTTGGTGAAACGTGGATTGTGACAATCATCTGTCTTTACAGTGAGTGCCCAGTCTTTGACTACCCCTTATGGGATAAAGTCGTGATCTTATGTATGTATGTATGCATATTACATAATGACATTAATAATTTAAATAAATTACAAAAATAAAAATACATCATAAATTTAGTATCCAGGCGGTTTGCAAGTGCAGAGTATGAGTTATTTCCACACATCGTTGTCTTCTATATAATGATCTATTTTATAATACCCTTTATCTAATAATGTTTTCTTGACAAGTTTCTTGAAATCAAGTCCGATTTTTGTGTTACACTTTTAGGAATTTCATTATAAAATTTTATACATCTGTCTGTTATGCAAATGTCAATGGGCTGCAGTGATCACTTAGGTCTGATCCATTGCTCGTTTATCACTCTTATGGAAAAAAGTGACGAATTCTCTTACGACTTAAAACATTTATAATTGTAATACTTACAGCAATTTTTTGCACTGCAGAGAAAGAAAGCAAGAAGGAAAATACGTTTATTTGCTATAAATGTTCGCACGTAATCGTCGGCAGTGAAATCCTACGCAGCCAACACAGCCACTGTTTTTTAGTGTCAATCCCTTGAACCAAAGACAAACGTTTGAACAAAATATGTATCCATAGTTAATTTATAAAACTATTTTTGTAATATATATAATAATTCTGGCTTATTTTGCCAACAACGCAGTCTTCTGAATTAAATTAGACGGGAAAATACATTTCATCATGGCAGATTAGACAACGTAACACAATAGTCATTCAGAAACATGATTTCCTTACCTCCAGTAAATGCGTGTCGTCAGTACTTTTAAGTATTAAATTTTATATTAATGAGCAAGAACACTTTGAACATAATACAACACGTCTTTGAAACGATAAAGTTTTTCTGTTTTAATTTCCTTAAATAATACGTCAAACAATAATTCGTTACCGGGATAATTATTTAAATTTGATTCATTAGTGTGACGGGGCGTCAAAAGTAATGTGTCCGTAATTCTCATTAATACAAACGTCTGTTAATTGCCTAGTATGTGGGTGCTGAATGTTTAGAAGCGTGGCAACAATTTCGTTCAATTGTTTCGTGCGTCTAATGTATGATAATGGCGGGACGCAGCGCCTTTTATAGTCTGTTTTAATGATATACGTCAACGAGTGAGGTCCGTCGTAATAAGTATACGATGTAGCATTAAATTAGTGTATATAAATCGGTAGGAATTTTAGTGACTCTTAGTTAAAG
Organism: Luehdorfia chinensis; assembly: GCA_019845155.1. Lineage (NCBI taxonomy): Eukaryota > Metazoa > Arthropoda > Insecta > Lepidoptera > Papilionidae > Luehdorfia > Luehdorfia chinensis. The sequence goes on from JAHVAK010000122.1 coordinate 2,061,773, forward strand.
ATATAGGATACGTCATATTTTGCCTATATTTTTAAGTGAAAACTTATTTAGAATCGGTGTGATTTGAAACTCGATAAACGAAAAAGTGACTCTAAAAAGAGACAAACATATATGATTCTATAGAATCTATAAGATTTAGCCTGCGGGAGAGCGAGAAAGAATACTTATTATACTTATATTACCTATTATATTTATTTTTTCGAATTCGTCCAAAACTTTGATCTCTTCATAGATTTTGCTCTCATAAGGTCTACAACAAGATCAAAAACAGTAATTGACGCTGCATTTCAAAGGTACACCCCAGGGCCAGTTATTCTGCCGTGAAGCAGTAGTGTGCAAACATTACTGTGTTTCGGTTTGAAGGGCACTGTGAGTAAGCGTAATCACAGGGCATATGAGACTTAAGAACCTGTCTCAGGGTAATGGGCACAGTGAGGTGTCACACAGAAATGTTCTGGGTGACACAGCATTTGTAATGGGCAGACGTTGCACTTACCATCAGGTGAACATTTTGCTCGTTTCATCACTTTATTCCATAAAAAAACAAAAAAAAAAGATATATTGATCAAATCGAAACCGAAGTCTTATTAATTTCATACTTTAGTTACCATGACCCACTAGTGTCATTTGTTGAAATTGAAAACTTGGAGTCTGTATAATAAGTAGTCTGTCTATATATGTAGTACAAAATGTAAAACATTATTTAAACTTGGTAACTTTACAATTATCCTCTGATTCCTGATTTTTCGTCTCATTCTCTCGAAGTTTAGTTTTCTGAAGGATTCACTTTTACCGCATGTGAACTGTTTTTAATTGCATAGACGATAAAAATACCAAACTGCTTTATGGTTTATAAATGACGACTATCTTATTAATGTTCATCTAAGTCATAAACGCTAAATCAGCGCCTGATGGTCACTAACTTACTGTTGAATTTATAATTGTCATCTTCATGTGTCTACGAGTATGAAAAGCCCACTGCTGGACATAAGCCTCTCTTATGTTCAGGGGTATTGTCATAATCACTATGCTTGGCTGGCGAATTGGTGATGGCAATACCTTAGACGCAGCAGCCGTTACCAGTCTGGATTATTTAGGGTCTCGCATAATTGAAACGGCTAATAGCATCAGGCGTTACTTTGCGGAAATCTATTATAGTAAAGGTAAGAAACAAAGTAAATTTGTTAGACTTTCTTTCTTTCAAGATGGAGGAATAACGATGAAAACGGGAAAATCTCATGCTTTCAATGATCGTTATTCCGTCATCAATTGGAAGCCATTAATTTTTTCTGGCAACATGTGAAGGCCGCCAACGAGCATTAGAGCAGCGTGGCGGACTCTTCCTGGCCCAAAAACCCTATCAGAAATGCCTGTGCTCAGCAGTGGGACATTTTATACGTATATTTTGAGTGATTACAATTTGCGTTTGAGACACAGCAGATGTTAAAGTTAAAAAATATATTTTAAATTATTATTTGCGCCATGAGTATAAGTAAATTTAGTTTAATACTTTGGTGATGAAACTATAAGACTGCATGAGTTCAATGATCATTACAGAAGTCGTTATCTGCGCAGGATACATTAGTTAGTTCCAATGAAAACATACTTATATCTTCCAAAATTCGTTGGATTACCAAAGTTCGAATCTTGTGTCGGAGATTAGAAAACGTTTTGTGTGTCTCTCTCTCGCACTCCAGTTTCAAATATTTATATGCCAGAGTTTACTAAAGTTTTAATAAATTTCTTACAGATACCGCCGCTGCTTGGTGTTTGGGGTCAACTAGGGCTGGAGCATGACACATTTTCGTGTACGATTTTACCAAAAGATGGAAGGTCGCCAAAGAAATACCTGTTTGTGTTCGGCTTTGCCCTGCCCTGTCTCGTCATCATCGTGTCCTACTCTTGCATTTACTGGCGCGTGCGCGAGAGCAAGAGAAAGCTGGAGGGCCGCAGGTGTGTATGTGGGTGAGCAATTACCCTATCTAATAATCAATTGGATGCACTCAGGATAGAGATCGTTCACAGATGCACTATTTTTTATGGGAGAAAGTGATAAAAAGAAGCAGCTCATTCAACTTATGGTCTGCCCATGATATGCTGTGTCAGCGCATGGCGCTTGTCACTATGATAAATCAGTTCTTAGGTTCCATATGCCCAGTAATTACAATACCTTACAGTGTTAATGTCTTCACACTGCTTGACGGCAGAATATTTGGCACTGCGGTAATATATACCTAGATGGATTCCTGCATAGGAATCGTAGGATTTCCAGTTAACTTTATCTTAACGACATCTTCCTTCAAAGATATTTATGCATGTGCATATTTGTGTATGATTTTATATTTATTGTAATTATATATTGCTTTGTAGTTATTTAAAATGTATTTTGAGTGTTGATTGTATTGTATTTTATATTTATTATAGCTTTTATGGTAATGAGTTTCTTAGGATTTTACACCTGCCACAATGTTTCTGTTGCCTGTGTTGACTGGCAGAGAATGCCAACTGGCATTAAGTCCGCCCATTGTATCCTTTTGTGGGGTAAACAATAAAGTTTAAATAAATAAATAAATAAAATGTTTGTGGATTTCTAAAAAATAATAAAATACTATAGAAAACCTTTTTTTTACGCTTTTATTATATTCAATATTGTGGACAGATATTTTTCTATTCTTTTCTCATTTAAAGCCAAAACAACGAAAAAGTCATCTTACTTGGTTCTTAACATAAAAACTGAACATAATATAAAACCTTTTAATTCGTATAAATTTTGTCAACAGCAAACTGAGCGGTCAAACGGCAAAAGAGAAAGAAGAAGATTCCCGCCTGACAACCCTAATGCTTACCATATTCCTCTGCTTCCTCGCCTGTTTCCTACCCCTCATGATAATGAATGTCGCAGACGACGGCATCACATACCCCTGGCTTCACATCATAGCCTCCATTTTAGCTTGGGCTTCCAGTGTCATGAATCCGCTAATTTACGCGGCAACCAATAGACAATATAGAGCTGCTTATGGCAACCTCCTGAAATTCTGTAAAAATAATCCGGTGACGAAAAGAACAACTTGGGGCAGTCGGACGGTCGGACACTCGTCGAATTCCCCTAATTATGGGGAAAAAAGAAATCCGTTAAATAACCAACCCACTAAATTATGAATTTGACTTATTTAGATTAAAGATTTGTAAATATTGTAAATAGGTATATATTGTTAGAGTTAATGAAGCACATAATACCAATAATGCAACCAAAGGCAAATTAAATTATTATTTTGTGAATCATCATTTTAATATTAAAATCAAACAGATGAGATGGTTTATACGAGGTGATGATTAAAATCTTGACATCGAAATAAAGGTTAAATTTGAATTTACCATAAAGATATTAGTTAAGCTATTTTTATGCAAAATCAAACGAAGAAATAAATGCTGTTCTTCAGCATAAGCCGTTTTTACGATATTATTTAAAAATGATTGTTATCCAACAAATGGTAGCCAAATATTAATATATTTAAGTTATTTTTCTCAAGTGGCAATACTTTAAACAAATGATTGAATATTATTTCTTTTCATAACGTTCTATTACTTAAATAGTCCTGTACATAAGTTACGGTATACCGAAAGACATAAGCAAATTTTAAGTCTTATTAACAGAAGATACGTTGGTGCATTCGCAGCGAAAAGAGAGTAGATGTGAGAAATTATTATTTTGTAAAAATCAATTCTGGTTCCACCGTCTACTGTCAGCTGTTGAGTACACTGCTTGCGACACCGCTCATTTTTTCCTCTTCTCTTCTTTCCGCTTTGGTGGTAACCGGTAACCGAAAGCATTCTTGTAACACTAGAAATATGAAATTTACATTCCGTTATCAATAGTTGGTAGATTAATAATAGTAAAATAATTACTACCGAAAAAAGTGAAATTAGAGTAACCTAAAACTTCACCCTATTTCTTTTAATTTTATTTTTAAAAACAACAATATATGGACACAAACAATATATACACATGATGTGTGTGACAAAGATACCGATCATATTAGCACAGATAAAAATGACACCTAATTTTTGTTAAATTGATTACTGAAAGGAAAAGATCATAGTTGTTTTATTAATACAGAGAAAATCCAGCTAAATAATAATTTAATTTTATGAAAACCCAGTTTTTTTTCCTAAAAAGAAATATAAAATCAATAACTTTTTTACTTAAACTATAAATCTGTCAATGTTAATATGAACAAAAGAATGACGTCAAAAAAAAGATGGTAACATTAATTAACATTGAGTTACTTGATTATGCGTTAAAAACTTAGGGGGACGACAGTTTCAATTTCTTCTACATTTCATTAATATACATATATTTAAAATTAAAATTATTAGAAGTTGAATGTATTTAATTTAACCTTGAAGCATCAACCGAATTTTATTGTTATATTAAAACCAATCTCCCTTTAAATTTTTGATCGTTACCTTACAATTCAGTCGACCATTTTTTTTTTACCAAAAATTAATGTTGCGGGAGTAAGTCTTATATTTTATTAGAATATTTCAATTATAAATTATTTTGTGCATGATTGTATAGACACCATAAAAATATTTTTACATTTAATCTTTGCCAAGACTGATACGAAAAAGTCAATTAGAACTTAATTAACATAATTTAATGTAATCATAGCGATTGTAATCAAAAATCATAATTATTTACGTTTATAGAAATAAATATATTCTACATAAGCTATATTGTAATTTATTTCTAGCAAGTAATGTAAAACATACCAAAGTTAAATAAATGTATTTGTACAAACTTGTATTTCTATTTATTCCAAAAAAATATGTTTGTAGTGTATAGTGACGTCTTGAAGACTAAAATACTGCTCTTGCTGCTAGCATCTTCCCTATATCGTGGGATTCGAACCCCGCGACGTAGAGGTCAGGTGCTCTATCACCAGCCCACGCGGTCTTCAAATTTGCATTGGCCGACTTTTTTTTATTTGATAAATGTGACGGAACGAGCAAAACGTTCACCTAATGGTAAGTGCAACGTCTGCCCATAACACGGGACAAATATATGTATGGCCTATAGAAAGTTGTTTCGGGTCTGGGTGGTTTGTGCATGTGGAATTTATGTCTGTAAAACGTACCCACGACACAGGAGAAATCCTACTGTGGGGCATCGTTTTTTTAAAAAATATATATATATATATATATATATATATGTCCAATGATTACGCTGGCTCTCGGTGCCCTTCAAACCGAAATACAGTAATGTTCGCACACTACTGCTTCACGGCAGAATAACTGGCCCTGGGGTGATACCTACCTAGACGGATTAATAATTATCCAGATTTCCTCACGAAGTTTTCAATTCATTTAAGTAGTATCGGGTCGGTCTAGAAATGAAATGCAATAATTCATTCAATAAAGATTCATTTACCAATACCAATCAAAAATACCAATTGCATTCTACCATGCATAACATATGAATGTGAAACTTGGTCGCTCACTGACAACCATACAGAGAAAATGAAAAAATGTCAAAAGGCAATGGAGAGAAGCATGGTGGGCGTAAATCTAAAGGACAAAATCTTAAATTCAGAGATAAGAAGGAAAATCAAAGTTACGGACATATTAAATCGTGTAGATAATCTGAAATAGGGTTGGACAGGACACATGCTTCGATGTAAAATAAACAAATGGAGCAAACAAGTGACTCTATGGTACCCAAGAGACGGGACCAGGAAACGGGGACGTCCAAAAACAAGATTTTTTTATTTTTTTATTTCTTACAACAAATTATAACACCATAACAGTTAAAAAAAACCAAATCGATGCTATAAGACAAACAAAAAAAACTTCAAACATAAATATAAAAAAGAAAAAATATATGTAAAATATTCAGCAAACTCCGTTTTCTACGCATTTATATGCTGCTATTGTGAATTTCGACTGACTACAAGAAAAAATATCAATCAATATCAATATCAAATATCAACATGGGAAGACGACATCCGTATAGCCTTGGGACTAGCGTTTCGGAGGACACAGCACAATGGAGAGAGTTTGAGGAGGCCTACGCCAAACGGCACGTGTGAGTACTTCGTTAACGTTTGTGTTAGTTCTTTAATGAAAACTTTGGTTTCACATTTTTTGCTTGCTCTGTCAGAGCGTATGCTTGAATAATTTACCATAATTTTCAGTATCCCGGTATGTGGATGTTGAGATCAGCTAAGCGGTCTCAAATTCCAATTAGTTCTTGAAAGTGGTGCTTCATTGATTAGGTTTGATGTTTGATGTGGCGTTTATGGTTGTAATTTTGATTGTTTTGATTCTTCTTTTTTAGAGGGTGATGGTAGCGACGAGCTAGATTTCTCGCGGGACCGGCCGGTGTTCTGTGATACTGATTAATTTTTTTGTGTATTCAGTTGTGGGTCAGATGTTGTCTCTACGTGAGTATGTTAGGTCTGATGTCTTTCGTATGAGATTTGAGTAGCGATTGTGTTAGTTTACACAAGGTTTTGTTGGTATTAACTTTCTTCTTTGGTGATGACCTAGGTGAATCTCTGAAGTTTCTCTTTTTCTCTTCTCTCTATTGTTGTATTTTCGATTTTTTACTATCAGTTTATCATTCTTTAAATAAGCAATGTCACTTTCCATTTTTTCTTCTTGCGGTTGAAGTTTTTCTAAGATTTTTTAACATTGGGTTGTGATGTGATGGATCATTATTATCCCATCGGTGGCAGAAACTTAGCCAAAAAATTACACATCAGTGCGTGAGATGTTGTAGCATGTTCAACCTATGATGGGTAATCTTCCATAGCAGCGCTTACATTTAGAGTTTCCTTTTTTAGACACAGGTGTAGACCAATCATTATAGCAGATAGGAAGGGTAGGGGGTGTAAACTAATCAAATGCTTTTTTGTGTAATTGTGTGTTTAGCTACGAGAGCCGTCCACCTGGAGCTTTTGTCGGACCTCACAACTTTCTTTCTTCTTATCTTCTTTTCTATATACTCCATATTTAGCAGATTATGGACATCCGCAGTTAAGCTCACTGTCCTGGTTTTAAGTAATCTAGCCTTTTGAGAGATGGCTACATGTTTAATAAAATTGGAAGCTTATTTTTCAATTTCCTCTTTTCAGTGACCCTTCAGACCTCACTCCCTTAACTCCAGCACACTTCCTGAATGGGCGCTCACTTATAATGTTGTTACGTCCACAGATCGAGGTCGTCAACATCACCAGCTTGCAACAGTTTCGACACATAGAATATATTTTAAAACAACATTTTTGGTCTTTTTCTCACATGAATATATTCTATGGCTTCAGGAAAGAAGAACCTACTGGCGATCTGCAAGCGAGCCCATGAAAGGAACTTTATATGTCATAAATGGACAAAGTTCACCTCCCTTAACGCGGCTTCTAGGACGTATCATCACGAGGGTCGCCGACATCCGCACACGTAAGGGTGTTATTGCGGTGGCACGTAGATCTGGCGCAGAAACACATAAGAACTTCTATAAGGAACTTAAAAAATATGTCGCGGAGGCCCTTATTAGAGAAAAAAAAGCTTATTATGACTTTTACATTAATAATAATCAAAGAAATCCTCGCACTCTATGGGCGCACATTAAAAAAAAATGTCAAATTAAGAAGTAAATTAGAATTACCGCATCATATTTTCAATGACCCCAATTTGATAAATAATAACTTTTTAAATGTTCCCGGAAATAACCAAGTTTCCATTTCTACTATAACATTCTTTGAATTTCATGTTAAAGTATCAAGTAAGTTTAAATTAAAGACAGTTAAGGAAAGTGACGTAGTAAAAATAGTACGGTCACTTAAATCGAATGCGGTGGGTATAGATGGCATTTCCCTAGACATGTTGAAAATGTCTTTTCCTAATACAATACCTATAATAACTAATATTGTTAATAAATCTATTGAAAGTCATACATATCCCACTGATTGGCAATATGCAGTAGTTAGGCCTATACCTAAAAACACAAACCCCACTAACTTGAAAGACATACGCCCAATCAGTATACTTCCATGTGTGTCAAAGATCTTGGAAAAGGTTGTGGCTGAACAGCTAAGAAAATATTTGGAAACAAATGATATACTTCCAAGTCTACAATCGGGTTTTAGGCAATATCATAGCACAGCAACTGCTATGATTAAAGTAGTGGATGACATTTTATCGGATCAAGATAGTGGTAGGGGTACTGAATTGGCCATGCTTGATTTTCAAGAGCATTTGACTGTCTGAATGTGCCATTGTTTCTGTCCAAATTACACTACTACGGCTTTGATGTTTCGGTAGTAAAATGGTTCGAAAGTTATTTCAAACATCGCGTACAAAGAGTAGAAATTTCAAACCAAAGTGGATCGCCACTAATCTCGGAACCTCGTTGCGTTAATCGAGGCGTACCACATGGTTCCATTTTAGGACCTCTTTTGTTTGCAGTGTATTGTGCCGATATAGTAGATCACATTAAATATTGCAGATACCATATGTATGCAGACGATACTCAGATTTACATACCTTGTTAACCTGAGGAAACACAGTCAGTTGTGGCGAAATTAAATGAAGATCTAGAAAGCATTGCTGCTTGGTCAGAATTCAACGCACTGGTACTCAATGGAGGTAAATCTAAGTTTATGATTCTTGGGACGGTCAGACAAATCCTAAAAATTATGGTGTTCAGGTGTCTATAAGAGGCGAACAAGTTGAACGAGTAAACGAGGCCCGCAATTTAGGTGTACTCATGGACGACTGTCTACGTTTCGAAAATCATATTGTTAACATTTCTCGAAATTGTTTCTATAGATTAAAAATATTATATCAAATTAGAAAATACCTAAATACAGACATTCGAATCAGGCTTTGCGACTCGTTAATTCTTTCGAAATTTAATTATATGGATGTAGTATACGGATCTCGCCTATTAATACGCAGTCAAAAACTCATTCAGCGAGTGCAGAATGCCTGTGCGAGGTTCTGTTTCAATATACCGCCACGCACTCACGTTACGCCGTACATTAACAAAGGTAATATATTAAAAATGAAATACCGCCGAGACCATCACTTAGCAACATTACTTTTTGGTGTAATAAAATACAATGTGCCCTCTTATCTTTTTGAAAAATTAGTATGGTCGCGCGACGTGAAGTCAAAGATCACTCGCGCGTCGAGTTATTCCCTTTCTGTGCCAGCCCATCGAACTGCCGCCTTTCGAGGGAGTTTCAGATATGCTGCCTCCAAGTGTTGGAACGACCTGCCACCACCGCTCCGTAGTCTGAAATCAGTGCATACATTCAAAGAAACATATAAAAAACATTTAATAATAACTCAAAAAAATAGTGCAGATACAATAATACATACCACAAAGTTTTTAGTCACGTAGCTTTGATGAGCAAGGTCCCAGCGACTGAATTGCTGGCCACATCTTAAATACAACTATTTTTTTTTTGACACACTGCAATTTTGTTTTTACTTATTACATATTTTTATTTTATTGTGTATGTACAAAATGTATTTATGAATATCAAGCGTGAACGTCCGTACGTCCCTCGCCGCTCGGGCTCACTGAAAACCAGCGCTGTAGTCTCGACTGCGGCATTATGCTGAGTGAGACCCGTTTGCTCAATGCGCCACGACACACGTGACAATATTTTTGTATACGAGTTTTGTTAAATGTTCAGTTTTGTGATGTTGTTTAATGTTTCTTTCTGTTTGTCTGTAAATACATTGTTTACTTGTATGTCTAGTGCCTAATTTTTTATGTATTTGTGTCTGTGGCGTATTTACGCAATAAATGTTTTCTTTCTTTCTTTCTTTCTTTATTCGGCGGGCCTACAATGCAATCTGACCTATTCCAGTCACTGCTGTTGAAGACACTTCAACCGGGGGAGTATGTTGAGTCATCTAACTAAACAGCACAGGCGAGGCGAGGGACCTGAGGAGCGGGGGACACACGGCGCATCTACCGGCTGGTCCGAGTTGTTACGCCTCATAATAAGCACTCGCATTCACACGCATATTAACTTTGTACCGTAGCTTTACCGACAAGCGTTGTGCAGTTTATAATTATAATATCATTTATACAGTCCGCTATTTTATTATCTCACCACTGAGCCATCGGCGTTACAGTTACCGAATGCGTTATAAGTTCGGAATTGTTTCACTAGCTTCTCATCGAGTTTCAGTAGAAGTAGTGGCAATTTTTTTTCCATTTTGTTAAAAGTAAATTGTATTGGAAGGAAATTTTAAGTTTTTGCGTCACTAATAAGTAACATTTTCGTTTTCTTTAGTGGCAACACTGCTGCTGCTGGTGACGCTGTCAGAATTGACGTAAAGTTGGACTATGCAGACGAGTCTTGTGTATGGCAGTGAATTGACATTTTTTAGTTTATATTGTCGAAGTGCAAAATTTCGTTAGAAGTTTTTAGATTTTTTAACGAAATTTAGCACTTTCACTGTGTCCTCCTCTTATATATGATTATTTAGCGTAGTTTTAGTGGTTTTACGTTTCAAAACACCAAATTTCACTGTTATTTTATTTTTACCGCGGAGGCTGCTGATGTACTAATCATAAATCTGATATTTCATCAGCATTAACATTATCTTGCAGCCGAACACCAAACTTGTTTAATAGAGCCCCTGCTATTCGAAAGTTTTGCATCATGCGAGGAGGCGATCTATGGAAATATTCTTGTCTCATATTAAAAATCTCTTTTGAAGTAGCCATTGAACACTTCTACCACCCATCTGCAAATGGTAACACTGCGGCTTTGATTGACTTGAGCTGTAGTTAACTGGTGTTCGTCTTCTAACAATGATTCTGGCATGAAAGGTCTGTAGCCATATTCTTCTAATATACTAAGTTCAAGTTCATTTATTTGTAAACATAGGTACATAATATGATATTATACTTAGAATGTTACATCATCTATGTTTTGCCAGGCAAGAAGGCGTACAAATACATATATTTTTTTAGTATAGGAATAGAAAACAAAAAAATTTAAACGTAAAAATATAAAGAAAGTAGTAAGTCAGAAATAAAATTTAAAGTATTTTTTAGTACATTAACAATATAAAGTAAAATATTAACAATAATCGTATACAAAAATTGTCAAAAAATTATAATGTCATGTCAATTTATTAAGAAATTATTTTGTCCGTTAAATAATCTGCAATTGTATAATAGCACTTACTTACTAAGATGGCGTGTAGTTTTCTTTTAAAATTACTTAAATTGCTATTCTTTAATGTGTCAGGTAATTTATTAAATATTTTTTTGGCCATACACATAAAATTCTTATTAAACAGTGCAGTCCTTGCATATGGTACAACAATCTGTAGTTCATTTTTATCACGCAATATTCTATACCGACTCTTAAAGGCGATTTCAAATAAATTGATATGAGTTTTTACAAATACGTTTACTTCATATATATAAAGGGATGGGAAGGTCAGAATTTTTAAATTTATAAAAGAATGCCTACAACTAGCAACTGCCGGTATATTTTCCATCGCTCTAATACACCTCTTTTGGGCTCGAAAGATAAGATGTTTGTTCTAATGCAGACTATCTAAGATAAAAGTATCATTATTTCTGAAATAAAATCCTAGAGAGTGCATATTACTAAATAAAATGGACATAATGACTGCATCTTATGTACAGGTTGTCCCGTGGCAGATTTAGGATTTCTTGATTAAATTAAAGGATGTTATTATTTTAGTATATAAATATGTTTGACATAAAAAGAAAGGCAATACGTGCAGATATCATTTTTTGAAGATCGCTCCGTCCAAATGTTTTCCATCGCGACGCACACACTCGCGGAATCTTTCGAGAGTATTCTGAGCGACGCGCTGCAGCACTGACCGCAGAATAACGTTCACTTCTGGCACGATATTTTCTTTTAAAACCGATAGATCCGTCGGGTCGCTGCCGTACACTTTTCCCTTTAAGTACCCCAATAGAAAAAAATCTAATGGGGTGAGATCTGGCTCTCTGGGTGGCCATGCGATGTCCCCAAGTCGGCTAATCAATTTTCAAGGGAATTCTTCGCGAAAAAGACTCATGGTGGCTCTTGCTGTGTGAGGCGTGGTGCCATCTTGTTGAAACTACGTGTGAGAGCTGTTCGATGGATGTTCTCTAAGTTTCGGAATAAAATATTCGCTAATCATGCTGAGGTAGTCATCACCATCAACAGTTACGGCTACTCCACGAGAATTCTGAAAGAAAAACGGTCCAATTATTCCATTGACAGAAAGAGCTGCCCAATCGGTTACTTTCGGGCTATGCAATGCTTGTTGGTGTTTTAATCGCGGGTTTTGTCCTCTCGGCGCCCAATAGCGGCAGTTTTTTTAATTGACAAATCCATTTAAATGAAAATGAGCTTCATCACTAAACAAATTCCTCTACTAAATTTTTAATAATTGTTTATAAAAAAAAAATTGAAAACGACCTGCAGCTAATTATTGTCGTACAATTAAGAACCACTGACGAAGTAACGAAATGTTTACAACAAATTATAAAATATTGATGTGTCATTGGTAATTTAAGACAGCCAATCTTATATAAGTACGTATCAAGTTTGTAAAGCAGATTTCCTTGTATAAATAGATTCAAAAATAAGAATTCAAATGTACACTTTGCGAGAATTAAAAAACTTTTTAAATTGCATTTCCGCTGTAGGTTCGCTAATGATAAAAAATATCAAGATGAACAGAACATTTCTGGATGAAAAATTCTTAAATTTTCCGCTTAAGTTACAATTTTTTTATGTTGAGGCTAGCTTCATTACATATTTTTAAAATAAATAGTATTTTTTTCCTATTCAAGTTAAGTTAAAGTGACAAAAAATTAATAATTGTATTTGTTACTAACTATTTTCAACAGTTTTGTTGTTTTGATTTGAATAATAAGATTTAAGTTTGTATAATTTAGGGGACCCTTGCGGATTGGTATTAAATAGTTGGCTCTACTGGCAGCCCTGCTTGCCATTGAAGTTGAAGACTATGACTGGACCATAGATTGATTAAAACATAGACTTAGGTATATGTATTCTGTGATTCTAACGTAGCCTGGTTCCTTCCAATTGACAAACCAAATTCAACAGCTTCACATTATCTATTCAAAAAATGTCGAAAAGAATAGCTCAAAGCTCAATCAACTGGGCTTCCCTAGCTGAGAGGGTCCCTGCGGAGCAAAAGGTCAACTTTGCTGCGTTCAAAATCAGATCCGATGGATATCTTCGCAGGTTAGTATTTGACAGGTGTTACATAATTAAAAAAATATTTTATCATATTATATCATAATGCATCATTTTACGTTGGTCTCATAATTCAGAACTAACCTTATACTTCCTCCTTTTTAAGGAGGTATTGCGAGGTATGCTTTATAGAAGTTATTCGATGATGTCAATGGACTTTAAAAACACTCGAAGTGAAGACATAAAACCTAATTCTTAAACATCAGTAGCAATTTCTTTTGTACAGCTTAAAGAGTAATTTAATTAAATTTTGATTTAACAACCATTATTAGCTAATAATAGAATAATAATAATTTTCCCTAATGTACTTTTTCTTATTAGAATTAAGTCCTGTCTAATTTGGATCATGGCAGCCGGTTACCCAATAGTTATTGGCATATAGTGCCATGATATTAGCAGTAACAGTTATGGAGTAAGGTGCTTACTGTTAAATTTAACAGTACAGAGATAGTATGGGTTCAATCCCTGTGCCAGCAGCACTATTAATTGTTAATTGCAATTTTTAGTGTTAATTTAACACATGCGCAATGGTGAAGGAAAACATCATAAAGGTAACTTTCATGTCCAAGAAATAAAAACACAACATGCCACTGGAGCAACATGGTGGGCTCTTTACGGTTTTGCTGTATCACAGGGTTGTGCTCAGCAGAGCAATGTTTAAAGGCTGTTACTTTAAGAGATCTATATACCTTCTGATATGAAATATAACATGGGTAAGGTCAAAGAAAGGGAAAAATGTTTGAGAACCCAAAGAAATCCATAATTTGTACATAATTATGGATTTCTTTCTGGATATGTACATATGTTGTAAGTACATTGTTTACATGACAAATGTAACGAATTAAACATGAAATATCGTCACAATCTAAAACAAAATGTAGATTTATTTCGTTGTTTGCAACATCCAAAGGCTTGGTTTTATGCATAGGTTACATAGGTCTGCAAACAATAATCAATATGATTTAAAAATAATTTTTGGGTTAATATAGTTGTGCAATTGACAGTGACAGCTCTCTAAATGCGTTTAAAGAGTTGAATGTCGAAAATTGGGCATTCTGAATATTAATCATGTTTAGCTTTAATTGCATTTATTTGATGTTGATGAAATGCAAACTGTAGCGTTGAACTCAGTTAAATGCTTAAGCTTTGTTTATCTTTAACTGATTGGGTTTATTTTCAATTGTTCAATCTGCCCTTATATATTAAAACTTCAGAATGAATTGATATCTAATTTTCCTTTGTAAAAATCTGTGAAAACAGGTAGTATTAGTAGACTGTATAGTACTTAAAATATTATTAGGTAATTACTTTTACATGTTAGTACATCTTGTTATCTTTTTTGTGGACTCAAATATTTTGAATTGATTTAAAAAAGCACAAACTTTCAGAGTACTGGCTAACCCCCCTGAGCCTCCCAAGATCAACTGGACCCTATACAAGCAAACAGTGCCCATTCCTGGCATGGTGGACAACTTCCAGAAGCAATATGAAGCTCTGAAGATCCCATATCCAGCAGACACAATGTCTGCTCAGGTAGAGGCTCAATGGGCCCAAGTCAAGAAAGCTATTGACGCATTTGTGCAAGAGTCCAATACAAATATCGCTGGGTAAGTTTATTAGGTTTATTTATAAAAATAAGAAAAACTTAATGTCTATATTATAATATCCTTATCTCAATCATATGTATTGAAATGTTGCAAAAATTAGTTATATATAATAATGGTATGAATAAGTACTATAATAAATAATACTTATTCATACCATTATTATGTAAATTACTCTTGCAAAGAATGACGAGGTTTACAAAGTATACATCCATACTTATATTATAAATGCGAAAGCAACTGTCTGTATCCTTCTGTCTGTTTGTTACCTTTTACGGCACAACCGTTGAACCGATCTTGATGAATAGGACAAAAAATCCTGGAGACAGACATAAGTAGGATTTTGTTTTCACGGTATTTCAAAACCTAAATCCACACCTATGTAGTTATGGGCTTCACATAGTTGTTTTATAAGTAACAGATATGATAGGAATAAAACCTCCTATCACTTTTCTTGTCATGACTTTTCAGGTACCAAACGAAAATTGAGGAGATCAAGGCACTGCTTCCATATGACCAGATGACAATGGAAGATTACAAGGATGCCTTCCCTGATCAGGCCTTGGACCCCATCAACAAGCCTACCTACTGGCCTCACAATCCTGAGGAGCAATTGGACTATGTCGACCCTGAGAATAAGGCTCAAGCTGGCCATTAAAATACTCTTTATGATGCCACTGTATAATGTCAAGGTTTAGAAAACATATTTCTGAGAAAACCATGGCCAAATATTCTTCAGTCCTTGGGCTTGGTTACATCATTTTGCAGAGATGAAACAAGCCTGATGCAAATAATTAAATTTTAAAGCGTAAGGCTGTAAGATTGAAAGCCACATGGTACAGCCAAATTCAGTTTTGTATACAAACTACCAATTTGAAATGTATTATCTAACAATTAAGCTTGACATCATAGAAAGGCTATAGTCAATAAAGCATTATGATATATTCTGTATAATTTATCATGTAGGAAAAAAGAGAATAAACTAATTCCATCAGTTTTCTTCTTATTTCCTTCATTAGCCTGTTAAAAAATCCACTGCTCCACATATGCCTCTCACAAGATGGGAAGAATTGTCGTAATGTCCGCTCTTGACAGGTAGATTGATGTTCGAGGAAATGGACATTACCAACTAAACACATATCCCTTGTCACTTGTCTATTTTCTGTATGTCATTGTTCAAGATTTTTAGCGCCAAAATGAATGTCTAATTTTTTTTTAAAGTAATGTAAAATGATATTTAATTATCTATTACATATTGATTGTATTTGCCAATAAGCCGACCAGATCTTGATTGCAAGACATTTATTTAATGGCGATTTCCCAGAAATTACTATTTTGAGTTAATCCATTATTCTATTATGCATGCAATATTAGCTATAATAGATACACGTTGAAACATTCGTATTGATTAAAGTTAACAAAATTTGGTGGAAAGCAAAGGTTGCGGGTAACGTTACAGTGGCGCTGTGATGTGCTATTCCAAGGTCGCACTTTAAACGCCCGATTGTTGCGGTGAGACAGGATAGGCGGGTAGGGTCGTATTAATTAAATAAATTATCGATGGTAATTATTTGACGATTATTATTCAAATAATGACAGGCAGGGATACTTATAATCCCCAGTGTGATTGCGGCTTAAGAGAATCTACCACCCCATGTCCTCCCGTGGGTGTCGTAAAAGTCAACAAAGGGAAAATGGAAACCAGGAGATTTGTTTGTGTGTGTCGTGACAGAGTAGCTCTTAGGCCCTAGTGGTCGCGCAGTCCTCGAAGCGCCTCGGTCTACTTTTTCCGCGAGTCAAGTTTTGGTGTAACGCGTTTGTGCGGCACTTACAACGGGTTGGGGGTGCGTAGAGGCAGATTCGAAGTAGCGGCGGGAGGCCAACTTTAGATTTTGGGCTATGGTAGGAAGTCCGAAATCGAAGTAAGGGTTTGTATTACGGAGGAATCATGATGCTCCCGTGGGCATAAATCGATTCTGTATAAACAAGTCGGCGAATTTGACGCAAAATACGGGACTTACGTATGTCATAATTCGCCGATTTTTAATGCGTAGACAAATTTTACTATTTTTGTTTGGTGGCGGTCGAGGCGAGAACGAAAGCCGCTCGGTTCCTTACTCGATTAACGTGTGGACGGAAGATGAGTCTTGTGTTTAGTATGACGCCATGGTAGGGAGATGTAGCTGTTATACTCAGCGAAAAGTACATGGCTGCACTTTAAGTGGGGTTGACTTCGATCTTCCATTTCCGAAAACAGATCCCTAGGGTTCGGGCTGCAGATCTCGCGGGAAACGAGACGTGGTTCGCCACGCGTCTCGACTCGTTTCCCGCGAGGACGAAAAATGGGCTACGTTAGTGGCCTCTGCCTACCCTTAAACGGTTATAAGGTAAAAAGGCGTGACTTTGTCTGTATGGAGAGAAAATAAAAATATATATTATTTCAGATATTTATTTAGTACATTGCACATTTTCAAACACCATGGACACAATATTCACCTTGTACAATGTAGGAATGTCAGTTTTAAATTTAAAACTGTTATTTTTTTCGTTGATAATGGATAAAAGAGATTAGAAGAGATAAATTTTCCTATTTCCACTAACATACCAATAAAGTGGCAATTATTTACTGACACATGTTAATAGCTTATTGTGTAGGACCATGCTACAGTTGTACCAGGTCATTGTGTGGCGCAAGGTTGATGAAGTAATTTAAAATATAGTACATACTCAAATCAATTACATATATTCTATTGCAGTTTATTATCAATATTGTTTTTGACACCATCCGTTTTGTTATTGGAATTTTACAGAGCAAGAGTCAGGGTTGAGGAAATTAAAGGAAAAGATAAATTTCTGAACTGGTTTACAATAAAACTAGTTAAGACAGATGGTTAAATGAGTTAGATTTTTTTAACCCCTCACTAATGACCCGGAATCTTGTATCAGTAATTATTATCTATAACAGGTGTCCCATAGTTTTCAACATAAAAACATATTCTTAATGAGATTAGAAACATAAGGAAAATCATAATTAACTATTACATGTAATTTATCTCAGCTTCTCAGGCTTTCGGCCGTGGACTAAGGAAACGACAATACTATCCACATAGTATCATTGTCCATACTTAAAATTTGTCGCGGAAAGTGTAAGCTGTTTTAATTTTACTTAACAAAATAAACTAGATGATCTTATTTGGCGCCAAATTTGGCAGCCGGTGGTGGTGGTGGCTGCGAGTACATGTTGTAATACGAAGTGGGTGGGGGCACGCTGAAGCTTTGGTTCTGGTAGCCCTGGGACTCGCTCTGATTGAAGTTTTGCCCCCCGCGCCCGCCCCTACCCCGCGGAGCGCCCCGACCCCTAAAACTGCCGGAGTTCTCCCGGTTAAACCCCCCCTCCCGGTTCCCGGACTGACGGGTGTTGTAGCCTTCCTGACGCGTGTTGTAGCTGTCCTGGCGATTGAAGCCGGAGCCTTGGTTGAAATTGCTCGAGCCATTTTCATCCCACCTTGAGCCTTTAAAAATTATGAAAAAAATATTATATTAGGTATAAACGTAACTAGTGTTGCCAGTTCCAGTGTGTCAAATTTCGGTAAGAAAAGTAAAAATAATCGGGGATTTGGTTTTCAAATCGGGACAGATAGAGTGGATACAAGAAACAGGTTATTAGTACAAGAAACTAACCAATAAACTTAGCAAACAAAACAAATTTAGAGGTTAGTGAAAAATCGGGACATTTGGCGTCCCGATCGAGGGTGGAGTGATTAGGTATTTCAGTGGGATGGGAGTGTGAGTGGGATGGGGAGTGTGAGTGGGATGGGGAGTGTGAGTGGGATGGGGAGTGTGAGATGGATGGGGAGTGTGAGATGGATGCGGAGTGTGAGTGGGATGGGGAGTGTGAGTGGGATGGGGAGTGTGAGTGGGATGGGGAGTGTGTGGGACGGGGAGTGTGAGTGGGGCGGTGAGTGAGTGGGGCGGTGAGTGTGAGTGGGGCGGTGAGTGTGAGTGGGGCGGTGAGTGTGAGTGGGGCGGTGAGTGTGAGTGGGGCGGTGAGTGTGAGTGGGGCGGTGAGTGTGAGTGGGACGGTGTGTGTGAGTGGGATAATGTCGGAACAGGGTCCTAGAGTGGAACAGGGTGTAAGTACAATGGTATGTGAGTGGATTGTGGCGTATACGTGGGATTGTGTGTGTATATGGGAGGGGGTCAGTGAGTGGATTGGGATCTGTGAGTGGTTACACACCCCATCCATATATGTAGGCGTGAATGGTGTGTGCGTGTGTGTCTCACCGCGGTCCGAGAAGCGTCCCCTGCCGCGTCCCCGGCCGCGGTCGCTGCGTCCGCGGTCGCTGTCGTCGCGCTCCCGGAAGCGGCCGCGACCTGCCGCCGACAATAGTATTATATATTATACATACATATTATATATAAATATTATTATACATACAAATATATTATACCCTGCCGAGTCGTTAGGAATTTTTTGAGTTTTAGAGTTTAGGAGATAAATTTAACGTGTGTATCTGTCTGCGGCTTCGTAGCACCCAAACCAATAAACGAATCCTGATTGTGTTAACGCCCCGATGTGGCGGCTTTAGAGAATCTACCACTCCATCTGGTGGGTGTAGTAAAGTCGACAAGGCAAAATTAAAACTAGTAGATGCAACAGCATATTTCATAAACCCGAAACAGATTCATAAACCCACGTTTTACTTAACTGAGTTCAAATGTATCATTTGATCTCTCGTTTCGTCTAACCGATTTCACCGGCTCCATTTTGATCGCGTTCAGAAAAACGAAGTTTACATGAAATATCGTCACAATTAAAAAAAAAAACTCGATGTCTTTCGTATTTTGCGACATCAAACAGCCTGTTTTTATGCATAGGTTACACAGGTATGCAAACAATAAAAAATACGAATTGAAAATAATTTTTGTGTTTACATAATTGTTCAATTGACAATGACAGCTCTCTAAACGCGTCTAAAGAGCTGAACGTCGAAAATTGGGCGTTCAGAATTTGAATCGCGTTTAGCTTTAATCGCGTTCAGTTGATGTTGGTGAAATGCAAACAGTAGCATTGAACTCAGTTAAACGCTTAAACTTCGTACAGCTTGAACTGATCGCGTTTAGTTTCAACGGTGAAATCCGCCCTAAGCACTTGACATCTACTCCAAACTCAAATTGTTGCTTTTCGGATCTGGTTGTGCCGTATGCCTGTCTGACACTAGCCTACATCCGAACTTATCGCATTAAATCGGGCTTCTAAAAAAGGTATATTATATTATAGTGCCTCTACCTTTGCGAATACACTTGCGGCACTATATCTCCTGCGCTGTTGATTGCTTTTTTTATTAAAAAAATACATTAAGCATGCACACCCATGAAATTGCCGTGGGGTGGCGGCCTAAGAGAATCTACCACCCCATCACATCCCGTGGGTGTCATCAAAGTCTACAGAGGGAAAATGAAAACCAGGAGATGGGCAGCAGCATCTTCCTGGAACATCTGAATAAATAAACTGCGGTTGCCAACCCTGCAAGCGTGGGAACTATGGCAAAATTGCTCCAAAATTCAGTACTTCAATCTGGGGGAAGAACGAAAGCGAGCCAACGCTAGGAAGTCATATTTATAACATACGTCCAGGACCGAGCGAGCGGGCAAAATTTGCAAGTGCAAGATGGCGACAAGAATTTTATTGGTTACTAACGATCCGCCCCGGCTTCGCACGGGTAGACAGATATGAGAAAGATAAATTAGTACTTTATTTGGACAAACAGAACAACAACAATCCCTTCACTAACATTTTTTGTAGCGACTATGCTCATAGGCGTATCTGCAGCTGGTCAGGTAAGATTAAATTACCAAAATAATGTTTTATTCATGGGAACATAAGCCATGAAAGTTTAGTGGCTCAGAGCTTCCTTGTAAACAATATTTGTTGTCGTGTTAGCAAAATAAAACGACCGCTCTCGACCGCTGCGCAAAGGGAGCGTACCTCGATGATGCCCAAGTCGCATGAGTCCGGGCGGCGCGGCGTTCAAGACCGCTGTATTTATTATAGAGCGTTTCAAAGTTTTAAATTATAAAATTTGTAATTAAAATTACAAACCACTATTCAATTGTTCCTAGTTTACAAAAAATAAAATGAGTAGGTAGGTAATCAATAGAACTTAGTCTTATCGCGGTATGGCTGTTTGCTCACACCGCAGCATTTTTCTTACTTTTAGCTATTTTATACCCGTCGTAACTTCTAAACGATAGGTTCGATTCGAATAATTTAAACAGGAATTTACATGTACATAATCAAGCTTGACTACAACTTATTTAGTAGGATAAGGATTAATATTATGATACGAATGTCATCATCTTTCGATTCTACCCGTGTTTGATAGACTAATTTGAACAAAAAGGTGGTTATTGTGACTTAACTATAATAGTTAGACATATAGCCCCGCGGACTTTTTTGTGAGTAATGATGAGTATTATGAAAATGTAATACGTTATATTCTTCATCATTAATAGTTTTTGCAGCTCACGCCAAATAATGACTTCAATCAGTAAATTTTTGATACCTTGAGTTACATCATAGCAATTTTCGTAGGAATTTCGTTTTTTTTTTTTAAATTAAATACAACTCATGTTATTCGGCGATAATGTAGTTGTATATAGGTGAAAGAATTTTTAAAATCGGTTTAGTCGTTTTTGAGTTAAAACATTACAAACAAACATACAAAAAATCAAATTTTTCCTCTTCATAATATTAGTTATATAGTATAGAGTAGGATTGCCTCCAAAGAATTTTAAAATGTTGCCAACAAATAATTACTCAAACATCAAAAACGTTCAAAATTAAAAAAAAAATATAAATTACGGTATTTCGACCACAGGGCGGCCACCAGTATCAACAAATGTGTCTTACCATACTTCCCCTTGAAGCCCATCCCGCACTGGGCTAACTCCAACAGCCTCGGGTTCACAACTTGGTTTGCTTCTTGCAAGACCGACATCAGATCTTTAGCCTGGAACAAAATTACGTATACTATTAATCGATTACTATGCACAAGGGATAGAACGGTGGTCGGATTTCTGTGCAGGTACCCCCGTTAAGGTAGGTACAGCAGTACCAGTTATTCTGCCTCGAAACAGTTTTTTTTTATTGGATAAGGTGATGAAACGCGCAAAACGTTCACCTGATGGTAAGTGCAACGGCTGCCCATAACAAATGCCGTGTCACCCAGAAAATTTCTGTGTGACACCACACTGTGCCCATCGCCCTGAGACATAAGTTCTTAAGTCTCATATGCCCAGTGATTACGCTAGCTCTCAGTGCCCTTCAAACCGAAACACAGTAATGTTTGCACACTACTGCTTCACGGCAGAATAACTGGTCCTGGGGTGGTACCGATTTAGACGGATTACACTAGTGTGCAAACATAACTGTGTTTTGGTCTGAAGGGTACTGATAAGTAGTGTAGACTTAAGATGTGTGTCTCTTGACTTGAGCTGAAAAACGAGCGCAGTGTGTTGGAACAATTTTCTCTACACTGGCAATACTGTATCCAATGAAATAAGCCGTTTCATTGGAAAGCGCTTTCTTTGTTACATCCACACTAGTATCATAAAATCGTGCCAAATTCTGTCACGACCGGTTCTGCGGTTGAACAGTGAAAAGGCAACAAACAGACAGACAGAGAGTGACACTTTTGTATTTATAATATAAGTATGGTTGTCAAAAGTAGATGTCAACCACAACTTTTTTATTGGTGGTAGGATTCCTATGTCTAGGTAGGTACCACCCCAGGGCCAGTTATTCTGCCGTGAAGCAGTAGTGTGCAAACATTACTGTTTCGGTTTGAAGGGCACTGTGAGCTAGCGTAATCACTGGGCATATGAGACTTACGAACTTACGTCTCAAGGTGATGGGCGCAGAATTTGTTATAGGCGGACGTTGCACTTACCATCAGGTGAACGTTTTGCTCGTTTCAACACTTTATCAATAAAAGGAAAAAAAAAAACCGATACGACGCTGCCTATGCGTCTAATTAATATTGTCACCTAATAATTTCTCAATGGTACTGCTTTCCTAGTCTGATACGTTGTGACAGGGCACATATGTAAATATGGCTGTTTGTATGTACATTTGTGTGCATAAATCAAAATATTATTATGAAAACAATATCGCAAATATCAATAATTGAAAGAATTCAATGTAGTAGTTTGGTATGTGTAAAAAGTAAAATAAAGTTTCAGCCTATAAATGTCCCACTGCTGAGCACAGGCCTCCCCTCATTTCTGAGAGGGTTTTGGAGCTAGGAAAAATCCGCCACGCTGCTCCAATGCGGGTTGGCGGACTGCACATGTCTTCGAATTTTAATATTTTTTTATTTTCTCAGACATGCAGGTTTCCTCACGATGTTTTCCTTCACCGCCGAGCACACGTGGTAATTCAGCACTTAAAATTGCAATTAACAATTTTTGTGGTGCCGGCACAGGGAATCGAACCCTGTCCACTCGCGCACTTAAATTTAAAGCTACAACGGCTCCATGAGTATGTGTGTCTGACTGCAATACCTTAGCGGAGTTGCTGGGTGTGAATAGCGTGTACGCGGTCCCTGTGTTCTGCGAGCGGCCCGTACGGCCGATGCGATGTACGTAGTCTTCAGAGTTGTTTGGATAGTCGTAGTTTATTACGAACTTCACGTCCTCCACATCTGTGTTCACATTTACAGGGTTATTTAAGAAATACCGGAACCCTCGTAGATTTAAATTTATATCATTAAAACAACAACTTTGTTCCACTCCTTTTTTAAATAATAGTAAATATTTCGAAATATTACATTTCGCTATGTGAAGCGCTGCAGTAGGCACTAGGGATACATTTTTTTATCTGCATATTTACTATTTTTATGTAGTTTGATGCGGTGACGTAACAAGCAAGACATTAACCAAGTGCAACGTCCCATAACAAATGTGTCATCCAGAAAATTATGTGTGACATCACCCTGAGACATCAGTTCTTAAGTCTCATATGTTGTATGTGTATGTGTGGTTACACTAGCTCTCAGTGCCCTTCAGACCGAAACACATTAATGCTTGCACACTACTGCTTTACGGCAGTATAACTGGCACTGCGATGGTACCTACCTAGACGGATTCGTGCATAAGAATCCTACCACCAGTAAAAACTTACTTGAGAACCAATAGCTGATTTTATTAGTAGTTTATTATTTAAAAGTCTAATGGCTTCTTATCTAATCTTTGCACTTATATAATAGGTTCGTGCTAATTAATAAAAGGAAAATTGTAAAGGATAAAATCAAAATACTATTTTGATTTTAGGTGGTGGTAGGATTCTTATTCAGGAATCTGTCTAGGTAGGTACCACCACAGTGCCAGTTATTCTGCCGTTAAGCAGTATTGTGCAAACATTACTGTTTCGGTTTGAAGGGCACTGAGAGCTAGTTTATGTCTCAGGGCGATGGACACAGTGCAGTGTCACACAGCATTTGTTATGGGCAGACGTTGCACTTACCATCAGTTTTGCTCGTTTCATCACTTTATCCAATAAAAAAAAAACTCTACTATTTTCCTGTTCTTAATGTTATATATAATCATTTGGCTGCTATAGATAATAGATTTGCAGTGTACAGAAAAGTAAATTGTAGGGCCATCATTATTGTTTTTATCCCTTATTTGTAGAAAAATATAAAACTCACAACAAACTGAAACACAAGTTCTTGGTTTAAAAGATATCAATTCATACCTAAAAGGGTACAGGTACTTTTTAAGTTACCCCTGTCTAAATAGGTTGTTCATTAATATTTCTTTAAAAAAAGACAGCAAATATAAATAAAAATTAGAATAAAATCAATACACATAAAATTACAGAGGAAATTAATAAATACTGATTTAACAACATTGTTAGTTCTCTGAGATTGAAGTAATAGTAAAGCAAAAATCTATTAGAGGTGCCTGTACACACATAACACATTTATCGAATAAAACAATAGGAAAATAAAACTGTAATAAAAAAAGAAAGAATAAGGGGGAATTAATGTAACCATTTTATCATTTCATCTAGAGTTGAGAAATGAAATATATTAATTATTTGACGTGAATTTAATACTTTTTTGTCAATTTTTTTATAATCTCCGAAGACGAAGGAGTCTCGTTCAAAAACATTGGTGTTTTTGGGGTCCGGAACAGAAACAGGCAAAAGAAACTCCACAGATATTCTGTTTTTAAATATATTTTTTTTAGTATATTTATAGTTGCAATTATATGGAAGCTGTTGTTAAATTTTGTTTTGCCCCAGAAAACCAATTGAAAATTTTTGAAATCGTAACGAAATGAACTGATTGAATTGAAATGGTTCTCATCGCGGGAATGAAATTTGTCAAAGAAAAATACACAATGTTTGCGAACAAGAAATATTACTTCATAAAGTAGTACATCTAAACTACAATTACGTATATCATACTAATAAAATTAAAAAAAGCATTATTTTTCCCAAATTAAAATCATGAAAAGCCCATCACAATAATCAAAATTATAATTAGAAATATTCTTTAAACATTAATATATATGCGTGATGCATAACGTCAAATGTAAAATCATCAAATCTATAACAAAAACTTTAAATCAGACAAACATTTACCTTATATACGAGTAGTCACACAGCTCGGGTTGTAGACACGGCTGGAAATAACTGTATTATGCCCTTCAGTGGTTCCGGAGTGTTGTAGGCCAAGAGTCGAACGGTGTGCTGACTTAATGTCCTCGTATGTTTTCATCATTGACATTTAACTGTTAAATTTGTCAGGTGGCGTAGGGCAGGCCCTTTAGTTTTGTTCGTTAAATCTCTCATGACACAATAACCAAGCACAATTTTTCGCTTTTAATAATAATGGTCTTACTTATTGTTAAGTCAAACAATATTTTTTGGTCAATAAAAACTTGACAATGAAATTTCAAAATACACCTACTCCCCGATTTAGTAGTATGATAAATAATAAGATTAATTTTTAATATGGCAAGGAATTCTCGATAAATGATAGTAAATTCTTGACTACAATTTATAGAAGAAAAATTCTATGCCCAAAGCTAAAGGTAAATCCCTCTCATTGGTTACACACGAAAGCTAAAAATACTTTTTACTTATTTGGCTGAAGAGATTTTTATGAATTTCTTAATCTAATTTAATAATCAGATTATAGTTCAAAAGTAAAATTAAAGTTCGATGTAAGTTTACTTTTTGAACTCAGTTATGTAACTAGATTTTTATGTTAATCTGATGTATTCTTTTTTTTTAGGACAAAGTGCCGAGATGAGCAAAATGTTCACCTGGTGATAAATGCAGTCTGCCCATAACAAAAGCTCCAAAACATTTCTGATCGGCACCACACTGCGCTCGTCACCCTAAGACTTTAGCTCATTGGACGCAGCTCATATGCCCAGTAATTACACTAGCTCTCAATGCAATACAGACAGAAACACAGCAAACATTGCTGTGTTAACACAAAAAATATGTGCCCTTTAAACACACAATTAATCAACAAACTTAAACAGAACTTTCGTGAAAATCCGGGTATAGGTGTACACGAACATTTGCGACAGGCAAACATAATTTTTCAAACAGTAAGACCATTAATTGTTAACAATTCATTTTAAATAATCTCAAATTCAACGCTTAGAGGCTGCATGCTCATCAAAAACAGTGTGCGCTGACAGATAATTATAAACTGTCATTAAAGATTCCGTTGTTAGCATTAGAATCGTTTATTATTAATATTGAAGTCAGCAACACACCGCTAGACTAGCCCATATCTCTGCACGCATGCGCCTCTGAAATAAAAACAACGTATAATAATGCCGAGTCAGTCATGGAAATTTATATTTAATTCAGGCATCAAAGAAACCAAGTGAGACTGTCAATTACCACTGTTGTGTATAACAGGCAGAATTACACAAAAAAAAGTTTTTTTGATAATTGATATGAAATTATAGTCTCGGGTATAAACCTATCCCACAAGGTTTGCTTATGAGTGCCTAAAGAACATTCCTAATGGTTGTATGGGACCATTGCTTTATCAATATTGTAATTGTAAGATATTCCAATATTCACCTGTAATACAGTTTAATTTACAAAAACGTCTCATTAAAATATATAACTGAATAATATTTTAAAAAACAAAATGGAGGAAACAGTTTGTATATGTCATGTAATTAAGTGTAACATGTCCTTTTCCAAATCAAACCTAAAAACATTAAAGTGGCCATCTTTGAATTGTGCCTATTGTGAATACTGGAACAGATTATATATCTCTCAATTGCTTTCTAACTAAAATTGAAACGAAAACTTCCCATTTGCAGCTTAATAAATAAATTACATGAAATCTTATTAAGTTTATTCAAAACAAAGTTTATAAATTGTGAATTAGGAAGTGTTCGTTCCTTAGTAAACACATTGGTGTCCCTCAGGGCACTGTTGCGGTCCACAATTGTATACAACATCAGTCAGCAATGGCATCAAATACCTTCCACTACGCTCCTGACACATCTCTTAGACCTTTGTAACACCCCGGGTTAAACAGTGCGAGATGATTTAGCACCTTTTATATAACAACGGACACAAAAAACCTCGCAACTGTTACATACAGAATCTTCTGTTTGATGCCGTTCAAATTAAAACTATATTGGCGGGACTTAATTCACCACCTTCAGCATCTAAATGTACTGTGATGCATTCTTAATTTAAAATGGTGGCACAAACATAAGATAATCAACTTCTGGGCAATAACAGTAAATACTACTTTGACCATAATCACAGTATTTTGTACGAGGACTATGGTCATATCCCAGGAAATATGAGAATAATTAATCCTACAGACAGAGTCTATGTCTATGTGCACTTACCAAGGCCTCGAGCTGCGACATCGGTGGCGACTAGAATGCCACCATTCGATTGTCGGAACTGACCGAGGACGTAGTCGCGGTCTTGCTGATTCTTGTCCCCATGGATAGCGAGCGCTCGCCACCCGGCGCGATTTATAGTTTTTGTTATGTCGTCAACCTTTGATAAAAACAAGTCTTATAACTAAAATTTTAACAATAACTAATAACTTTTTTTTTACATTTGGCGCCAACGCGAAAAGTGGCGGAAGTGTTTTTATTGAATTTTATAATTTATATATATTTCGAGTTCTGATGTTTATTATTGATAGTTTATTATGCAGAAAGTGCTTGAGGGAGTGTGCAGTGATTGGAGAATACAATTCAAAACCAAAGAAAAGGTGGTAGAATATCTATGCGGGAACCGCAGCAGGGACCAGTAGTGTACACTTACTGTGTTTCGGTCTGCAAGGCATTGCTAGCTAGTGCAAATACTGCCCCCAATTCTACTAAATTAATTGCTTTAAAATGACAACATCGTAGCAGAATGACAGTTTCAGTATTCCCCTAACAAATCGTTTTTCAATGATCACCATTGCTGTGACAATGGCAATCACTGTAAAAAGATTGTGAAACCATGGTCACATTGTGTATCCTTACTGTGAATTGAGTAATATTCTAAAAATTATTTGAACATCATGTTATTTATATTTTACAATTTTCTTATCATCACCCTGTTAATAAATGCTATTATCATGGCATTGAAAATTTAGAAGCATAGGAAAACAGCATCAATCGTAATAGAATGATAATGGTAGGGTATCATAACGGTTTTTCTTAAAAAATAGCAGAATTGGAGGCCCTGGTCATATGATACTTAAGATGTTCCAGGATGACGAGTGCAGTGTAATGCCACATAGAATAGTTCTGGGTGACACAGCGTTTGTTATGGGCAGACATTACGATGAACGATTTGCTCACCTCTACTATCTTCCAACATAAAAAAACAATAATGAAAATCTTAGTGTCACTATTTTTAGTAAGAATTACACAACACATTAACAATAAAAATAATGAATCAACATTATAATAACCATACCTTTCGTTTCGTCTCTGCAAAAATGATGGTCTTTGTTTCCTCCTCTGAAGATATCTCGTTGAGTAGCGTCAACAATTTGTCGTTCTTCTCCCACTCCTCACAGACATCGACAATTTGAAGGATGTTATGATTTGCGGAAAGAGATAACGAACCAATGTTAATTTGGATGTAGTCGTGAAGAAATTCTTCAGCTAGGTTTTGAACTTCCTTAGGCCATGTTGCTGACCACATAAGTACCTTAAAAATTTAAAATTTTTATTGTTGTTATGTATAAAATGTAAAATACTTTAAAAAATAACGCAAGAATTTGCATTGTTTTTTAATATAATACATACTTGACGGTCTGGTCGTATTTGCTCAATGATTTTCCTAATTTGGGGCTCGAAGCCCATATCCAGCATTCTGTCTGCTTCATCCAATACTAGATATGTGCAGCGACGAAGGTTAGTCGTATCTAAAAAAAATTGGAATAAGATTTGTACTGATGTTGGCTCTGGCTGGTATTCAAAGCCAGTAGAAGTCAGGTACTCTGACCCTGACAACACACATATAGTGTAATAAAGTGTTAATATTACCTTTTTCTAAGAAATCAATCAACCTGCCCGGCGTAGCAATGACGATCTCAACGCCGCGCTCCAAAGAGCGACCCTGCGGTCCTTTCGGAGCACCACCAAAAATACAAGTGTTACGGACTTGCACATTTTGACCGAAATCCGTGGCAACCTGTTAAGAGAACAACAACAATAGCATTGAGTTAATTTTAATCAACAATGTGGCAGTTGCACATTTATATTTAATTAAAAAATCTAAAATAGTAAAATTATACAATCAATAAATATGTTTAAAGCATAACATGTGATAAAACAACTATAAATAATATTGATATAATAAATAAATACACTGATAGTGTCACTAAGATAAAGCTTACAAATAACAGATTATAGAATAGCAATGTGCAAAAAATAGTTTACGAGACAGGAGTCTGTATCAAGACATGTCAAGTTGTCTTGTGGCATTAGACTTTCTCAGTATGAATTATAATCATTAATATAAAGACTATAAATGATATGTAGACTACCCTTTGTTAAAATACAATAATAACATAAATGTTTATTCATTGAACCCGAACCCTGAACCCGAATGAAATAGTAAGGGCTCTAGCCTAATCATAGTGGGAAGTCTTCAATGCAGATTTTTTACCAGTGCCAAAAAAATAGAGAACAAATATCCTTGTGCAATTTACAAAAGTTTCTTGTTAAAGAATATCTGTATGTAACTTGATACAGAATCCCTAAATTGATTAAGAATAATGTAAAACTATATTAAAATTAACAAGTACACAACAAATGCTGAAACTAATCTAAGGTTACGTTCAGAAACCGTACCTAATGTTAAATTGTAATTTAGAATTTTGAGACTTAAACATAAGAGATCCAGAAAATACTTCACAAGCAATAAGTAAAACTTCCTTGAAAACATTTAGGTTTTCGAACATAGCCTGCCAGTGTCGCTAAGTTCTACGGTAATTAATATTAAAACTTTAATTTACTATGTCGCAGTCGTTGGGATCCATCATGTCAGCTGCGGTCCCGTTCATTGCAATCAGAGCCTTGTGCGTGGCAATGGAAGACAAACAATTTTTGGTTTATGTTATTAAGTAATGTAATTTTTATTAACTCCCTATCAGCTTTGTTGGACGCTTTATGAACAATGATTTTTACAAACCAGGTGTATGTATTTTACCTTGAAGTAACTAATGATATTTATATATTTTCAAAAATTATCAAGTCCACCATCTATATGTAAAATATACACTTAGTTGGAGTTGTGTATCTGGTCAGTTGCAATCCAACAGTCTGCAAATCTAAATCAGAACACCAGGTGGACATTACCGTCCCAAAGAGAGCAAACCTAAACTCAGTTTTTAGATGGAACATACATAATTTGTTCTAGTAAAACTAGTTTAGTTTCACATAATGATAAAGGTTTATCAATTTAAGACTTTACAATTATGTAATTTAACACTCTAACACAGTGAGTGTTAGAGTGAACGTAAATAGAATTTAAACTTTTAGTTTATTTTAATCAATTGCACAAGGCTCTAAATTTAGACAAAGTATCTTAGCTTTATTTTATGACAAGCCAATAGTTATCAAATATGACCCAATAATAACTAATGTAGGTCTTCTATATTGTGGAAAGTAACTGATATTGTTTGAGATCACTTAGATTATTTTATGGAACCATACAATATTATACAGTAATTACCTGTTGAATTTGCTGTGCAAGCTCTCTAGTAGGTGCCAAGACAAGAACAATGGGCCCTTCATCCCTCAAAAGCCTGGGTTGGTTGATGATATGAACAATGGCTGGTAAAATGTATGCCAAAGTTTTTCCAGATCCTGTTTGAGCGATTCCAACTAAATCTCGTCCAGACAATGCAATTGGCCAGCCCTGTGCCTGAATTGGTGTAGGATGGGGAAAACCTTGCTTAAGAATTTCCTTCATAGCATAATCTGGGAATCCACCCTCTTCAAAGTACATACTGGGAGCTGGTACATCTCGACCTTTGACAGTAATCTGATTTTCGCTACGGTATGCCTCAATTTCGGCGGGTGAACGCCTCTGGACATTCGGATGTGGGACATAGAAATTCTTCTCAAATGGCGTGAGTGTTATTGTATCCCAGCGAATCTTTCGCAAATTCCCGCCAGGTTGGTCATTCTTGAAGCTTCTAAAGTCATCGCGGCTGCCGCCTCCACGGTTTCCTCCAAAACTACCCCCTCTACCACCATCTCGTCCCCGGGGCCCTGAACTGAAGCGGCTGCTCCTATCTTCTGACCTATCACTTGAACGCCCGCCCCGGGTACCCCCCCTCCCCATTCCACGACCTCCACGGCTCATCCCACGTCCACCTCCACGGCCACCGCGCCTATCGTCGTACCTAAGTACAAAATATATCATGAATAAATGCAAAAATTAATATTAGGTACCTCTGCAAAATTCAGTTACTTACATATTGATGAATGATCTGAAATCTGTATCACAAACAATCTGTAAGATTAATTTTCCTCGGATAACTAATTTCTAAACAATTATACTACTTTGAACTATATTTTTACTTATTAATCACTGAAACAAAGGACTAATTCAGCGAAGCTTCTAATTTTCACCAAGCCGATATCAAGCCGCCATATTTTGTGTACCGTTTCGATGTTGCAAGCATTAATTATAGACGAACGACGTGTCAAGTTAAAATTATATCATAAAAAAAATTAATAACAAATGTTTCTTTGTAAGTCTTAAAGAAAACTTTGTAACGGGAATAATTAACAAATTCCACATTTTTATTTCCTAAACTTGATATGCATAATAACAAATATGAATGGATAGATCGATAGCTAATTTTTATAATTTACTTTACACACACAGCGGTTAAATAATCACAAAACATAATATCAGTTAACAAATACATTTTATTATTAGGATTATTAAATTTCAAAAAACTCTAGAGACTGAAAAAATATTTTTTTTTCTAATTAAATCGATACTATTATTATGGCTTGTCCTTGCATCGATCAAACTCATTTGTATATTATTCTAGCTAAAGCTTGAGGCTAAAGTAGTGGTTACGGAAATTGCTTTAAATTACTGAAGCTTAATAATGAATTCATCCATTCCGGTTTTTCAAAAACCTCATTCAAGACTTAGTGTATTAGACTGGACCCGAAACATTCAACGGCTTCAGAACGAAGCTAGACTACGTAGGTTTGAGTCATATGAATTGAGACAAAGGGCAGACCAACTCCGTAATGAAGCAGCCGTTACTACTCGTTGGG
The DNA here is from genome assembly GCA_019845155.1 of Luehdorfia chinensis. Lineage (NCBI taxonomy): Eukaryota > Metazoa > Arthropoda > Insecta > Lepidoptera > Papilionidae > Luehdorfia > Luehdorfia chinensis. Next base: position 2,094,480 of record JAHVAK010000122.1, read on the forward strand.
ACAATTACTCAAACAATGAGTTACTAAGAGACAGGTACTTCTTTTAAATCACAAAACATTATTTGATTAAAGCAGCAAAAATTATCTTCTAATCACAGTTTTATGACGAATACATGAAGAAAATATGTAACTGAACACGAAATTGAAACTTCGAATTGAAAATCGATTCAAGCAGAGTGGTATTCTCACTTGAGTTCGTTCTACTTACCCGATGCGCACTATAATCTTGGGTTACATGGAAATACATTATTTACATAACTTTATGTTTAATTTATAGAATATTCGAAGTTCAGTCATGGCGGGAGAAACAGAGATTCACACAAGAGTGTGTACGGGACGAGATAAGAATCCTTAAAGAAGAGAAGAATGCTACAGAGCTACATCTAGAGTCTCTGCAAGTGCCATTAATGGTAGTATCACAGTGTCTTTCTTGTAGAGATCAGAGAGTGCCTCCGGAATTGACAAGAGATCAATTAGGAGAGGAACTAAATAAGGTACTTTATCAAAAAAATACTTTATTACTGTACTGATATTTTAGTATAGAATCATTACAACGTTATATTTATTTTAGTAACTTTAAAGCCAAAGAACATACTTACTTAATTTAACTTGACGTAAAATTATTTGTTAGTTGTATACGTCTTCAACTTTGAGAAATCAATGTGAACACATTATGCAATTGCTATGGTTCTTCAGAAACACAATAATCAAAAAGTATTATAAAAGAAAGCTATACGAATTTATTAAAGAATATAGTTGATTTTTAGCGGAAAGTGTCACCTTCTGCACATATAATTTTCGTTGTCTATATTACATAATAACAATAAAAGTCGATCAGAACATAATCTTAAATAAAAATTGACTAACCGGCTAGGAAAAATGCTTCAAGTCTATGGTTGATCTTGACGGCGCGTGGTTAGGTTAACGTAACTGAATGCTGAGTTGTAGGTCTTGATATAGAAATGTAAATGTCACCACATTAGAAGCTCAACATACGTGTTGCGTCTCGCTATAAATAATGTTTAGATGCTCACTCCATCAACATGTCCTGAAGATTATTGGTGGGAGGAGACGTCCTCCTCAGATCAGACGGATCAGCTACTCTTTTCCCTTGGCACATCATTCAAAGGCTTAAATTTTAGCTGAAACACACCATGCAGTACATCAATTATTCTCATCGGATACTGGATTAAACCCATCCTATTATCTTTTCGCATTGACGTAACATTTGATCATCATCATCATCATCATAGCCTAGTACTAGCCCACTGCTGAACATAGGCCTTACTCACAGATTGTCACAAAAGTTTGAAACTCTCATTTTGGGAGGTTTTGCCATAGTTGCCACGCTTGGCAGGCGGGTTGGCAGCAGTAGTTTATTTGTTCAGATATTTCTGGAAGATGCTGCTGCCTATTTTCTGGCCTTCATTTTCCCTTTGTCGACTTTTACGGGATGTGGGATAAGTACTTCTAGTTGTTATCCGGATGGTGTCTCCAGCAAAACGCAGGGATTCCCAAAGTTTTTTTTTATAGGAGAGGGGGCAAACGAGCAAGCGGCTCACCTGATGGTAAGTGATCACCGCTGCCCATGAACATCCGCAGTACCAGGGGAACAAGTGATCGATATCGTCCCCTTGGGGTCGACGAGGTCTAATAGTTAACACAAGTCCCCTATTAATTAACAGAAGTTCTTATTTGAAACTAACTTCTAAACTATTTATGTACAAGTTGTTTACTCTATAAGTTATGTTACGTGTCCCAACTACACTCAGCGTCACAAAAATCGCACCTCTCTGAGTTTGCGCGAAAAATGGCTGTAATGGAACGAATTATATTTATATAAATATTGGTATGTTTGAAATGGGTATTTGAATAGCTTTACATTATTAATAAAAAATCATGAAATCATTTAAACATTTATCATTATAGAGCGTCAAAAATAAACACTGTCAAATGCTAGGACGCTAGTTACACCACCTAAAAAGGGTATAAAAGGATCGATCTGGATGAAATATGGGCTAGTCGTAATTTAGACTTTGCAGTGAACACACGTGAACAAGTAACCCAAGTAAAGATGGACACCAGCTCTGAAGAAGCCGCTCAAGTGATTGCCCTATTGCAGTCGGGGATGCGGCAGTGTGACGTTGCTCGACAGTTGAACCTGTCCCGTTTTTCAGTTGGACGGGTGTTCCAACGTTTTCAGCAGACTGGTGGTTATGTTAGAAAACCGGGATCTGGAAGAAAACGGTGCACATCAGAAAGAGATGACCGTTTCATCGTTACGACATCTTTACGAAACTTACAAATGCTGTTGAGTTGCAACAACAGCTTCGATCAACTCGGAGAACATCTGTGAGTGTTTCTACGATAAAAAGAAGGTTACACGAAATGAGTTTAACAGCCCATAGACCTGCTAAAGGTCCAAAACTTACTGCACAGCATCGCAGAGATCGCCTAGAGTTTGCTCGCAATCATTGCGAGTGGACTCTAGAACAGTGGCGGACCGTACTCTTCTCTGATGAGACGAGGGTCTGTCTCTTCTGCAATGACAGACGTAGAAGGGTCTACAGAAGACAGGGGGAGAGGTTCACACAACCCTGCTTCGAAGAATCCGTCGAATACGGGGGTGGCTCGTGTATGTTTTGGGGCGGCATTTCCGTCGACGGGAAAACGAAACTTGTGTGCGTTTCCCGGACTCGGGGAGGCCGTGGGCAAGGGTCATTAAATGCTGGTCGGTACATTACTGAAATCCTGGAGGAACATGTGGATCCATATGCTGGTTATGTCGGTGATGGATTCATGTTAATGCATGATAATGCTCGTTGCCACACCGCGGCTATTGTACGGGATTATTTACAGGAGGTCGATATCCCTGTTATGCATTGGCCAGCACGAAGTCCAGACATTAACCCAATAGAACATCTCTGGGATGACCTAAAACGGCGCGTGCGAGCTCGAGATCCAGCTCCAGCCACTCTTCAAGAGCTCCAAGATGCGGTACTTGAAGAGTGGGAACAAATACCCGAAGAGGCTGCTGCGATCCTTGTAAGGTCCAGGAAAGATCGCATGGAAGCCGTTATCAAGGCAAGGGGGGGGGGGGGGTAACACTAGGTTTTAAGAACTTTTTTGTATTTATTAAGTTTTTTTTTTAAATAATTTGCAAATTTGTACATACCCTGTCTTTTCTTTAATTTCTCTTTCGTCTCGTTATAAAAGTAAAATTCAATTAAAATTCCTGAAAGCTAATGAAATTACCTTTCGAATGATACCCTCAAACCACAACATTGCCATTGACCTGTTGTGTTAAAATAGTACGAGTATTTAAATTATTTTTTTCGGATGTGCGATTTTTTTGACGCCGAGTGTAGTTCAAGTCCAAACATGCTCCTGATATCTTACTATATTCTTTTCTATTTATCTATTTCTTACTATACACTTCGGTTCGCTTGCACTAACGTTGAAAGTTCACTTGCGATTTCAAAAAAAAAAACAAGAGGTAGGATTTTAAAGTCATTTGGCTATGGGGGATTGAGGTATCAGTTCATTTTGTAAAAGGGGTCTCATGCCCAAAACAGTATTTTTTTGGAAATCCCTGGTCTAGAGTAATATCATAAATCTAAATTTTGTCCGTTGCTGGCGTGATGTATCTACATAACGTTGTAAAAACAGTATCATTCACAATTCTTGATTAAATCAATCACTATCGAGAAGAGTTTCATACATTCCATAATCGCGCTATGAAAGTTTTCTGAGATGCGAACTATATATACAACATCTGAATATTACTAGTAAGAGAAGACGTCCTCCCAGATCAGCCAACTGATCCGGCGGGTAGCTACCCTTTTCCTTGGCAATATCATCCGCCAAATTGGTAACCCCGACGTGATTGTACTTGTTGTTAAGTTAGCATAAGTATAAAAAGTTGTAACTTTGAGGTATGAAATAGGATTTATAAGTTATCGTCTGTATATTATTTACGTTAACGTCGAACTCACGACATATTCCTATACATGCATATCAGATAGTGGTGTGCAAACACATTTTAAGCGGCATATGTGTCTCATCCGATATATCATGGATTTGATACTCTGGAAGTTTACCGCTCCCCCCCCTACTTGGTGCAAAGCGTGACGTGTAAAAATTAAATTAAACTGTAAATGATAAAATTATCTCAATCAGTGTCATTAGCTACTGATGCTTACCATTATTATTTGTGAGTAATGATGATTAACAATTAAAAAAGTCTCACCAAGTTTGCCGGCCACTAAATTTTGCAGACCCGGTCCTACTCGGTCCATAAAGAAATCAGCCCCTGGTGCTACGCAGCGCTTTTCAACGAAAATTTCAATGAAAGATCAGTGACGCCGCAACAACTGCGGCGCGGGTAGCGGGTTCGATTCCCGCACGGGATAAATATTTGTATGGCCTACAGATAGTTGTTTCGGGACTGGGTGGTTTGTGCATGTGGAATTTATGTCTGTAAAACGTACCAACGACACAGTAGAAATTCTACTGTACTACGGCATCGTTTTTTTATAAAAAAGAAATAATAATAAAAAAAAATATGGGCAGGCGTGGCACTTAGCATCGGGCGAACGATTTGCTTTTCACGTCGCTTACATATAAACAATGCACTGATCATACCGGTAACTCCGATGAAGGGGTTGCGCTATCTGACATTGCTCAACTCAAATTCACTCCTTTTTTTCTTATTTGTCAGGAACTTAACATAATAGAAAACAGCAAGCGTGTGCTGACGGACATTTGCCACATGGGTTGGGAGAAGATTAAAGATTTGCAAAACGTATTTTGCAGACTGGATCGTGAGATACAAAATAAGGATGAGACATTGGATCTGGAATATAAAGTCAAACACCTAAATAGAGAAAGCTCTAATATTTCTTACAAATTGGATCCCACAAGGATACCTGTTGAGTAAACAAAACTTTGTTATTATAATTGTTCTATGTCTAGAGCCTACTATAATAATTCATTATCATCATCATAATCATCATCATTTCAGCCTATCACTAGTCCACTGCTGAAGGCCTCCCCCATAGATTGCAACAAAAGTTTGTAGCTCTCATTTTAGGGTGAATTTGCCATAGTTGACACGCTTGGCAGGCGGGTTGGCAACCGTAGTTTATTTATTCGGATTTTCCAGGAAGATTTATATTTTACCCTCTATGGACTTTTACGGCACCCACGCGATGAGATGGGGTGGTAGATTCTCTTTAGCCGCTACCACACGGCAAAATAATAATTCAAAATATACTTTTTTACATTACCAATGAAGGTAAAAACAATTAACAGAGTCAGTGTTATATAAAAAAGGTAAAGAAATAACGAAACAGAAAACATAATGATATCGAACCGATATATAATGTCTGTCTGGCTTCATCTTGTATTTTGAGAGTGTAGTGGAGCTGTTAAGCGTCCGCCAGCTCTTTGCTCCAGTGCATGTTTGATGACTTACAATGTCCTCTATATTTTGGAGTTGTAGATCGCCTCCCGAAGATTTCCTTCATTGCCGAGCACGCGGCATATTAGCTTCGAATTTCCATTAAAATTTAATGGTAGTCTCGGTTATTCTTGTATAATAAAACATATCATACGAGTATATATTATGAAAACGTTATGCATGTACGTAAATTTTAGTCACTATTCCCCAAGAATAGTGACAATCATGATTTAAAATTAAGAATTAATAATAAACTAAATAATCCAAAATTTAGACTTGATAAAGTAAAAAATTCTTGTATGGGTCGATGTACACGATATTATAACAAAATTCCCGAAGATATAGTGAATTTAACAGAAACAAAATTTAAAACTTATATTAAAAAATGTTTGCTCTAAAGCTTAATATAATATAAATGATTATTACAATGTTAGAGAAGCTTGGAAAGTATCCTTTCAGGGAGACATCAAGTAACTAACCACACGATATTACGTGACATGTATTTTTATGCAGGGATAGGTATTTAGAATGTAACATTTTTGCAAACCATAAATTATAAATGGTCTTATTGAAGATTATAGGATTGCTCTGTAGAATGAATTATTTTAGTTAAAAAACAGTAGACTTGAGTATGTCATGCTCGCTCAAATGCTTCTGCTTGTGGCGGCGTCGTGTGGCGGGTCGTCCACTTCCCTTTAATATGGCCGAGGAGGGCGATGGCTGCCGCATGCGTCATACTTGTGAACAGGTGCTGTTGGTGGAGGCTGGTCTGCTCGAGTGTGCAATGCATTTATTCATTTGTTATTGAATTTTGTATAATATTTTGTCATGGAGCGTGCTTTGGTTTTCTATGAGACCGTTCTTTGTAAATTTATTTATAATGTACTTTTGACAGAGATAAAAAAATATAACAAATAAAGGATACCTACGGAGTTTCTTTCGTCTGTTTCTTCACTGTCAGAGAAACCTCATTACGAAACGGTGGTAGATTGTAAAATATGACGTTTGACAAACGAAATGAATATTTCTTACGTTGAACAATAAATAATTTTCATTTCATTTTACATAAGTCCTCTGAGGTACCACGGTCTTGCTAATTCACTGATAACGTAAACGTAATTAAATATTAAATGACGGACATTACCTCGTGAACCTACCTTACCTAACTTACCATGTGGGTGTTCAATGACTGTTATGTTAGTAAAATGCAACAATTCTTTCTCTTCATTATATTAAATCGATCATCGTTTCGTTTCTTTTTGTAGATCAATGACAGAAGAGAGCTACGTTCATTGCATAGAAAACACAACAAAAATAGCTAACCAACTGATGGCAGAGTCCAAAACATTGAGGGAGTCTATGTTTAAAAGCAGGGAACAGGCACGGAACCAAATGTACGCGCAATCACAGGAAGTGGAAATGATATGGCGGAGACGGGTGTACGATGTACAAAAAGCGAGGAACGAGATGGAATGGCAAAAGTATAAGGTAAAGACGTAGCTGCCAAAATATAACATCACGAATATCGAAAATAGATATTGGTCAAATTAATGAGTAACTGCAATTTTCATAACAACCAAATAATTTACAAAGGTTCAAATAGTTATTTAAACAGTTGTGTAGACAACAGTGACCAAGCATATGTATATAATTTCAGAATGGGTCGATTTGAGGTAATGTGCTTCTACAAATTCCAAAGTTAAGATTGGTCAAAACCAACATTTTTTATCATAAATATTATTTATATATTTTTCAAATTGAGACAATACAATTTATTTTTATTACAATATAATTTTTTTATGTCAATGAAGACAAATGCTATATAAAAGCTTAAATTTAGGAAGGATGTTTTTACTTTGAATTCCGTGAGTTCAAAAATCGAATTTGCTTTTAAATTTTTAGCTAGAAACCAACCTGCAAAAGGTAGACCGAGAGATAGAGGCTCTGCGTGCAGCGGTGGCTGATAAAATAAGCCCTACTAAGTTAGTGGAGACAAGATTAGATATACGAACCAGGAGACCAGTTCTTGAGAGGGTTCAGGTTAGTATGGACAAAACGTTTGGTGAACGTTTTGCTCGTCTCGTTACTTTTTCCAATAAAAAATAGTGCGTTCGGGGGACCCTAGTCAGGAACGAACTTCCAGGTTTTTTTCAACTCTAAACGTGATTTAATATAAAGATTTCAATTGATTATATTAGTGTATTTATGACACGGCAAATTTTTTCACTTTTATTCAACTCCATCTCTCTCTCTCTAACACGTATATTTTACTTTTTTTAGGAAAAATAGTCATTCATTAAAAATTTAATATAAAATAGTGAATTTATTGCTTGTTGCTCGAATCTCGATACTTGCACACACACCACATACAACCGTATATAATAGAAAGAGAGAAAGAGAAAGAGAGGGAAAGATCGCCTGGATTTCTGACAGTTAACTTTTACAGTAAGCCGCGTAAAAAAACCAAAAATAACTTCGTTCCAAAAAAAAACCTGACGTCAATATATTTCAAAATAACAAAACATTTCCTTAAGTGAACTTTTATTGATATCTGAATTATTTAAAAGGATAAACCGATGCGTGGATTAACAGAAGAATTTGAGAGGGTTCATACAAGCACTGATCTGTTAGAGAAGAAGTTAAACGATGCGCTGTGAGTATTTTTTTTAATCTGTTAATAAAGCGATGCCCTGTACCAGGATATAAATCTTGCGCCGTGCCACGACGTTGAATAACGAAGCCAACAAAAATTATTATTCAGTCTAAAAATAGTTTAACTACTTTTATTTAAATATTCGCACAGAATAAGTTTTAGACGGTGATTTTTTCACCATTGTTACAGAACTACACATCACGGAATGTATAATCATTATCAGCGTATTATCAAAGACTTGGAGTACAAAAACCAGGCATTAGAAACAGACAGACGCCTCATAGAAATCAGAAAGCCATTGCACGCGCCAGATGAAACAGAATTCAAACGGAATGTTGGCTACTGTCACATGGCCCACGAATTAGTGCCGGAATAATTTTTGAACGCGTGTTCTTAATGTAAGCTTAATTATTTTTTAAAGATTACTCGTTAAATGTAGAGACTTTTTAGTATGGGACCTCCATAATTAGTGACGACTTGTGCATAATTGTCTAGTTGTTTTGCATAGGTTGATTAAACAGATAACTGAAGGAAATGTAATATATATACTTGATTATATAGCAGTGATTAAAAATAAATAAATCATATAACAAAAGTCGTGTTTTATTTAATGTATGTTTAATTTTACGTACAAAAGTACTGATAACTGGTGACGACACGCTAGAATAATTCCTATCTGTATATACTAGTGATGTAACGAATGTACGTTTTTAAGTATTCGCGAAGGCGAATAATTGTCATTGACATTCGGGAATGCGAATGTTATAGTCTTATGTATAATAGTCACCATTGGGAGCGCCCAATTGTATTCCTTCGCTAAAGTGCACCACTAAATATTTAAATGAAACTAATTTTACGGATTTTATCGCGTTTTATTTTATTATTTATAACCCGTCCGCCCGTGACCATGGGTGCTGTAAAGCACTCGAAACGTCGGGTTATAAATAATAAAATAAAACGCGATAAAATCCGTAAAATTAGTTTCATTTAAATGTGTAGTGTTCGCGTAAATATAAGAAATCATTATGCACCACTAAATTTTAAATTATTTTGGAAAAGATAATTTAAAACGAGATGCGACGGGTGCCGAAACACGTCGCCGACATTTTGGTACGAGTAAAAAAAAATATTCTTACTCTCCATTACGTTCCCACGAGCAGTATTACGACGAGCAGTAGTGACCACATTGCATATTATGGTGTTATTCTGCACGGATAAAGGCTGTCCGTACAATACCTAAGTCGCCTCTTACGACAACACGGTAGAAAACAGGTAGGTGCTATTCTACTCTGTCGGACACCTATCGGCAGAATTTTACGCATTTCAGAAATGGAGTGTTTCAATAAGTGGACATTCTATCTTATTTATCTGCCGGTAGATTAAGGGTTCTGTTCGTGACGTACCAGCGCAACATTGAGGTTATCCTGTTTTTAATCTCCATCTTTATCAGCCTAAAAAGTATTAAGGTCACTGGACTTTTACGACACTAAAGAGATAAAATAGGCCGATTGTGTAATCCCGCTACTACACGGAAAAAAAATATATAACGTCAAATACTCTTTCCAATGACAGCTAATTAGGAAAGTTGTAGGATTACTTCCAGTTAAAACAGAAGACATACGACCATAATAAAATAACAATTTCATCTACCTTCAATATTTATTTATTTATATTATTATATTAATCTTTAATTTATTATTCCGAAATACATATTTAGAAGAGGCCGTAGCTTCGTGTAATTGTGAAAAATTTAGTTTAACTGACAGTGACAGTCCTTGTTCTTGGCGGCATTCTTAAATTCGGAATTCGAAAACAATACTAAATTCAAAGTAAGAGCAATTATGTACGGGCAAGGTATGGATCTTTGAAGACGTAGAAACGCTGACCGCCGAGAAATAATCGCTATCGATGAAAAGAAAATTATCGTAGCCTATTTTGGTAAAAGTTGTTCAATCAAAAGTATAAGTATTGATGATCGGAAAATTGTGACCACAAATTGTCAACTCATAGACCCGTGTACATTATTTGAACAAAACTGGTATTGGACCGGTTTCATTCACTTGCTACAGTTCACTGATTCAGCTAGTAAATAGTGATCAAACCAATTACTATCGGTCACCATCTTACGACATCAGTAGGAGAATAATTGTGTGGTGTTTTGGAGTCGACTACATATTATGTCGGTTACGTTATAAATATATACTTTCCTATTTGAATCGGATTTTGGGATTTTAATTATTTTGCGCGTAGCCCTAATTATTTATCTAAAATTAAAGTAGCTTAAGTTACCCGCTATAATGTCAGCTATCTGTCAATGAAAACCCCGTCAAAATCGGTCCAGCAGTTTGGAGATTAGCCAAAACAAACCGACAGACAGACAGACAAAAAATAGTTTTTTTCTTGTTTATACTTTCATAATAATTGAGTAATAATCTGTTATTCTTATATTACAAACATACACTTCAATTTTATTTATTTGTATACAATTGAGTGAATCAAACATCGTATGGTACAATTATCACAATTAAGCACTTGAGTGCATGTAATGTAGTGGTATTCTCGCATGTTTATTCGAGAATGCGTAGTAGGAGTCTACTACGCATTCTCGAATAAAAGGGCGCTTCCATTTCTTTTCACACCTCTGTGTACAACTATTTTTTGTTACGGCACATGTCATCCCCAAATAGTTCACGACAGGTCATCGTCATCATCACTTCAGCCCCTCACAAGTCCACTACTGTACAGCTTTTCGCTATAGATTGTCACATACGGTCTCAAGTCACCTGCGTCTATAGACACATATACACTGCATTTGCCGATACGACGTTGCCACTCGAGAACCTTCCTCCTTCAACGGTTATTTATTCGCTCAAGGCAGTATGTTTGTTTTAAGCTATGGCTTTATTGTAAGTGTTCCTATGTGTGTATCACTCCGTCGACCCTTCGTCTGATCTTATCGCAAGTGTTGCATGTACGTTAAGGCGAAGACGAGTGTGTGCCTTTGTTTACGTTAGTACTAAGGCACTAGCACTAGATGACTTCTTGGCGTAACATGGACACATCGGCGTTGCCATGGTAGGGTTGCCCCACCCTGGATCATTAAGTGAAACAAAAAATATAAGAATAAATCATGTCAATCAATCAAATAAGTAATTATGTCATCATCTCATTATAGCAAATTATTTCTCTTTAAAAGAGGCCTACCTACGTCCAACATCGGTATCTGATGATAATGATCTTGAATAAGAGTAGTATTCGTAGAAAATTGCGTTGATATGCGGCACATTAGACAACTTTTTATACTCAGATTACGATGTTTATTTTTTTTAATAGCATAAAGTGATGAAACGAGCAAAACGTTCACCTGATGGTAAGTGCAACGTCTGCCCATAACAAATGCTGTGTCACCCAGACAATTCTGTGTGACACCTCACTGTGCCCATCACCCTGAACATAGGAACTTATGTCCAGTCACATATGCCCAGTGATTACGCTAGCTCAGTGTCCTTCAAACCGAAACACAGTAATGTTTGCACACTACTGCTTCACGGCAGAATAACTGGCCCTGGAGTGGTACCTACCTAGACAGATTCCTGCATAGGAATCCTACCACCAGTAGTATATTGGTACGGACACAGCGGCAGAAAAAATTCTTCGCATCGCTATTCCTAACTTAGCACAAGTTAGGATGAGGTGTGTGCATCGTCAAATTGACTTGATGGTGAGTAATTAATGTTAAATATTTTGATTTTATTTGCTAACCCTACTACGCTCTGGAACTGTCCATTTTCTATTTACTTCGACAACGTTCCATTCTGTTGGTATTTGTCGATTGTATTACAAAAATTATTCAATTATTTCTAACTACCGACAACACGGTCAGTATAAAAGGACGTGTTGCCCTTGCTTTAAGTCACTACTTGGTCACTACTATTTTCACCGTACTACAGGACAGACATCATAGACTTTCTGTGAGATAAATTTCAACTTAATAATAACCATTTAAACGTTTCGCTGCCTCTCATTTAAAAGCCCTATTCCTATACATTCAATTCTGAACTTGTGCGGATTATGAATAGGTTTACTCTACTTTACTTAACTGTGGAAATGATGAAATACTTATTTCTCGTGAACAAGTGTTGCAATTTCAAAGATATAGTGATGAGTCAGTGGTAAATCGATTATATAGTTATTTGGAAAAGGGTAGGCTACTTTCCAGATCGGGCGGACGTCTCTTCCAACCAGTAACCTTCAGATGTTGTATATATACTTCGCTTCTCTGAAACTTTAATAGCGCGACGTTGAACTCATGAGATATTTCTTGAGTTTCTAGTGTTGCGACATAGCTGTCGCTACAGATATATAGGTAAATAAAACAACCAATGACAATGAAAAAATAAATACTTTAATATATACTGGATTCTTACAATGTAAACTGAGAAGATGGATTACTTCCAACTTAGTGTGGATATGGAAAATACCTACTATTTTCCAATATACCTACTATGTTCTAGTTCGATCATTCACAGGACACAATGTTTTGTTATTTAAGCTGATATATTGTAATATAAATTTATGTAAATTATTTTTAAACGCGTTATTTTCCCTTTTACAATTAAAAAAAAAACTTTTTTAGGTATGGATTTAACAAAATCACGCACTAAAGGGGACTCGAGTTATATATATATATATATATATATATATAAATCAAGAACATTTAGGTGCAAAATTTAGCAAAAAATAATTAGAAATAAAAACATGTTAAACTTAACAACTACAAACTTTAACATTAATATATATTTGGTCGCAACAACTCCATGCACATTTGAAATGCATTAACACAACATTTAATACCATTATAAAATTTATAAAAAAAACATTTCAAATTTATATATCTTAAAACAAAATTACGATGTTAAGAGTCCACCAAGTCCTGCACCTGACAGCAAGTGCCACGCCTGCCCATAACAGTTGCTGTGTCACCCAGAACATTTCTGTGTGGCATCACACTGCGCTCGTCACCCTGAGACATTAGTTGTTAAGTCATGCCCAATAATCACACTAGCTAGCAGTGCCTTTAAATCGAAACCCATAAGTTTTCACGCAACGCTGTTTGACGGCAGAATATCAGGCACTGCCGGGTACTTCTTAATTAGTAGCAATTTTAGTCATATTTCAAAAATTTAACTATATTTTTTTTTCTTTATAAAAAACGAAGCCCCATAGTAGGATTTTCTCCTGTATCGTGGGTGCATTTTACAAACATACATTTCACATGCACAACACAACCAGACCCGAAAAGCAACAATTTGTGTTTTTGCACAATGTTGCCTGGCTGGGAATCGAACCCAGGACCGGTGGCGCAGAAGTCAGGTACGCAAACCACTACGCCACGCGGTCGACGTCTATCTGTAATAATACTAAATAAATGCAGTTTGAATTCAAAATAGCGTTAAATTCAAGAAATTATATAAAACATTATGTATGTTTAAAAGATTTTTATCTATATTATTTTTCGTTGTTTAAACAGATTTTGTTTAAAAGCTTTTATTTCATAGGTCTACAAGTATATCCTGCAGTGGACATCAAATGTTGCTAGGGGCAAAGTACTTGTTAAAACAAATCCACAAGCCCAAACATAACGGAGCTATCATTCCTAGTTGAGGGGTTCCTATGGATAATTTCCGGCTCCAACATCAGACCAGCTCCATGGTACCATATTATTGAATTGTCACCAAAGCTACATAAGTATGCCAAGTTTAAAATCAATCGGACATGGGAAAGTAGGTCAAAATTGTCTTACAAGATTTGAACCGGAAAGACATACGAAGAAAGTGAGTTAAGTAAAAGCTTGTAATAACCATAGACTACGTTAAAAATCTATGATAATTATTATTTTTATTCTGTGTACGTGGGTGCCATTATTACGTTTGGAGACAGATAACATATTATTTTAACAATTTTGGTTATCTATGATAGTTGTATTTCCGATTTAGGAGCAACATGCTCGTAGGCTTCGTCCAATAATTTGCAAATCTTTAATATGTTCTCATCATTCAACTTCCTGCTTGACGCCAGTCGTATAGAAGGTTCCGGACAATTGAGTTCCGCGTCCCACAAGTATGTTGCCACTGAAAATGCGACCCCCTCTTTCATGCAGTAGTTGGCAATATCCCTAAGATAGGAGTGCCTCAAACGGTCGGTGAGGTCTGATCTCCTGAGATAAATATGCTTTACTGGCGATACTTCGTCCCCGCGGAATCTGTAATGTTTCAGCTTTGATAATGACCTGAAACAAAGTGGGTTAATAAATATATAAAAAGTTTAACCGTATTTATGTTTTATTTGAGAAATTGACGAAATGAGCAAAACGTTCACCTGATGGTAAGTGCAACGTCTGCCCATAACAAATGTGACACGTAGAACATTTCTGTGTGTCACCACACTGTGCCATCACCCTGAGACATAAGTTCTTAAGTGTCAAATGCTCAGTGATAACGCTAGCTCACAGTGCCCACTACTGCTTCACGGCAGAATAACTGGCCCTGGGGTGATACCTACCTAGAGGGATTACTGCATAGGAATCCTACCACCAGTAGAGAGTTGGAATGGTTAACAGGAATATTAGTAACGTTAATAGCATTGCTAGCTGCATTTAAAAAAAAAATGTTTCAGTGATAGGAATTTATCGCTGGCATCGTAATAAAACCCTTTACGCTTCGTCGAGTTAACTTACATACAGTTTTATTGGCTATTATGTACCGACATTTTAACACACGATACGATAACGCAACAAACAACGTCATGTACTTGAACTGTTTTTGTAAAAGCAAAATTCCTTAATAATGATGACGGTGATAACGTCCCGGTAGCGGCTTAAGAGAATCTACCACCACATCTCATCCCGTGGGTGTCGTAAAGTCGAAAGAAGGGAAAATTAAAACCAGAAAATGGGCAGCATGCAAGTTGGGGTACTTTTGTCGCCTTTGCCTCGTGGCCTTTCCTTAAAACGATTTCGATCTGATCGTAATACGTTCGCCTACGTCGACCCTTACCGGCTTGCCTATTCACACTCGCCTCATAAATCTATTTCGTCAATCTTCTTTTATACATCCTCTCTACGTGTCCAAACCATCTAAGCATCCCTTTCTCTATCTTTGTCACTACATCTTCATTGCTTTAATGTGTTAACAAAATTTACGTGAATTGTCTTGTACAATTAAAGGATATTGTAAGAGACGAGTCTTTTATGGCCTTACTAATAAACGTTGTATATCGGGTGAATAGTTATACACCGATTTCTCTCTTTCTGTCATCAGTAATTTGCCATTCGAAAGAAGAAGACAAAGCATAGTGTAACTATACAGCCGCTATACGACGATTATTAGTGAGGAGTTAAGTCTTTAATTTCGAGACTCGACTATTGGTGTTTGGCATTTTTATTACGTCGGAGACACCAATTTGGCGGATGATATTGCCAAAGAAAAGGATATATACCCGCCAGATCGGGTGATATGATCTGAGGGGGACGTCCAACGATTACTGGTTGTATGAGATATTTCTTGAGCTTCTCATGTGGCGACATAGACGTCGCTACGTGTGGCAAGAGTCGTGAGTCTTGTAAAGGCGCCACGGATATACTGAATAAGTCGAATACGGCTACTGTTCGGTATTCGACCTATTCAGGGAAACCCAAATATATGTACGTGTACGCACAAAATGCTCGAATCTTTGGCCGAACACTCGTATCGCTAACTATTCGGCGCTTCGGCCTAGTGCGTGGCCGAATATTAGGCGTTCGGTCGAATCATTATCCATAGCAAAAAATTATGAGTTCACTGAATCAATTTGAGTCCTGAGCTGTTAAGTAGGAGACTCTAGTCCAGAGGTTCCCAGACTTTTTTCTCATAGACCACTTTCAACATTAAGCTGGTTCCGGTGGACCCCTGTGTTTTAAGTCAATAAAGTAGAAAATAGAAAAGTAGTAGAAATACATAATCAATCAATCATTCATCTAATTACCGTCCCAATCGCAAGGCGAAACAGTCTACCTACTTACTTATTGCAGTCACATTATACTCATTATGGGCCTTTTTTTGGTTTGACTAGAGTCTTAGTTGCCCAAGTGGTCCAGGTGGACCCCCAGGGGTCCACGGGAAACTCGACGGGGGTCTACGTTGGCGTGACAAAAAGAAGGTTAGTTAGTTATAGATTTGGGAATATGGTAAGCAGTAGTGTGCAAACATTACTGTGTTTCGGTTCGAAGGGCACTGAGAGCTAGTGTAATCACTGGGCATATGAGACTTAAGAACTGATGTCTCAGGATGATGGGCACAGTGTGGTGTTTGTTATGTGTAGACGTTGCATTTACTATCAGGTGAACGTTTTGTTCGTTTCTTCACTTCATCCAATTAAAAAAAAATGTGGACCCCTGGCCACGGGAAACTCGACGGGGGTCTTCGTTGGCGTGACAAAAAGAAGGTTAGTTAGTTATAGATTTGGGAATATGGTAAGCAGTAGTGTGCAAACATTACTGTGTTTCGGTTCGAAGGGCACTGAGAGCTAGTGTAATCACTGGGCATATGAGACTTAAGAACTGATGTCTCAGGATGATGGGCACAGTGTGGTGTTTGTTATGTGTAGATGTTGCATTTACTATCAGGTGAACGTTTTGTTCGTTTCTTCACTTCATCCAATTAAAAAAAAATATTATAAATTGCTTTCATAGCCCTCCTTTGCAATACAATTAGACTCACTCGTTCAGCTTTCTGGAGTTATGATCTAACTCCTTGAGGATGTCTGGCTTCGTCTCCAAGATGTCGAGCGCTGATATGGCAGCCTGCGTCAGCATTGGTGGTAATGAAGCACTGAAGCAGTAACCTGCGGGAAGATAATAAAATGTCAGTTTTTTTTTACGTCCAGATCTACTAATCTAATGCAGGAATCCGTCTAGATAGGTACCACCGCAGTGACAGTTATTCTAGTGTCAAAACATTACTGTCTCCGTTTAAAAAGTCGCTCAGAAATGACGTCGGAACGAGCGCAGTGTGCGCAATTGCCACACAGAAATGTTCACGGAATGGTAATTTCCAGGTCTGCGGCATTTCGTCATTTTCTTTACAATCCTCCGCCGTTTCGTGATGAGGTTCCTCTGAGGGAGAAGAAACAGACGAAAGAAACTCCGCGGGTATCCTCTATTTTGTTATTTTTTTTTATCTTTGTCAAAAGTATATTTTAAATAAATTTACAAAGAACAGTCTCATAGGAAACCTAAGCGCGCTCCATGACAAAATGTTATACAAGATTTAATAACAGGTGATGCATTGCAGACTCGAGCAGACCAGCCTCCACCTGTTCACAAGTGTGACGCATGTGGCAGCAAAAAAAAATTACTTTCAATAAGTGTTATTCTATTCTATTTATTTATTTATGGAAACAGTCATGTATTATTTTCCAGTGTCAAGTAACATATCCATGTATACAATCTTCAAGCAGCAAGACTTCTAAAAATGATAGTTGACTTCTACTGACGATTTGCTGGACTGATCGAGACAAAACGAAACGCACAATTTTGGTCTTGAATTGCATTTTCCAATCACTGTACACTTTCACGAGCACAAATTATCAATATTAAACATCAAAACTCCAAATATACACAGAAATTACAAAATTAAATACGAACACTACTTACTGTCACTTTTCGATTTGGCGCCAAAAGTCCCATTCTATTGTATTATTTTAGAAGAGCAGGGAATGTACAGAGAATAAATGGATCTTACCAAGACCAGAAAGTCGTTGATGTTCAACAATGAAGTGCGTGCCGGCGCAGAAGCCCCCGATGGTCGCGAACGAGTGCTCCAACGAGCCGACTATTAAGTCGATCTCGTCTCTTGGGATTTTGAGATGCTCCGTGATACCGCGTCCATGTTTACCTAGTACCTGCAAGAATTGTTGTCTCATCATCATCATTTCAGCCTATCAAAAGTCCACTGCTGAACATAGGCCTCCCCAATAGATTGTCACAAAAGTTTGTAGCTCTCATTTTGGAAGCATTTTACGATAGTTGTCGCGCTCGGCAGGCGGTTGGCAAACGCAGTTTATTTATTCAGGTTTTAATTTTACGACACCCATGGGATGAGATATATATAGGTGTGGTAGATTCTCATCAACCGCCACCACACGGCGACTTGAATAATTATTTAATAAAAAAAAAACCCCCAAAGCTCCCAAACATGCTTATGCTAATTTAAGAGTTTGATGATTTTCTCAGGGATGCCATCATCAGACCTTGAACGAAATTTGTGACCACCCTTACGGTACCCCCTTTCTAATAAAAATATACTAATTAAAATCGGTTCGTAAACAAAGATGTTATGCCCGAGCATACAAAAAAAAACCTACGGGTTGACTTTGAAGCCCTCTGAAATGAGAGCTTCAATTTTTGTGGCAATCTATGAGGGAGGCCTATGTTCAGCAGTTGACTACTGATAGGCTGAAATGATGATGATGATGATGAATCATTCAGGTGTATATTTGTTTACATGGCAAAATGTCACTTTTAATGGTAAAAAAAGTGCACTAATATTGAGTAATAGAAATACAAGTTAATCTTTTTTAACTCTTCAACTAACCATACATACATATACATAAGATCATGACTGTATCCCGTAAGGGGTAGTCAGAGACTGGGCACTCACTGCAAAAGTAGATGACTGCCACAATCCACATTTCACCAAAACAATATAATGCACTTGGTGTAATAGGTGGTGAGCCAACCATCTCTGCATTATATCTAAGAATACTATGTATATATGTAAATACATATGTAATGGTACAATAACTTACCCCAATAGTTAAGCTCTCATCCAAAATAATTCTCAATTTGAATCTTCTTGCCAATTCAACCACTTGCTTCAGTGGACACATCTCACCGGTATTGTAGTAAATTGCCTCAACAACCAAAAACGCTCTTCGCTTTGGGCTCAACTCTTTTTTTTGTGCCGCTTCTGATAGAAGTCGCTCAAGATCTTTGGCATCATTGTGTTTAAAGTAACGAACAGTGCTGCGGGACGCGTCGATTCCTTTTTGTATTGCAAACCAAACAGCTTCATCGCTGATTAAGAATGATGAATATTAGTATTCATATTTTTTTTTATAAACTTATGTGGTTTAGTTAGTAGTCAACAGATTAAAAATAAATACAGATTAGAAACAATCACAACAAGAGACTTAAGAACTGATGCCTCAGGGGTGACGAGCGCCGTACCTGCCTGACAGAAATGTTCTATGTAACACAGCATTTGTTATGGGCAGAAGTTGCACTTACGAACAGGTTAATGTTTTGCTTGTCTCATCACTTTCTCATATATAAAAAACTGTTCTGAGTTCTGTGGTAACTCTATCTAGCTCCAAAACCCTCCCAAAAACGGAGGCCTGTGCTTAGCATAGGGATATTAATAGCAATATGTTACATTACAAATACAAACACATAAGACAAGCAGTGCCCATGACATTGTGAATTGTGTATTTTATGACTGTGTGGTCTACAGGTTAGTTGCACCAGACTAACACATTATGGGTCCTGGGTTTAAATTGCAGCCGGAACCAACCAACAGTGCAAAAACACAAAATTTTGGTTTTTCTGGATGTTGTTGGTAATGTTGTCATTGTCCTTGTGTGTCTGACACTGCGTCGTAGCTTACCTACAATCTTATTGGTAATTTAGGGTAAGTTTGGAATAGTCTGTTTGTGCATAAATTTTTGGCACTATAATATCTCCTGTGCTGCTGATAACTTTTGATAGTATTTCGTAGTTGTTGCAGTGGTAAAAAATCAGCCAAGAGGACACCAACTATAAATAAGAACAGATAGAGTTGCTGGACTGATGGAGTTTTATGTGGTTTAGTTAGTTACAAATGTTTATTTAATTATCTTAGGAACCATCATTAATATCATAAATAAAGATAATTAAAAAATTATTGATGTTAAAGTTATTAACCCTTTGCACTCAAGGCTGTTTCTGCTCGGACTAATGTGGTGAGCAAGACTCACCTCTTGAGTGCAAAGCGTTAAAACCTAATATATACAATAATAAAAAAACTTTAGATTAGAAAAAGAACAAAAAATTAAGTAGTAAAAAAAATATGTTAAAGATCAATCATAATTAGTTACTTTTTTTTACACTATTTTTTTATTCGTTTTTTTTTTTCAATCTCACATTCTTGAGAAAATAATTAAAATTTTATTTAAAAATTTCATTATTTTTCCAGAAGCAAATAGTCCAATTAGTTAAATATACCACTGTTTTACTCGTTTGAATAGGAAAATATGTTTGGTAGTTCCATAATTCAAATATGTAGTATTTACACATATTATTGTTAAAGGAAAATACAGCATATATCCCTATCAGTATCTTATAGCTACTTTCCTGTTTGTTAGGAAAACTTACGCAAAAATGATGTCACCCTTTTTGGAATATGCTGGAATTGCACTCGCTATAGTAGAGAATCCATATGAGTAAACACAAGTCTCTTCAACTTCTAAAAACTTGGCCAAGCGATCCTCCAGCTCTAAATGTACATCTATTGTTCCGTAGAAGCCTCTAGGACCACAAGAACCAACTCCATACTTGTGTAGAGACTTAATCGCACTTTCCATAATAGACTCTTCCTTATCAAAACATAGAAAGCTAGTAGCGCCCACATTAAGTATGTTATTATCTATTTTGCCCATAAGTGGAGGTTCCTCAACTTCTACGTCATACTCTACTAGTGGAACTGGATTCCATTCTATAGGCTGATCAGTCATAAGTGGATCTTGATATTTTTTACTTCTTCTGGACCATAAGAAGTATGTTGAGCCGAGTATAACTTGTACTGCAATGACGAACGTCCACCAACTCATCTAATTCACGACATTAAGATTAGTATGATAAATCATATATGGATAAATGATTTAATTATATTTGCTGGGATAAAAATTTAAAAGCTTACCATATCATATATGTCGACCAAAATCATTATTGTACACCACTGTTACCCTAAAGTAATTAACTACAAATGAGAAAAATATAAATATTTCACATTAAATATCGTGTGAAGAGGAATTAAAAGAAGATGCATGTGTGTGTATTGTGTCACTATCAATTATGGATGAACGATACGAGTAAATACAAATAGCTACTCGATACTTTTCTTTCGATACCAAGTACTTTTGGCATCGATAATTGAAACCGAATACCAAATAGGTATCGGTCAAAAGTACTCGTATCGGAAGCACTCGGAACTCGGTAAGCAATGATTAGTTTGGCCGGAAATACATTTTGATTTTAGTACGATTACGACGAAAGAAATAAGTGGGATGGTATGTACCACTTTATTTTACTGTTTATTACGCACCTTTTCCTAGTTCCACGCAGTTGTAGCCTTGTCAGTTAATGTCAGAAACAACTAGTTCGCCAGCCGCTTATTTCGTCTTTCGTCAAATAATGAATGTAATCCTATCCTCTGATTTTATCGCCGTCGTTTGTTTTTATTACTTTTTAACTTAATAGTTTTAGTTCGATAATGTGTTGTGTTTTCTTAAGTTTAATGTAAAATGTGATTGATGACTAAGCGATGATTATTATTTTTAAGGAGCACCGCGGAAACAGACTTTTTTCAGAGTCCTATTTAACTATATCAATAAACATAATAAAAATACTTACCACTGTTTTTATTTGTCTTTAATTCTACTCAAAAGGGACCGATACGAGTATGTATCGATACTTTACGACCGTTATGGTATCGAGTAAAAGTATCGATAACTCAATGGTATTGTGCATTCCTATTGTCAATGGATAAAGTTACTGTTTTACTATACTTTTGGGACTTTTGGCGCCAACTCGAAATGTGGCAGTAGTTTTTTATTGTTGTATGTTTTTTATTTTGCAATTTTTGTGTATATTTGGAGTTTTGATGTTTAATATTGATAGTTTATTAGCAGCAAGTATCACGAGAGTTTATTAATGGAAACACTCATAAACTATTTTTCAGTGTCAAGTAACATATCATAGTATACAATTTTCAAGCAGCAAGACTTCAATATTTTGATCGACACTAAAATGATAGTTGACTTTTACAGATTTGCTGGAAAACGAAAAGTACAATTTTGGTCTTGAATTGAATTTTACAATGGCTGTACACTTTAACAAGCACTTGCTGCATAATAAACTATCAATTAATATTGATAATTATGTTTAATAACATAAAAACTCAAAATATACACAGAAATTACAAAATTCAATAAAAACACTACCGCCACTTTTCGAGTTGGCGTCAAAACTCTACTATACTCTTTGGGTAAGGTATAATTATATGTCGTGTGATTGAATAGGTCTGTTGATAAAATATCGATATATCGATAGTATTTTTTAGAAATATTTATGATTAATAACGAAAACTGATTTTGACTAAAATTCGTAACTTTTTGCGGAAACAAATATCCTGTTATAGAGATTAGATAATTAAATATCGAATAAAATGTTGAAAATAAAAATCATACTTCTCATAATCTCAATAAATGCGTTGTAACACAGTGAGATTTCCCAGTTACAGAAAAAACAAGGTGGAGTTATCCAAATTAAATATTATTTTATTGGATTTACCAAGACGAAAAACATTCTTTATTAATTAAATGCAGGTGGTCACAAGAGAGTTATGATTTTTTAATAAATTGGAGGTGTCTAACCTAAAAACCGAATAAAGTTGAAAAAAGAATAACAGAATCAAATTGCTATAAATAGAACAAAGAATTATCAAAAGGAAAAAAGGGAACATCTTCAAACTAAATTTAAAACTTCCTCGGTATAATCCTCAACATCAGATTCTTTCAACGGACGACCAATAATGTTTTCACTGTTGAGACCTTTTTTATAATATTCTAATGCCTCTGAAAATGACCAATGTTTTCACCAAAATTAGTTTTGATCAATTCACAGAAATCGATCAACTTAGTGACCAAACGATGCTACCTCGTTCTCCTCGTCCCGCTAGGTAACCTAAAACGAACTCTGCGCATCTAAAGACTTTTGCCAAGTTATGTGCCGGCAACTATACCATAGAATTATTACATTACATTTTTGGTCTTCTTCTTCTTTTCAGCCTATCACTAGTCCACTGCTGAACATAGGCCTCCCCCATAGATTGCCACAAAAGTTTGTAGCTCTCATTTTGGGGGGGATTTGCCATAGTTGCCACGCTTGGCAGGCGGGTTGGCAACCGCAGTTTATTTTTTTCAGATGTTCCAGAATGATGCTGCTGCCCATCTTTTGGTTTTCATTTTCCCTCTGTCGACTTTTACGACACCCACGGGATGAGATGGGGTGGTAGATTCTCTTAAGCCGCCACCACACGGCGACATTTTTGGTCATGAAATCTCTATTCAGGGTTTTTGACGTTCATTAAAGCGACTTCGATCTGATTGTGATATGTTCGCCTACGTCAATCGTCCATTCACACTCCCCTCATAAATTTGTTTCGTCAATCTTTTTTCATCTATCCTCTCTATGTGTCAAAACCATCTAAGCATCCCTTTCTCTGTTTTCGTCAATATATCTTCTACCACACCGCAACGTTCCTAATCACGCTGTATTTCACTTCGTCTATTCGTCATTCCAGTTATACTTCTAACTTCTTCATTTCTACAGAATTAATCTTACTTTTGTTGTCGCTACCAGTTTTATGGATGTATTATATTTTCATTTAACACAGATTGAAATCGCCGACTCGATAGGCACATTGGCTAAGGAACTGGCTTTTGTGCCAAACTCTTTTCATTAAATTTCCCGCTTCTACAATAACAGCAGATGTACCTATGTTCTAAAAGGCTACAAAGTTCTTCTTGAATGGAAGATGTGGCTAATGGGATCACTTTCGAACCAAAAAGACACTTATGGACTGATTAGAAAACTATTTATTTTAACTTATATATTTTTGAATTTTCTTTTGATGAAACCTAATTATTATGAAATTTATATAGAATACAAAAGTTATGTCAGATAACTTGACATGTTACATCTTCAAGTGATTTTCACGGAATTAATAAAATATGACAAATTCAATCTGAACAAAAAAATTTAAATTCCAAATGTAAAGTAATTCAAACATCATTCCAAATTTAGAGTAATTCAAACATAATACATAAACCAAACAGATCAGAGTTGACATCAAAAGAGTATGTATAATCTGAGATTACCAATCAACAGTTCTCACTATTGCAAAATGCTCCGGAAAAACGTGGTAATATTTTCTATCTGTTACCAAGTAACTCAATTTATAATTGTCAGTGTCAACTGCCAAAACAACTTTATTTATTTAGTGAAAATCATTCACGTTCCTATAATCTAAATCATAAAACAAACCCGAATAAAAAACTCTTATTAAAAATGAATTTCGGTGGAACCTTGAGATTAAATAAATTCGCTTGCTTTACTTCAATATTTGTTTTGTTTCTCATTATATATTGGCATTCCAATGCATTGTACCCAACAGAAAAGAACGATCTCGTTAATTTAAAAACATTGCTGAAATCGGCTATCATCGCCGCTGAAGTTGGTGGTATTAAAGTGGTTGATGGTAAGAACCATGACATGAACATTAAAAGTAAAGGAAAGACGAAAGAAGGAGTTAATGATCCAGTCACAGATGCGGACTATGCTTCTCATTGTGCGATGTATTATGGTTTAAAAAAGACCTTTCCGAAATTGACGATTGTATCAGAGGAACACTCTAGTAACGACGCTAAATGCGAGGATCAAAAGCCATTCGAAACTGACACATCATTAGGTGATCATAGGGTTATAGATTATATGAATGATGAACTTGTCTTCGCGAAAGACATTACAATATGGATCGATCCATTAGATGCAACCAAAGAATATACAGGTAAACATAAAGTGTTACATCATTAATAGCAGTCTTTTAGTTTTATAAATTAAATTACTAAATTTATATAAAATTCAACACATCTTTCATGACACAAATAATCACTTTTATAATAAGTATTATTGTATTTATTCATTTATTCAAATTTATTACTGGTGGTACTATTTCCATGCAGGAATCTGTTTATGTTGTTATGAACAAAGGAACAGTTATTCTGCTGTGAAGCAGTAGTGTGCAAATGTTTCTGGTTTTGGTCTGAAGGGTACTGAGATCTAGTGTAATTACTAGGCATATGAGACTTAAGAGCTGATGTCTGAGAGTGACAGGCAGTGTGGTGCCATACAGAAATGTTCTGGGTGGCACAGCATTTCTCATGGGCAGACATCGCATTTACCATCAGGTGAATGTTTTGCTTGTCTTGTCACTTTATCGAATAAAAAAAAATTGTGACAAATTAATTATTTATTTGACATATAATTTAATTTTTTTATTTTTAAATTATTATTAGTAATGTTATGACAGACAATACAGAACATATAATTAATGTTTTGTAGCTAACATCGTTTTTTTAAGGTAATTAAGTTTCCAGTAATTACACTCACCAACTGTCATTCAAACAGTGACTTGGGAGTTGTGTTGCTAATTGACTTGTTTAAAACCACAGTCCCATAGTTTTCAACACTGGCAATGTGGCATTTTTCGAAAGGTTTTTTGAATGTATTTTGAATGCTGACCAATTACTGATTCAAATTTGCATTAATTTAACATTATGACAATTCCACACTTCAATCTAACTGCATTGTATCTTAGTAGAATATGACTGGAGAGAAATCCATCAAGTAATTTTTATAGACCACTATCTCACTGTTTCTTATGTGTTGTCATATCACTCATGGTGAGATTCCTATGCAGGAATCCATCTAGGGAGGTACCAACGCAGTCATTCTGCTGTGAAGCACTAGTGTTTCTGTCTAAAAGGCATTGAGAGCTGGTGTAATTACTGTGAATATCAGACTTAATAACGGATGTCTCTGGAGTATGTGTGCAGTGTGGTGCCATACAGAAATGTCCTGTGTGACACAGCATTTCTTATGGGCAGATGTTGCACTAACCATCAGGTGAAAGTATGCTCATCTTGTCACCTTAAAAAATAATCAGTGTTACATTACAGAAATTGTGTTCATAATTAAATTTTTGCAGAGGGCTTATATCAGTATGTTACAACTATGGTATGTGTGGCCTATAAAGGTATACCGATAATTGGAGTGATTCATTATCCATTTCCACCTCGAAGTCCACAGACTTACTGGGGTTGGCTCTCAAAGAAAACTTCAAGCAACATAGCAACTATTGTTCATGTCAGTATTGTTTCTATTGTTATTAATTGTTTAAATTATGTTTATTTTTATAGCTTTTAACATTTCATATATTCTCATGTTATTTCTTTGGGAATGCAGTTCTGTCTTTGCTCTAAAGGCACTTCCACAGGTTCCGGGCCCCCCTGCATCATGGGGGCTCCGAAATGCCAAAACCAAAGGCCTATTTATCCTATTAATCAATTAAAAAAAACATTGGTTTCTTAGTTCAATGCATAAGAAACAGTCCTAAACAAAAGCACATTCGGTTTTCATTTGCATAATTTTTTGGCTTTCTTAAAAGAGCCCCAAACTGAGTGCCCAAGAGGCTCTGCATGGCCTATGATGGCTTAGCAGTCGGTTTATCGAGTAAAATCTGAGTCCAGGGATTTTATCATCATCATCATACTTTCAGCCAATCAGTCCATTGCTGAACATATATTTCTACTGGTGGTAGGATTCCTATGCAGGAATCCGTCAAGGTAGGTACCACCCCAGGGCCAGTTATTCTGCCGTGAAGCAGTAGTGTGCAAGCATTACTGTGTTTCGGTTTGAAGGGCACTGTGAGCGAGCGTAGGAATAGCCTAGAAATAGATTGCAACAAAAGTTTGCAGTTCACATTTTGAGGGGAATCTTGCCATAGTTGCCATGCCTGCAGGCGGGTTGACACCCACAGTTTATTTATTCAGATGTTCCAGGATGATGCTGCTGCCCATCTACTGGTTTTCGTTTTCCCTCTGTCGACTTTTACGACACCCGTGAGATGAGATGGGGTGGTAGAGTCTCTTAGGCCACCATCAGATGGCAATTTCAAAGGATTTAATTTTAGCCAAAGTCGAGGAGAATGACAGGTTATTGTCTGGATCTAGTGTAACTGTAGCCATGTTTGCTTATGCATGTTGATATTCTGTCATTGTATCTTTCAGCCGATTATTCAGCCACCGGCAAAATGAGGCCTAGTGTGTGCTATTGTTATATCAATGCAACAATAATATCTTGTGCAGTGGATAATGTTGGTGGATTACTCTAGGCATATTTCATTATTGAAATCAGTTACAAATGTATAATCAGCAATTTATAATTGCATTCTAGAATTATTATAACATACAGTAGTGTAGTAACAGTAGTGTGCAAACATTGCTGTTTCGGTTTGAAGGGCACTGTGAGCTAGCGTAATCACTGGGCATATGAGACTTATGAACTTATGTCTCAGTGTGATGGACACAGTGTAGTGTCACATGGAAATTTTCTGGGTGGCACAGCATTTGTTATGGGCAGACGTTGCACTTACCATCAGGTGAACGTTTTGCTCGTTTCATCACTTTATGCAATAAAAAAATATATTATATAAGCCACTTACCAGTAACGTATCGTTTCCTGCGGTGGCAGAAAGTAGAATGTGGTCTCTGGCCCTTGATATGGGAAAAGGCGTGATTCTTTGTATGTATGCATTAAGTACCTTGAACTTTCCGAGAAGAGCTAAAGTGCGAATAACGCCTAACGTGACAGTATCCGCTTTGAGCGTGACTGGTCCGCTTTAAGTCTGTCTCGCTGTCCCCAAAATACTTAAAAATGTCCCGCTTTGATAAAGCAAAAGCGTTACATTAAAAAGTCATGCCATCAAATCCATTGATTTTTAATTTGCCATAGGATTCCTATGCAGGAATCCGTCTGAGCAGTTATTCTGCCGTGAAGCTGTAGTGTACAACATAACTGTGTTTCGGTCTGAAGAACACTGAGAGCTATATGAGACTTAACAACTGATATCTCTGGGAGAGAGTCAGTCAGTGGCACACAGAAATGTTCTGGGTGACACAGCATTTGTTATGGGCAGACGTTGCACTAATAATCAGGCGAACGTTGCGCTCGTTTCGTCACTTTATCCAATAAAAAATATATATTAAGCCAGCGCATCGGATTACACAAGATTAGTTCTTATTTTAATTATTGATTATTAAACATTTCATAACTGTATTAAAACATGTATATTGTTTTAAAAACAAAAATAATTTCAGAGCGCCTCGCTCTGAGAGAAAAAACAAATGGTCGCGTTAACGCGCGTTTGCGTGAGTAAAACCGCGAGATACAGCTAGTATATATATAAAAGCGGGGTTATTAACTTACAATAAATATTAAATCTCTATTTTCTTTCAGAAAGAAGAAAATAAAGAACACCCCAGAGTAGTCGTGTCTATATCTCACCAAGGAAAAGTATCAGAAATAGCCAAACAAGCATTTGGTGCAAAGACAACCGTGACCAAAGCAGCAGGAGCTGGATATAAAGTGATGGGAGTTGTCAACGGGACCTACGATGTGTACCTTCACGCCACAGCCATTAAGAAGTGGGATTTGTGTGCTGGCGATGCCATTCTAAGAACTGTTGATGGTAAAATGACTACTTCTAAAGGGGATCGTATAGATTATTCTCCGGACGCCAATGTAAAAGTGACCGGATGGCATACTTGTGACTCGATACGACCATAATTATTATTTAAGTAAAATGTCCAAGGTTTCATCTGCAGTGCCATAAACTGTGTTGTGTACGATTCACATCTGGAGGAATGCATCGGCATGAGTGAAAGACAAAAACATTGAAGGCGGGAATTTTCTTTTTTTTTTTATTATTGGCAGTGCTTGGATGCTTTATAAATGTGCCACCATTTTCATAAGTCTCATTTGTTCTCTAATCTAGAATGTTTCAGGAAATGAAAAGGAAATACGATTCGGTGCTTCAATGTCGATTAAATGTAACGCTCTCTCGTACATATTATATTTAAGATAGTTACGACTACATTGTATGGTGTGTAAATGTGAATTTCAAGAAATAATTAATTAATGTTAAAGCCGTGTGGTGGCGGCTCGATAAAAGAATACTACCACTCCATCTCATCCAATGGATCTCGTAAAAGGCGAGTAAGGAATTAAACTGCACTGTGCACCCAACAGCGCATGGTGGCGATGGGCTCACCACCAAGTGCTTTATAGTGTTTCGATGAAACGTTGATTGTGGCAGTCGTGGATCTGTTTTTGTAGAGTCCAGTCTCTGACTACCCCTTATGGGATACAGTCGTGATCTTATGTATGTATGTATGTAATTAATGTTACACACAAATGTACAGCTTTTGTCAGCAAGAATGTTATTATAGTTATCTGTGTCATCATCATCATCTCAGCCTATCACTAGTCCACTGCTGAACATTGGCCTCCCCATAGATTGCCACAAAAGTTGGTAGCTCTCATTTTGGGGGGAATTTGCCATAGTTACCACGCTTGGCAGGCGGGTTGGCAGACGCAGTTTTTTTTATTCGGATGTTAAAGAAAGATGCTGCTGCCCGTCTTCTCTCTCTCTATATATATATATATATATATATATATATATATATAAGCTATTTACCACTGACTCATCATGATATCTCCGAAACTACAACACCTATCGACTTGAAATTTCGCATACGGTGTTCCTTTCCCGACACAGACACCCACTAAAAACGGATTTTATGAACATTTTCTCTATATAGACTTTATAGTAAGAAACATTATAAAACAACAAAAATAGTGTAAAAAAATATATAACATACGTTATAAATGCATCCCGTCCGCACCGATTTAGTTAGGTGTGAATACTACATTACAATGCTTTATTAGAGAGCTCAATTCTTCTAATAATGCAATTAAGTGAAAAAAGGTTAAGAGTTAAAAAAAATGTCGGTTGTGTTAGTGTATTTGCAGCAGCAGTCTTATTTTTTTTTTCACAAACTGACGAAGTTACTTAAGGAACGTGTTGATTTGCAAACAGTGGCGGCTGGTGGGTCTTAGCGCTGGGGTTCACTTTCTGTCCCTGTCACTGATATATTGATATCTCATCGTAACTGTTTATAGCTAAGTGTTAAGGCGTACTAGTGGAGTTACCATTTATTAAACCAGAAGTTTAGGTTGGAATACTGCACTTGATTGTCTACAGAGTCTGATACACAAACTCTTTACATATAGAAAAAAAATTATACTCTAACTTTTCTCGCGCAAAAATGGCCTCTAAGAATCTAGATCAAAAACGTCGCTTCATTTCAGTATATTAAACATATTCTGTGCACACTAACTACATAATCAAAACAAACAACGAAGTAATGAAGGAAATAAAGTGAATTTGAAAATATTGACTCTACGACAGCAACTCGGCTGACAGTCGTAGAGTAAACATCACTTGATAATGCCCCGTTTTGTGGTGAAACACGTGTCGTGGTCTCGACTTCGGTGGTGTATATTGCCTAGTGGTAGTGTTCTAGTGGATACCCTCCGTATCTGGTGGCAGTTCCCGGTATCGGTGTTAGCCTTATTTACGCCTGATTCTATTAACTATAAAACCAACAACATTCAAGAACGGTCTCTCGCCCTGTGACTTCAGACACAGTTCGGTTAAATTCGACTGTACCTTGGCTGGAGCGTCGCTCCGAATTTACTATAATTTGGATACTTAGTGTTCCAACTCACGTGTGCTTACGTACATCTCTCTTTTCTACGTACCAATTTTGTTTGGTATTGACATTTTTGTTAATAGGAACGATATCCCAAGCGCTTCGCTCGTGCTCGACAAACTCGTACATACTTACGAATAATCGGTTTCTATCTACTAACTACTTCTACTTTGCTGGGGTTTGTCTAAGATTTTCATCATCATTTCAGCCTATCACTAGTCCACTGCTGAACACAGGCCTCCCCTATAGATTGCCACAAAAGTTAGTAGCTCTTATTTTGGAGGGAGTTTGCCACAGTGGCCACGATTGGCAGGCGTATTGGCAACCGCAGTTTGTTTATTCAGATGTTTTAGGAAGCTGCTGCTCTTGCTCTTGATCTTCTGGTTTTAATTTTCCTTCTGTCGACTTTTACGAAACCCACGGGATGGGTTGGTAAGTTAGTAAAGTAAGTTAATTTGCTAAGATCCGCATGCAACATATAAAAATGGTGTATATTACCTAGTTTTTGAAGAGCACCGCCCGCCCTGTCGCCGTCTGTCATAGAGTCTATGACACTTGATAATGCCTCGTTTTAGGTAGAAACACGTGTCGTGTTCTCGACTTCAGTGGTGTATATTATAAACCATTTTTATATTTTGCATGCGGATCTTAGCAAATTAACTCACTTTACTTAATTATGAATGGATTTCCGCAAAGTAACGCCTGATTGATTAACCATAGAGAAATGTCCGCGGACGTATGGAAGACGAACAATTATCCGATACGATTCGCGCGCCACTCATTATAAAATGGTTGTACTAATTCAGAAACCTTCACCGGTGTGCGCACAGCTCAACAAAAGTTTTATCGCAATCCAATCGACGGTGTAGAAATACGACACAAAGTAATATTAATATTTATGTATATAGATGGGATTTTGAAAAATACTCAAAACAATTATTGGTAATAGAGACACTTATATATTTTTTAGATTTGTATTCATGGTTTTAAAGTCCAATATTAAAAAGATTTGGATGTTCCTGTTCATTAAAAAGAAGGTAGTGTCTTGTTCTCAAACGTTTGAGATTGTATTGATTAGTGGGTGGATGCACTTTTTATTTATATTTTCAAGTAAAGTTACATTAAGATTTTTTTATTGCATAAAGTGATGAAACGAACAAAACGTTCACCTGATGGTAAGTGTAACTTCCGCCCATAACAAATGCTGTGTCACTTAGAAAATTTCTGTGTGTCACCACACTGTGCCCATCATCCTGTGACGTAAGTTCTTAAGTCTCATATGCCCAGTGATTAAACTATCTCACAGTGCCCTTCAAACCGAAACACAGTAATGTTTGCACACTACTGCTTCACGGCAGAATAACTGGCCATGGAGTGGTACCTACCTAGACGCATTCCAATATTATTTACACCAATTCTTTGCAGTTGTAATGTATCGTGCTATCATAGTCGTCATATTTGTTCGTTTCTCTTTCTCCAGTTATGAAGTTATCGACAATTATACGATTAATGGCTGAACCTCGAAATATAAGATGTTGCGATGCATAGATGTGGGCTATGTAGAAAAAAAATCTATAGAGTATTTTTTTGTTAGTTTTATTTTGTAGGTACAGTAACTTAACTTATTATATGAATATTGTGTCAGTGGCGTAACTAAGCCGCTGTGGACTGCGGCAATTTCTTCGGATGGGGCCTTCTCTCAATGTAAAGAAGCTCAACCAACGTCGTAGCTTCTTTTTAATAAAGCACAACGTAAACTACCTATGTACAAGCGCTATTATGGGTAATCATTGTGAAGATTTTTCGTTTATTCTCTAGTACCTTTACATTGGTTTGAAATAACTGTGTAGTAAAAATTTATATTAAAAAAAGTCCAGGATTTCCGTGTTACTGACAACATGAAATTTCGGGCCATGGAATGTTTGTTGGTTATGTTGGCTACTTGTTTTACTATTGGTAGTATTTCTTTTGCATTAGTTATTACTTTTTGCCAATGTCAAAGTTTAAGTTGCAATAATACATAAAGTGGCAACCAGAATTGCTAATTGTATCGCTTTATTATTTAATTAAATATTATATAATATTTAATTTTATTATTTACACAAACCATTGAAGTGAAATTAGTGAAAACGTTTCAGATTGATAACAAATTGACAACTGTTTTACCACCTTATAATTTTAAAGAAAAAAAAGTTATTTATTTTTTAAAATCGTTTTTTTTTATCCACCACACGTCCTATGTTTTCCCACCGGCAACATTCTTATGACAATGAAGTCGAAACCACAAAATTATTTAATGCCTTCTAATCGTGTAACTCCAAAGAATAGAATAGAAAAGAATTATTATCATTAAATATAGATTATTTTATTTAATAAAGTGCCGAAACGAGCAAAACGTTCACGATGGTAAGTGTCGCGTCTGCTAATGACAAATGCTGTCATCCGGAACATGTGTGCCCTTCAAACCGAAACACAGTAATGTTTGACAACTACTGCTTCACGGCAGAATAACTGCCCCTGGGGCACCACCCCACCCCCTCAATCAACGTTATTTTTTTAAAACTATATACCCTGATTCGAAAAAATACCTGTGTCTTAGGAAGAACCAGCAAGGGCTGTTCTTTTTGTTAGTCAAAAAGAGTATTGTGCCATTCGTTTATTTTCGACGAGCGTGTTGCACCACAGCAAAAAGACATCTGAATTCTTTGTTTTTTATGGAATTTACCGATGGGAGTGTTCCGAAGAGTTGTTCGGAATAATTCCATCTGTTGAAACTAGCTTTCATTGCGGCGTTACTGGAAATTTTATCCAGATCATCTTAATGGATTGCAATTCCACCACTGCGTTTTTAAAGGAACTTTCAGCAACTTTGTGGTACTTGCTGCCGCAAGCGGTTGGTTCGGACCGATACGGCTTATGGACCTTCAAGAAAAGGCCTTTTGTGTAAGGTCGGCAAAGCACTTGCAATTCCTCTTGCATTGCCCGTGTTAATGGGTGACGGTAATCACCTACCATCAGGCAAACGAGCAAGCGGCTCACTTGCTCGTTTGGTTCCTCTTCTATAAAGAGTACCTGCTATGTCGTAAGTCTCGGGTTCGAATCTCAACCAACCAAAGCCGCAAAATTAGTTGTTTTCGGAGCAGTGACTTCCATTTGTCTCCGCTCCATTTTTGATAGATATAGATCTAGTAGCGACATCTTTGTCACCGCCTGAGAAGCTCAAGGAATGGCTCATATCATGGGCGAGTGTGAATAGGCAAGCCGTTACCCTTAAGGTCGACCTTACTTTAGGTCTCTTGACTTTAGGTCGACCCCCTGGTCGACCTAGGCGAATGTATTACAATCAGATCAGAGACTTTTTAAGGAGAGGCCGCGTCGAAAGAACCCGCAACCGACGAACTTGTAAAAAACTGATGAAAGTAGAAGAAGCGAACGACGTGTCAGGATCGTAGTACGTAGAAGGATGAGGTTTCTACCCACCCCAATGAAATAGAGACGAGGCTGTATATGTGTTCTATATTGCGATCTGAAAATTACTCCTCGGAGGAGACATCCTGCCAAGATCAGACCACCTGATCTGGCAGGTAGCTACCCTTAGCCTTGCCACACCATCAATCAAATTGGAGAAACCGACGTCATCTGTTATATGCTGTCGGCTTCCCCCGACCACACCGCAACGTCATCGCAGTCACAGCACCAAACTATTGTCTAGAAGTCGAGCTTTTTCTCTCAGCCAGTGAGGTTCATCATTGATGGGACCCCGCTCCTCAGGCTGACTTACGGTTTTACTGCTTTCTCCATTCCTTTCGACACACTGAAGACCTGGACATACTCACTGCATCGTCAGATTGAACATCATAGCCTGACATGACTCAAGATGGCGGTCACTTTTTTATTGGAGAAGGTAACGAGACGAGCACTATCACTAGTCCACTGCTGAACATAGGCCTCCCATATGGATTGCCAAAGTTTGTACGAGGGTTATGATAATCCCATTCTCTGCTAGCAAGCTATACAGTCCATCTCCTACTAATCTAGAAAAAAATCTATCTGATCAAAATGGATTCGCATATCCAAAAGGTGTCTGAGTTGAAAGAGATAGAAGTCGCTGGGGGCTAGATCTGGTGAATAGGGGGGGTGTTCCACCAGCTCAAAGCCCGCTTCCTGAATGGCAGCCATGGCAATTGCAGCTTTGTGAACCGGTGCGTTGTCTTGATGGAACAGCACTCCAGCCCGCAGTTTGCCTCGCCTTTTCTCCTTAATAGCCTCCCGCAATCTTCTTATTTGTTCTGCATAGTAGGAGCCTGTAATAGTGGCCCCCTTTTCCAAGTAGTCCACCATGATTATTCCTTCAGCGTCCCAAAAAACAGACGCCATAACCTTCCCTGCTGAGCTTGACACTTTGAATTTCTTCGGCGTCGGTTCATCGGATCGTTTCCATGTCATCGATTGTTGTTTTGTTTCAGGATCAAAATGGTGGATCCAGGTCTCGTCCATGGTCACAAAACGTGACAAAAAATTATCCTTGTCTGCCTGGAACTTTTCGAGATTTGCTCTTGACATGTCGACTCGTTTCTTCTTTTGCTCGTCGTTTAACATTTTCGGTACCCAACGCGCGGAGACCTTTCTCATATGCAATTCGTTCGCAAGGATTCTTTGAATGCTGCCATATGAGATCCCTGTGACCTCAGCTACATGCCTGATAGTCACTCTTCGATCTTCCAATACAACTTCTTCAACTTTTTTCACATTTTCTTCAGTGAGGGACGTCGATGGGCGTCCTTCGCGGTGTTCGTCTTCCGTCGATGTTCTTCCCAACTTAAACTCCTTAGCCCAGCGTGCAACTGTGGAATATGGAGGAGAAGAGTCCCCTAATGTTTCCACCAAGTCGCTGTGTATGTCTTTGGTAGACATTTTTTTCAAGCAGAGGTATTTAATGACAGCTCTGATTTCGTGTTTTTCCATTTTGATGTTCACTCCTTGACAGTCCGTATTCAAATGAATGTAGCTCCCGGGAATCGTGGCCTATTTATATGATTTTTTTTCCCTGAACTAGTGGTTAACTGAGTAAGTGACTGAAATTTTTTTGTATTTTTGTGTGCACTAGAAATAACTGATTATCATTACTTTTGGATCACCCCTCGTAGCTCTCATTTTGGGGGAAATTTTGCCATCGATGCCACGCTTGGCAACAGCCGTTTATTTATTCAGATGTTCCAGGAAGATGCTGCTGCCCATCTCCTGGTTTTCATTTTCCTCTGTCGACTTCTACGGACACCCACGGGATGAGATGGGCAGTCATCGTGAGCCATCAGTCCTAAGTCTCATACGTCCAACGTCGCGCTGTTAAAGATTCTGAGATGCGAACTATATATACAACATCTACAGATTACTTGTAGATACTAGTCCTCCACAGATCAGACAACCCGATCAGGTGGTAGGATTCCTATGCAGGAATGCGGCTAGGTAGAAACCACTACACTACAATGCCAGTTGTTCTGCCGAGAAGCAGAAGAGTGCAAACATTACTGTTTCAGTTTGAAGGGCATTGACGTCGCTGGCAAATGAAACTTAAGACCTGATGTTTCAAGGGGACGAGCGCAGTGTGGCGCCACACAGAAATGTTCTGGGTGACACGGCATTGGTTATGGGCAGACGGTTGCACTCACCAACAGGTGAGTTGCTTCGTCTCGTCACTTTCTTCCTTAAAAAAAATATTTGTACATGATTTCCTAAAGATTTTTTTATTAACGAACGAACACGTGACTAAATAGCTGTCAATACAGCTAATTATAATTGTAATAGTGCGTGCATTGGGGATCAAATCCAGTTCATTCGCGTACTGTGAAACATCCAGCGAGCGTCTCGTCCAAAACTGGCCTATTAGCTATATTATAATGAAAATGAAATAAAACACCATAACGATATAAACCATGTTTAATTATTTTATTTCAATAAATAAAGCATGACCAGTTTTTATCTAATACGGAAAAAAGTCCCATTAACACACAGCGACATTGTCGTTAATCATTATTCAACCGATACACAAAAAACAAATGTTCATTTAAACTATAATTGAAGCATATTACAAAACAAATTTCAAGGAATGTGTTGTAGGCTTAGGCCTCCGCCACAAAAAAAGCGAAACGCCCGTTTACTGTAAAAGTGTTTGCGCGATTTCATACTAACCAGAAGTTTTATTTTGGCGCGCTCGCGCCCGCTCTTTTAATGTGCGAGAGGCCTTACGGTGCCGCCATTTTGGCGCGATGTGGATAACATAGTTTTAGATTGTTCCGCTGGATTGTACTTTGTTATGAATTGTCCACCTAAGATAATTTATTAATAACACACGAAAATTTACATGAAACAAGCAACGTTGAATTCAAAAAAAGGTTTTCAATGTTTAAAGAGCGACAGACTAGTGCCTAGAACAGTGACGGTGAACCTATGAATCGCGGGTCAACACTGACCTACGGGGACTTATTAGATGAATCAAGCGTTGATTTTTGTACTTATTTTTTATATCAAAAAAGATAAAACTGCCTTTGTGACCCACGAGCCTTATTTTTATATACATTATTACAAAAAAAGTAATGAACAAAATTTGACCCACTTTTCAAAAAGGTTCACCATCCCTGGCCTAGAAGATAGACTCGTGGCTAACGTAGTTTTACGCATATATTGATATTATTTGTTTATTATATTACACACCTCAATTTGACGATTAATAATAAAACACATTTTTAGTATTGAAGTGTTCACACTAAGGAATTTAATTTCAAATACAATTTTGTATTCACACACGTCTAAGTTAGCAGTCGTTTTAAGAAATAATCTTTCATATTTTATAGTATATCCTACAAAGTCAACAATTAATTATCACTTTACTGTCGACAATCCGGAATTATGACCCACCTACATAATAATTAATTTTAAATTGTGTAAGTGGTCAAAAAAAATTTTTATATAAAAAAACATTTGGTCAAGTTCTGAAACTCTTAAACTCATGTAGGCACGTGCATGATTGGAAGTCGTGTTTTGAATTAATTACAGAAGTTAAAGACTATTAAGTATCGAGAAAATTAAATTTTAAGAAAAAAAAAGACGGATTTGTATATCTTCAAAGACGATTATAGTGTCAGATGAACATCTTAGTTGGACTTTTGGCGCCAACTCGAAGTGTTGGTAGTGTTTTTATAGAATTTTGTAATTTCTTTGTATATTTTGAGTTACGATGTATAATATTAATAGTTTATTATACAGCAAGTGCTAGTGAAAGTGTATAGTGATGGTAAAATTCAATTCAAGAGCAAAATAGTACTTTTCGTTTTGTCTCCATCAGTCCAACTAATCTTCAGTAAAAGTCAACTATCATTTTACTGTCGACCGAAATTTTGAAGTATCGCTGCTTGAAGATTGTATACCTGGATATGTTACTTGACACTGGAAAATATTTTACGACTGTTTACATAAATAAATAAAATATCTTAGCTTTTTTGTTAAAAAGTAAACAACATCTATGGTCTACCGAATGATGGTTAGGGGAATTAGTTCGACGTATTGGAATGACTGCGTAAAATTAAGCTTGGGGTGGGTCATGATTCCATTTTATCGACTGTATCTACAGTGTCACGAATAGTTCTGGAACTGAAAATGTGTAATGGCGTTCTGTTTTAAGTTAATATATTCACAGTCCAGATTGAAGTCTAATATAAATGTATACAATTTTTAACAATATCAGTTTTGTAGGAAATTATGTGGACGGTTGGGGTAACACAGTGAGTTGAAACGCGTCTTCATAGAACATACTATAATATTGTATACATATACGAATCTTAGACGTAAACTTACTCAAATACCAACAGTGCAAGATCAATTTTCGTATGGAAGATAGTATTTGGGAACGCTGCAATATTACAGTAACAATAAAATCACTATGCGCCTAAATAAATGTCAATGTTTTTATTATTCAAATGTCTCGTATTCCGGGATGGAAATAAGAATTAAACAAATTACTCAGCGTGACATCTAATTTAGTGCTTGTAACACTCGAAAATCAATTTTTTTTTTTAAATTTGTCCCCTTCCAAACACCTTCATGTTGATGTTATGAATTACTAATTATAAATAACTCATCATAATTGACCTTTAATCCCAGAGTTTCATTGTTTTATCACAAATTGTTACAACAGTGTTCATACAATAAAGGTTGCAAGGCATAAAATTGCTTCTAATGATACGTTGAAAACGCGTGAGTGTCAGTTATTGTAATAGATGCCTTTTGAAACATCAAAAAGTTATGAATTTCATTCAAACCCACAACCACATATAGCATGAATGAAAAACATTTGATTTTTTTAAATAATCGTTCACGTGTTCAAAAATAGCGAGTGACAATAGACAAATCGTGGATAATAAAGACACAATTTTTAAGGTGAATATTAAAAAAAAAAACAGCGATGTCCGCAAACAAATATTGTTTTGCTGTATACAGAACGTTACATTCCTATAAAAAACAACATTAAAATACAGGACAAAATACAAATAAGAATGATCGAATTGAAACATACAAGCCACATCATAAATCAATCAATTGGCTCGACAACAATAATTCTAAAAAGATATATATACAAATGAATACAAGTTGACTGTTAATTTATTCGTAAAATATATCATAAGCAGTACCATTTCATTTCATATCCTATTACGCTACTTATAATGTAATATATTATAATTTAGCACAGATAAAAACCACCCCCGTCCGAATAAACAGTTGCCTTTGCGTATAGAAAAAAAAATGGATGGTTGATGATTTCAAAGGTTTTGTGCGAGTTGCGCATTCATATGAAATTAAAAAAATTAGTTTTTTATGAATTACGTAGCAATAATAACTACATTATTATATTAACTACCTTTTTGTATACAATAAATGTCTGCAAAATTACCGCCAACGTATTTTTTTTAAACTTAAGTAGTTTTTTATAAGGCCAGTGTAACGTTTTGGCAATTGTTTTTAAATATCTATTAAAAGTAATGAAAAGATATAGACACATTTCTTTGCTTTTATTTTACCATTTTTAATAAAAATCATAGGAAGCTATGGACGGTAACGCGTATAAAATGTGTAAAATATTTCTCCAATTAAAGATTATTTTGAAAACATATACAAATGCGGTGATTTTTTTTTGCGTTTTCATAACTACATTTATATTTCTTCGGAATTTTATAAAGTTTTACACTTTATATGATTTTATTACTGAGCAAAAAAATTCTAGTTTTATATTTTCATAATGAATGTTATTATCGTCTGTATATAACTAGTGTTGGTTGTATTTTCTTTTTTTTTATATTATCACCGACAAAAGCAACTGCATCGAGCGGGCGGTACAATTTAGCCGCGCCGACGTTCCGTCACGTGACCGTGGACTTGCCGCACACTCGCGTATATACATAACATTATATGTTAACATTTTGTATCGATATAACACTTATCACATATTGAGATTTTAACGTCCGTGCTAGAAACAGCAGCGCCGCGGTGTGGTGTTAAACGGAATCGTCTGCGGATAGAGTTCGTTCAGATTAATGGGTGCACAATGATTTCTTATATTTATGCGAATACCCATTTAAATAGCGGCAGAGAGAGAGAGAGAGAGAAAGAAGAGAGAGAGAGAGAAAGAAGAGAGAGAGAGAGAGAAAGAAGAGAGAAGAGAGAAAGAAGAGAGAGAGAAAGAAGAGAGAAAGAGAAGAGAGAGAGAAGAGGGAGAGAGAGAGAGAGAGAGAGAAGAAGAGAGAGAGAGAAGAGAGATAGAGCTCTCTAGGCTATGAGCTGCTCTCACGAGAGCCTATCTCTCTTCAGCTCTCTCATCGGCTCTCGGGAGCGACTTTACGAGCTCCGACTGAGCCTCCCGTCTCGATAGATAAGAGAGACGAGCCGTCGCAAGATCCAACGAGCGAGCATGAGAAGAGCGAATCAACTACGATGAGAGAGAGAGGAGAGAGCGAGAGAGAGAGAGAGAGAGGAGTTGTCCTCACCAGTCCTTGCCCCCTAGGGACGTATTTGCGATCGGCATGTTGTGTAAAAAAAGTTCTGGCATATTTAATACTATTCCGAGATCTATCGGAGACTGAAGTTTTTTTCTGGCATTTCCCTTACTCTACTTTTACTACAACCGCGGTAGGAGATGGAGTGGAAGATTCACACAGTGATACAATAATCATCATTTCATCCCACACCAGACCACTGCTGCACATAGGCCTCCCCGACAGATTGCCACACTTGCGACCGTGCAAGATGGGACGTCTAGTTGTCCAGCCTACATGCAACGTCTGCCCATAACAAATGCTAATTTCTATGCGACACCACACTGTGTCCATCACCCTGAGACATAGGTTCTTAAGTCTCATATGCCCAGTAATTACGCTAGCTCACAGTGCCTTTCAAACCGAAACACAGTAATTTTTGCACAGTACTGCTTCATGGCAGAATAACTGGCCCTGGAGTTGGTACCTACCTAGACGGACTCCTGCATAGGAATCCTACCACCACTAAATATTTCTGAAAGGGTAACAAACAGACGAGGGACAGAGAGAGTTACTTTCGCATTTATAATATTATAGTATGGAAGTATGCATTAGGAGAATAATGCCTAAAGTAAAAATGTATTACGTAGTTGCAGTTATAGGAATTACGCTACAGATCTATCCCAAAGTAACAGTGCATTTTTTTTTTTGGAAAAAAGTAACCTATGTCACTCTCCGGTCTATAAACTATCTCAGTACAAGAAAACGATGTCGGTCCGTTGGCTCCGTTGCTGCGTGAAAGGACAAACAAACAAACAAACACACTTTCGCATTTACAATATGAGGTAGGGATCACAGACAGACACATTCATTTTATTATTGGTATTCTTCCATGTCCCTGATGATATTAACTGCACGACTAGTTAACAGTCGCAGTGTCACCTAGAACGTTTCACTGATAGTAGGATTCCTATGCAGGAATCCGTCTAGATAGGTACCACCGTGGCAGTTATTCTGCCCTCAAGCAACTGTTGTGCATTACCGTGTTTTGGTTTGAAGGGCACTAATCACCATCATCATTTCAGCCTATCACCAGCCCACTGCCGAACATAGGCCTCCCCCATAGATTGCCACAAAGTTTGCAACTCTCCAGTATAGTTGCCACGCTTGTCATGTTCCAGGAAGATGCTGCTGCCCATCTCCTGTTTTTTATTTTCCCTCTTTAGAAAACCAGGGGATAAGATGGGGAGGTAGATTCTCTTAAGGCGCTACTACACGGCACTAATGGAAGACACTTAAGTTTTGAGACTTTAAGAAGACAGAAGTGTTCTGTGCTATACATTGTTTAAGGCAGAAGTTGCAGTTCAGGTGAACGATTAACTCGTGTCGTTTTTTTTTTTTTTTTTTTTTTTTTTTTTATTGTATAATGTGACGAAACGAGCAAAACGTTCACCTGATGGTAAGTGCAACATCCGCCCACAGCAAATGCTGTGTCACCCAGAATATTTCTGTGTGACACCACACTGCGCTCGTCACCCTGAGACATCAGTTCTTAAGTCTCAAATGCCCAGTGATTACGCTAGCTCACAGTGCCCTTCAAACCGAAACACAGTAATGCTGGCACACTACTGCTTCACGGCAGAATAACTGGCCCTGGGGTGGTACCTACCTAGACGGATTCCTGCATAGGAATCCTACCACCAGTAGCCAGTTTTCTATAAAGAAAACTGTGCTCGTCCCCTTGAGACGCCAGTAGTCTTATGCCCAGTAATTTTACTAGTGCCCTCCAAATCGGGACACAGTAATGCTTGCACACTACTCCTTGGCAGCCTGGCGATATACGAAAAATTTCCTAAACACATTTTGATTTAATGCACGAAACAACGAAAACGAAAAAAAATAAGAAAGTCCAATGAATTATTACGTACCGTGATACCACCATTTCGTTTTCTTAGGATTCTTATTGCACGTCTTAACGTAAAACGAATTATCCGGAGGTCGTTTCTGAAAAGTAAAAAGTAAAGTAAAGTAACAGCCTATAAATGTCCCACTGCTGCGCACAGGCATCCTCTCATTTCTGAGAGGGTTTTGGAGCCGGGAAGAGTCCGCCACTCTGCTCCAAATATATTATTCCTCAAACATGCAGGTTTCCTCACGACGTTTTCCTTCACCGCTGAGCACGTGGTAAATCAGCACTTGCACAGGTGCTGGCACCGGGGATCGAACCCAGGTTCAGGCACCCGACCACTGAGCTACCACGGACGGAGTAAAACCGGGTTATATTAGTAAACAATGACAATAACTATTTTTTTTTCATAAAAGTGAAGGCACTAGCAAAACATTCACCTGATGGTAAGTCACAACGTCTGTCCATAACAAAATATGTGTCAGCTAGAATATT
This sequence comes from Luehdorfia chinensis, assembly GCA_019845155.1. Taxonomy (NCBI): domain Eukaryota; kingdom Metazoa; phylum Arthropoda; class Insecta; order Lepidoptera; family Papilionidae; genus Luehdorfia; species Luehdorfia chinensis. The sequence continues at coordinate 2,137,766 of JAHVAK010000122.1, forward strand.
TCTGTGTGGCACCACACTGCTGCCCTTCCAACCGAAACACAGTAATGTTTGCACACTACAGCTTCACGATAAATATCTAGTCCTGCAGTGTATCTACTTAGATGGATTCCTGCACATGCACCGTAGACGTAATAAACGGATAATAGGTCCAACTCAACCGATGTCATGGAGCACGCACTCACAGAATATCACCAAGCAAGCGTCGAGCGTAGCATAGCGTCTCTTATGGTCAGTAACGTAACGAGGAATTGCTTATATAAAGAAGTGACGTGACCACCTAGTTGTTCACCTGATAGTAAAGCAAGTAAAGTAACATCCTATAAATATCCCACTGTGCACAGGCCTCCTATAATTTTTTGAGAGGGTTTTGGGGCGAGGAATAGTCCGCCACGCTTCAAGGCGGGTTGGCGGACTTCATACGTCCTGGAAATATTTTGCAGGTTTCCTCACGATGTTTCCCGATGTAAACGCAACTTTAAGTACTGTTGTTAACGACGTGAGTGCGTGGCAAGCACTCACATCGTTAACATCAGTACTTAAATTTGCAGAACAATTTTAGATGTGCCGGGATCGAAATCGGGTCATCACGTTTAAAATTTAACCCCACACCCCGGGACCTGAGCTACCACGGCTCCATCTGATACGTCATTAGGAGTAAAATAGCACCTACGTCTTTCCTACCGAGGTGTAGTAAGAGGCGACTAAGGTATTGTTCGTGCAGAGTAACACCATAATATGCAATGCTGTCACAATACTGTTCGTAGGAGCGCAATGGGGAGTAAGACATTTTTTAGCTCGTACCAAAATAGCGGCGACGTGGTTTGCCGCCCGTTACGTCTCGTCTCCTGCGGGTTCGAAAAGAGAGCTACGTGTGGCCTCTGCCAACCCCTATATGGGACAAAGGCGTGACTGTATGTATGCAATGGAAGTAAATTACGAGCTGGTCGTTCACCCGGTGGCAAGTACACCATTAGCCAATAACACCACACTGCGTCATCAAGAGACATCGCTTCTCGTATGCATGTAAATGTAATGTAATTTCAAATCTTAACAGCGAGGAACTTTGCGCATCACTGCTTGATGCTTGGTACGCAGCACAGCGGTTGCCTAGACGAATTCCCTATTATTCGAGTGTGTTTAATAATCTTTCTTCTCTTACCTTCTCTTTACAGCTACTAAGCATGGAGACGATTGACAGACAGACGGACTGCACTGACAGCGCCGGCGACCAGTCGTCCGTGAGTATGGAGAGGCAGATGTGACCGTTGGAGTAAACGTGCGGGTGAATTGGGATGTTGTTGCCGATGAACGTCACCTGAGAACAAGAGAGAAGAGTCAACATTATTAAATCCAAGTTAAAGTTAGAGGAGTACGGTTGTAGTGGTGGTGTAAATAAACTGCCTCACCGTCCCATTTCCTGTATGCCGTAAGAGGAAAACTGAGTAGAAGTCAGATATTCTGGTTACTACGCAACGGAGTCGTCGGCCATAAGATAAATCTAAAACTGTCTTAACCTTAATGGGTGATTAGTGACCGTCATTATAAACTTGACCTCTATGAGCTCTCTACGTTTATTAATACTGCATTTAGTAAATTAAGAACAGTTTCGCTCATTGTGGTTCAGTGGGATCCATTGACGCCAACAGGGCTGGTATGGTTGCCACAATTAGAAATTATTAAATCGAGATGTAAGAGTCAACTAAGGGATATGACTTGACAAACGCGTAGCTTCCGATATATGACGGAATAACCATCTCGAAAAAGTCGGGACCGAAACCAGCAGTACCTAAGTGTGAGAGGTGCGAGGCATCTGGTACTGCGCTCACCAATCTCCCAGCTGAGGTTTTGGTTATAGTGAATTGTTCACCAGATGGTAATTGTAATGTAACAAACACACAACTACATAGACAAATATTGTGTCACCGAGAACATTTCTGTGGGACACCACACTGCGCTCGTCATACTTTCGAGAGAGATTTCGTTTCATTTAAAACGTTGTTATATAGTCTTCCTCGATAAATGAGCTAACCAACACTAAAATAATTTTCAATTCGAACTAGTAGTTCCTGAGATTAGCGTTTAACTCTTCAGCTTTATAATTTAGCATAGAACAAACTCTTCAGCTTTATAACGAGGTCCCACAGTAGGATTTCTCCTGCCCCATAGGTTACAGACATCATTACAAACATCACATGCAACCACACAACCAGACACGAAGATTTGTTTTTGTCCAAATGTTGGCTCCGATAGAAGTTAGGTACTCTGACCACGCGGTCATCGAACATTACTTTATAAATCTCATATGCCCAGTAGTTACACTAGTTCTTAGTGCCCTTCAGACCGAAATAAAGACACTGTGGTGTTACCCACCTAGACGGATTCCTGCATAGGAATACTACCACTAGTAAAAAGTTAGTTAAAATTAAACGCGATCAAAATCCAATAATCCATAAACTTAGTTTTTATAAATGTGTATTATTCGCGTAAGTATAAGAAACTAGTTCGATCCCCGCGACGCGGACGTACCGCGTGGATTGAGGACGTTTTAAAAATGCCGTTAGAGTTCTTCGATTTTCCGTAACTTCCGTAACCGTACTTTCGCATTCATAATATTAGTATGGACCATTATGAGAGATCACTGCTCAGCAGTGAGACACAGATTTTTACTTTACCTATACTTATACTTGAAACTAACACAGATTATATATTGTTCTTAAATCTGAGCTAAATAAAAACAAATTAGCGGCACGACCACCGTGCCGCTAATTTGTCGCTTCTGCGCTTTGTTCCGGGTGCTTGTACATGTGTAATTATGTTATTAAAACGCAACCACGATACAGGAGAAATCCTATACAGGGGTCGTTTTTTCTTTAAATAAAAAAGCTTGTTTCATCGTAATATTCATTTAAATACCATAGTTAATCGACTTCTGCAGATTCATCGATGAGTCGAAGAGATCGACTAGTTTAGAAGACTAAAATGCTAGATGAGGTCACATTTGTTGGATCGTATGAGATTAGCTTTGGCTCGTTTTTTTTATAATATTTTTAGCGTTGTAGTTTTTTTAGTATAGCTATCTGACAGCCCTAATTGACACTCCGCGAGCGGCCTGATTATAATTAGCTGACGGGAGCTCGTTAGCATGACATGCAGCTCGATCTGTTTTTAGTATGTTGCTGAATACTGAATTAGATCACCTCACATCGGTATCATTGAGTACACGATACCGATTGACGAACGACTTTTGGCGTTCAATGCCTTAACAGAACTAATTAGTAAGGCTACGAAGTGTTTTATTAGTTTACGATACACTGCTCCAAAATTTTTCTTGTCATTCGTAAACACGATAATAGCTTTTTAAGACGTTTTAGATTGCTTTATTTAGTAACTATAAAACTAATGCTAGATTCGTCATCATCATCATTTCAGCCTATCACTAGTCCACTGCTAAACACAGGCCTCCCCTCCCTTTGGGGGAATTTTGCCATAGTTGTCACGCTTGGCAGGCGGGTTGGCGATCGCAGTTTATTTATTCTAACGTTCCCGGAAGAGGCTGCTGCCCATCCTCTGGTTTTGATTTTCCCTCTGTCGACTTTTACGACACCCACGGGATGAGATGGGGTGGTAGATTTTTAAGCCGCTACCACACGGCACAATGCTAGATTACGCCAAGATTATATACACAATATATTCATATGGAGTGTCTTGTCAACAAAACGCATCCTTTACTGTATAGAGTCTTTAAATATTTATGTTAAGTGTCACCCTTATTTGATTTGATGCCGATAAGACAAAGCAATGTCGATGAAAGCATGTCAACATGTTTGAAATAAATACAGAAAATAATATGAACTAGATGCCCGTTAGTGGTCGATTTCGATCGTAATTCATAATTTCGAAATTTTTTACGTTATCCTGAGTCATTATTCGTGGGAAACATTTTTTTTTATTGGTTAAAGTGACGAAACGAGCGAAACGTTCACCTGATGGTAAGTGCAACGTCTATCCATAACAAATGCTCTGTCATCTAGAAAATTTCTGTGGGACACCACACTGCGCCCGTCATCCTGAGACATCAGTTCTTAAGCCTCATACGCCAGTGATTACGCTAGCTCACAGTGCCCTTCAAACCGAAACACAGTAATGTTTGCACACAACTGCTTCACGGCAGATATCAGATATCAACTGGCAGCCCTGGACTCAGTGGAGAGACGTACCAAGCGGCTAATGGGTGACTCTGACTTTGTTATTCACAATTTGTCGAGACTAGAACGCCTGTGTTCGAGACTAGTAGGGTTACATTTTGGAGAGTGTGCGAAAGAATTACTCGAATTAATTCCCCCCTTTCCCCTTCCATCAGCGGACAAAAAGACGCACGGCGGGTATCCATCCTTTTGTTGTGGACATACCATGCATTAGGAAGAAGCGTTTTGCTTTGTCGTTCATAATGCGTACAGCAAAGGACTGAAATAATTAGCCTGCATCAGTCTTCCCGTCCGATGACAATGTGAGTGTCTTCAAGAGAAGAGTGAATAAGGCTTTTTCTAAGCTAGTTCACCATCAAAAGCTACGTCCCCACTTAACATCAGGTGGGATCGTAATTAAACGCTAGCATTTAAAAAAAAAAAGCTAGGTACCACCGTAGGGTCAGTTATTCTGCTGTGAAGTAGCAGTGTGCAAACATTACTGTGTTTCGGTAAGAAGGGCACTGAGAGCTAGTGTCATCACTTGGCTTAATAAATCATATAATATGAGACTTAAGAACTGACGTATAAGGAGGATGGGCGCAGTGTGGTGCCACACACAAATATTATATATTTCTGGGGGGACATAGCATTGCTATGGGCGGACGCCGGACACTTAACATCAGGTGAACGTTTTCCTCGTGTCGTCCTTTTCTACAATTAAAAAAAGAGGCGATCAATTGACCTCGCCTCGGGTAACAATCCGACAAGAAACATTTTCAATCATATTTGTTGATTTCTATCAGTTTTTCAGACTACCCGAGACTTACCTAAAAAGTTTTTTTTTTTTATTTCATAAAAGTGACGGAACGAGCAAAACGTTCACGTGATGGTAAATGCAACGTATGCCCATAACAAATGCTGTGTCACCCAGAAAATTACTGTGTGACACTACACTGCGCCCGTCACCCTGAGACATCAGTTCTTAAGTCTCATATGCCCAGTGATTACGCTAGCTCACAGTGCCCTTCAAACCGAAACACAGTAATGTTTGCGCACTACTGCTTCACGACTGAATAACTGGCCCTGGGGTGGTACCTACCTAGATGGATTCCTGCATAGGAATCCTGCCACCAGTAAAAGGTATAATAAGAACCAGGAGATGGGCAGCAGCATCATCCTCGACCTCTGAAATATAAACTGCGGTTGCCAACCCGCCTGCCAAGCGGGCCAAATCCCCCCCAAATTGAGAGCTAAAACTTTTGTGGCAATCTATTGGGAGGCCTATGTGCAGCAGTGGACTAGTTGTGGCCTGAAATGATGATGAAGACATATTATCAGAGACGGTCAGTTGTCCGCTACTTGCATGCTGTTGCATAAGAAATATGCGACGCAGTGACAACAACACGCAGACAGTCGTCGAGTCTAGATCCATAATTGAATATAAACTAGTTGACAAAATATGAATAATTTTCAGAATATTGTTGGCATTACTGTTGACATACTGTGAGCTCCTAATGTTATGTTTACTTATACCTATATACGATACCTTAATTATTATTTTATTTTTATATAAAATTTGTTAAAACTGCATAGTAATATGCGAAGGCTTGTAATTAGCAACTTGTGTACCTACTTTGATATCTATTTATAATAATTTGTCTGTAAGTCTTCCTAAAATGAATAAATAAAATAAAATAAAATAAATAATTATTTTTTATATCTCTGTAAATTAAAACAAATTCAAATGTCTGTCTGTGATTTAGTAATAGACTTTTCCTTAATCTCATACGGTAATTGCAGTATAACAAAAACTAAAACAGGCGTTTTAAAAATTTTTGTCTGTCTGTTTGTTTGTCGAGGTTAATCTCCGAAATTGCTTTTTTTTATTGGATTGAGCGACGAAACGAGCAAAACGTTCACCTGATGTAAAATGCAACGTCTACCCACAACAAATGCTATGTCACCCAGAACATTTCTGTGACACTACACAGCGCCCGTCACCCTGAGAAATCAGTTCTTAAGTCTCATATGCCCAGTGATTACGCTAGCTCTCAATGCCCTTCAAACCGAAACACAGTAATGTTTGCACACAACTGCTTCACGGCAGAATAACTGGCCCTGGGGTATGCCTGCTGGTACCTACCTAGACGGATTCTTGCTTAAGAACCTAATCGAATTTGATGGTATTTTCATTAGAGGACTTTTTAGAGAGTAATGTAAATTACTTTTTATTTCCGAAATATTTTGGGTTACAGCGTCAAATCTGAGAAACATTAGAAATTAGGGTTTATATACGTGCAACCACGTGATAAGAATGGCTTTAATTTGCATTTTGCCCATTATTGTTTTAGTTCAGCTTTCCAGCCTATGACTAGTCCACTGCTGCACGTAGGCCTCCCCACAGATTACTACAAAAGTTTGTAGCTCTCATTTTGGGGGGAATTTTGCCATAGTTTCCACGCTTAGCAGGCGGGTTTCGCAACCGTATTATGGTGTTATTCTGCCCTAATAAAGACTGTCCGTAAATACCTTAGTCGCCTCTTACGACACCGCGGTTGGAGAGAGGTAGGTGCTATTCTACTCTGCCGGACACCTATCGGTTTCTTAATTCAGATGTTCCAGAAAGATGCTGCTTTCCATCTTCTGGTTTTAATTTTCCCTCTGTCGACTTTTACGACACCCACGGGATGACCATCAGATGAACGTTTTGCTCGTTTCATTTCTTTATACAATAAAAAAAAATGACATGCGGTGGTAGATTCTCTTAAGCCACTACCACACGGCACCCACTAACACACGGTAACACTAATGGTAAGTTACCACCGCCCTTGAACATCCGCAACACCAGAGTTATTCCGGATGCGTTGCCGACTTTCGAGAAAGTATAATTCTCTTGTAGGTCCTTAAGAGGTCTTTCCGATGGGTCATGATATTTCTTACTATTGCAAAGCTTTAACTTAGTGAATTGTAATTTTTAATTTTCATTAGTATTAAGGTAGTAGTGCAGTGTGGTAGTAGACTGACGTCACATTTTTTTATTGGATAATACGACGAAACGAGCAAAACGTACACCTGATGTTAAGTGCAACGTCCGCCCGTAACAAATGCTGAGTCACCCAGAACATTTCTGTGTGACGCCACACTGCGCTCGTCACCCTGAGACATCAGTTTTTAAGTCTCATATGCCCAGTGCTTACGCTAGCTCTCAGTGCCCTTCAAACCGAAACACAGTAATGCTGGCACACTACAGCTTTTTCGTTTTGGGGGGAATTTTGCCATAGTTTATGGCAAAATTCCCACCAAAACGAGAGCTGCAAAGTTTTGTAGTTATCTATGGGGGAGGCCTATGTTCAGCAGTGGACTAGTGATAGGCTTAATGATGATGATGATGAGGTGAGCCGACTCGTTTGCCCCATCTTCTATTAAAAAAAAAACGAATCGTATATCAAAGCAACATTTTAAATTGATGATCGCATCTGTACTATTTATAGGTTTGTTAATTGCAGTTTAGCAATATACCTCCATAGCAATAGATACGTCTACTCGACAGTGTCGACTTAGATAATTCATCACGCACTTCAGAATATAGTCGCGTACTAAGCACGTACACGGCTTAACTCGCGAACCTTATCACAAAGCAGTAGGATTCAAAACTTTTCAAAATAACATTAATTACATCTGTCAAGTCATGACATCGCGAAGCTACGTTAAATGCTCCGTAACCTTTAGAGACTGTGCGGACGGTTTGGTTACACTACGCATATTTCTTTGGTTTCCTATGCAGGAATCAGACTAGGTTGGTACCACCCTAAGGACAGTTCCTGCAGTGAAGGCAAACATTACTATGTTTCGGTCTGAAGGGCACTGAGGGCTAGTGTAATCACTGGGCATATGCGACTTAGAAACTGATGTCTCAAGATGACGGGCGCAGTGTGGTGTCACAAGAAAATATTCTAGTTGACACAGCATTTGTTATGGGTAAACTTTGCACTTACCATCATGTGAACGTTTTGTTCGTTTCGTCACTCAATATAAGAAATATATATACTCTTTGTTATTGTAGTGGTCGATACGGTCTTACGAGGTATAGCGCTCGTTTTTAACTTGATTTAATGCATGCAGAACGAGTTCGTCCAATGGCGATATCAGTGAAATTGTTAATTGCTATTTTAAGAGCTGATACCATGTGCCAGGTCGTGAAGAAACCGTAGCGAACGCTTGTCTGAGTAATAAATAATGATTCAATTGTAGCGACATCTAAGTCGCCACATGAGGCTCAAGAAATATTTCATACATTCCATAATCGCGCTATGAAAGTTTTCTCAGATGCGAACTATATATAAAACATATAAATATGAGAGAGGAGAGACGGAGGAGACGTCCTCTCCAAAGACCATTCGAACTGGCAGGTAGCTTCTCTTTTCCTTGGCAATATGAATTTGATTAAAAAAAACTTGTATGGTGGTAAATAGGTTAAAAAAAATTGGGGGTCAGGGGTTTTTTTAGCCAACTTGTACTCTCCAAATGGGCTCTCGAACACGCCTATTTGTTTTGTCGGACCCTCTACCAAACATCCCAAGGGAGTAACAGAAACCGTCTGTTCAGGACGACTTCGTTTACGTGGACTTTCGGATTTGTTTCGACAGAACACGCGGTAGATGTGAAACCTTCAGAGAACTAAACTTCCTAGAGAATGAGACGAACGCAGAGTCTCAGGAGTAGAATAATTGTAGAGTTTATTTATTATAATATTGTTGCCAAGCTTAAAAAATATGTATATTTTTTCTTTTTAATGTTTGCTGTACCGCCTATCATATGTTTATCTCTGCTTAGCCTTATGGTTGACTGGGAGAGAATGCCTTCAGGCATTAAGTCCGCCATATGTACAACTTAAGTGCATAGAAGTTTAAATAAATAAATAAAAATAAATATATGTCCGAGACTCCAGCGCGCACAACAGCAGACATCTCTTATAAAATCGTAGTTTCTTCAAAATTTAATAAAAAATGTAAAGTAAATTTTCAGCCTATAAATGTCCCACTGCTGAGCACAGGCCTCCTGTCATTTCTGGGAGGGTTTTGGAGCTAGGAAGATTCCACCCGCTGCTCCAATGCGGGTTGGCGGACTACACATGTCTTCGAATTTTGTTTTTTTTAATTTTCTCAGACATGCTGGTTTCCTCACGATGTTTTCCTTCACCGCCGAGCACGTGGTAATTCAGCACTTAAAATTGCAATTAACAACTTCAGTGGTGCCGGCACCGGGAATCTAACCAAATCAATCAATTTTTAATATAAGGACCAAGTATCTAAAAAATTATGGAAATCTATCCAGTCGTATTTACGTGAACGCGCCCAACGACCAACCTCTATCATTTTATTTATATAGAAGATTACAGGTCTACCGCTTATCGTAACATATAATTCCTACATACACAGATACAGTCACCGCCTCCTTCCTATATAAGAGGTAGGCAGAGACAACACCCGTAGTCATCTTTGGCGTCAAAAAAAATATTATTCTCATTGCGTTCCCACGAGCAGTATACTGATAACATTGCATATTATGGTGTTATACTGCACGAATAAAGGCTGTCCGTACAATACCTTAGTCGCCTCTTACGACACCTCGGAAGGAAAGAGGTAGGGTGCTATTCCAATCTGCCGGAAAGGAGTATGTATGCCAAACTTTAAGGCAATACGTCATGTACTTTCGAAGATATCGTAATGAGTTATGGTAAATCGCTTATATATAAAAATATAGTAGTAGAAGATAGTAAAAAACAAGATGGGTTACAAGCAAGGAATTATAATAATAATTAATATAAAATACAGAATTTAATTGGAGCAGCGTGGCGGACTCTTCGCGACACCAAGCGCCTCTCAGAAACGAGAAGCCTTTGCTCAGCAGTGGAACATTTATAGGCTGTTACTTTACAGAATCTAAAGAAAAAATAATATCACAGCGTTGCCAACAAATGCAGTACTATCCATACTAATTTATAAATGCGAAAGTAACTCTCTCTGTCCCTCTGTCTGTTGCCTTTTAACTTCCGGCTGGATCGATCTTGACGAAATTTGGCACAGAAATTAGCTTGCAACGTGGAGACAGACATGGGATATTTTTTATTGTAATAGTTCCCACGGGATATTTAAGAACCTATATCTACGCGGACAAAGTCGCGGGCATCAGCTAGTAGGTTATCATTGGTCTTTCTCAATCCCAGTTACGCTATATTTTTATCTTATCAACGGTTTTTGCCGCAATGCTTATTATGACGAATGTATTACTTGAATATTATCAAATGACAATTGACATGTAGGTAATCTAGGAAAAAGTTATATAAATATATGTATAAATATTAAACTAGCTGATGCCTGCGACTTCGTCTGAGTGGATTTAGGTTTTTTAATAATCCCGTGGGAGAAGTATCCTATGCCCGACTCCAGGATGCAAGCTACTCGTATCTTTGTGCACAATTTCGTCAAGATCGGTTCAACGGTTGAGCACAAAAGGGTAACAAACAGACTCAAAGACAGAGGCAACCTCGTACCGGTAAACGCACTGTTGGGCGATCCCCCACTAGATGGGGCGACTGCTTGCACGGTTTTTTGGGAAGTCGACGAGGTAGGCCCATGTTCAACAGTGCACTATGATAGGCCGAAAGCATGATGATGATGAAATGACATAAACTTTTTTGAATTACATATTGGTTTACATTACATGATCTGAAGTTGAAAAGATTTTCCGTCCGTCTGTCTCTCTATACTGAATTTAAATTAAACCCACCAATGATATTAATAAGAGCTAACAGGCCTCCTATAGTTCTCCTCTCAGATCTCCTAATGAGAGACAACTTAATAAATCTTAATTTACGGATTAGCTATATGTTCTTTTGATAATGTAAAGCATCGACGCTCTAGGAAATATGCAGTATGTACCAATCATCCCAACCATAACAGCAGTTTTGATACCACAAATTCTTGCTTAAGAAATTAAAACATATCCTAATTTCAAGAGACATTGGCTGGGTACTACCACCGGCTCGACATCCTATAATTAATAAAATTGAATCTAAAACCAGCATACCACTGCAAGTCTACAAGACACAGTAAGGTCATTCTGCGTAGATCGGTTCAAAAATAACAATTAAAGGCTGAAGATACCCCGGGTTAACTGTGACATCAGTGAAGCGCTCGAAACGTCGGGTAAAAATAGTTTTTTTTTTTTATAATGTGACGAAACGAACAAAACGTTCCCCTGATGCAGTGCAACGTCTGCCCATAACAAATTCTGTGTCACAAAATTTTTTCGTTACCCAGGTGTGAGTCATTATTCGCGGGCAACATTTTTTTTTATTGGTTAAAGTGACGAAACGTGCGAAACGTTCACCTGATGTTAAGTGCAACGTCTGTCCATAACAAATGCTGTGTCACCCAGAACACTTCTGTGTGACTCCACACTGCGCCCGTGACCCTGAGACATCAGTTCTTAAGTCTCATATGCCCAGTGCTTACGCTAGCTCTCAGTGCCCTTCAAACCGAAACACAGTAATGTTTGCGCACTACTATTTCACGGCGGAATAACTGGCACTGTGGTGGTAGCTACCTAGACGGATTCCTGCATAGGAATACTACCACCAGTGAAAATTTAGTTAAAATTAAACGCGATCAAATCCATAAACTTAGTTTTTATAAATGTGTAGTATTCGCGTAAGTATAAGAAACTATTTCAATCCCCGCGACGCGGACGTACCGCGTGGATTGAGGACGTTTTGAAAATGCCGTTAGAGTTCTTCGATTTTCCGTAACTTCCGTAACCGTACTTTCGCATTCATAATATTAGTATGGACCATTATGAGAGATCACTGCTCAGCAGTGAGACACAGATTTTTAATTTATCTTTACCTGTACTTTAAACTAACTGATTATGGGTAAATCTGAGCTAAATAACAACAAATTAGCGGCTCGGTGGTCACAGTCGCTTCTGCGCTTTGTTCCCGGTGTTTGTACATGTGTCATTATGTCTTTAAAACGCAACCACGATACAGAATAAATCCTATACGGGGATCGTTTTTTCTTTAAATAAAAAGCTTGTTTCATCAGAATATTTATTTAAATACCATATATTGTCTGGCTGAAGAAGCATGAAAATAAGATTAATGCTGTAGAAATGAAATTTTTGAGAAGTATAGCTGGAGTGACTTTGATGGACAAAGTGAGAAACAGCGTGATAAGAGAATGCTGCGGTGTGGTAGAAGACGTAGTGACAAAGATAGAGAAAGGGTTGCTTAGATGGTTTGGACACGTAGAGAGGATGGATGAAAGAAGATTGACGAAACAGATTTATGAGGCGAGTTGGAATGGGTAAGCCGGTACGGGTCGACGTAGGCAAACGTATTACGATCAGATCGAAATCGTTTTAAGGAAAGGCCACGTCAATAGTACCCGCAACCGACGAGCTTGTATGAAAACACTAATGAAAGTAGAGGAAGCAAAATATATTTGTCAGGATCGTAGCAAGCGGAAAGATGTGGTCTCTGTATGTATATTGACCAACCACCCGTACGGCACGTACGGCGGTACGGCAGAAGCAGAAAATCTTGCGTCATCTTATTGGTGTGTGATAAATGAAATGTGTCGTAAATGTCAGCTAAGGAAAGCCTGAAAAATTTCACAGTTTCCGACAGGTGGTGGAATATTATAGGTGGTAGGATTCCTATGCAGGAATCTTTCTAGGTAGATACCACCCTAGGTCAGTTATTCTGACGGGAAGTAAGACAAATAGTTCACATAATGGGAAGTGCAACTTCTGCCCATAACAAATGCTGTGCCACTCAGAACATTTCTGTGTGATACCACACTGCGCTGGTCACCCTCAGAATTCGAATCTTTTGTCTCCAATGCCCAATAATTACACTAGCTCTTGTTGCCCTTCAGATCGCAAAACAGTAACATTTGCACACTACTGTTTCTTACTTGATCGCATTTCTGTGATACCTACTTAGAAGTATTCTTGCATAGATTTTTAAGGTTCCGTAGTACAATTTCATCCTGTCCATCTGTACATATGTCACAGCCATTATACTTGGAGACTGTTATAGATGCAATTTTAAAATAAAGGTGTTTTTTATTAATATTATGTACTTAAAAATACTGTATTCGCAAATAAATGTTTATTGTGCTAGGTAGCAAGAGAAGAAGAGTTTGACATATAATATTATTTATCTACCTACTTTAGTTTACCTTAGTTTATAAGAAGATAATTAAGTACCCTCAAATACATTATTATTCTATAGTAAAGACATGACAATAAACCACTATACAATAGTGTAGTGAAATTACGAAAAAATAGGCGTGGATCCCTAGGGATGACAAATTTACTTTCATCCCTCTTTTATAAAATCCATATAACAGAGAGAAAAAAACATTCAGTGCACATAAGTATGTGAGGTATAATTAAGTATAATAAATCTATATATAATATCTCTCTAAATCTATATATATAAAACCTATAATAGATCTGGAAAAATGAAGCAATTTCAAAACAACTATTTTATTTATGCCTTTATCCTCCCGCTCTATGTATTCAACTATGCAGTAGGCAATTCTGAAAAAATTTAAGGAGGTAGGAATTAGAAACGAAAATTGTTTTGAATAAAATGTGTTGTGTAGTTTTTTGGATGTGGGAATTTTTCGGTTACTCGTTACTACTATGAAACCCTTCAATGTGCATGGTCAGACAAGCACTTGGCCAGTTTTTTACTTACATATTATAACTTACCTCTGGAGAATCAAATGGATATTTGTTTGTAAATTTAAACTGCAATACAAATTTTTCGCCTTCGTATAATGTGCCAGGAACTCCCTCCATGTGAACAGTCCATCTGCAGACAATTTACTAACTTTAGACAATTTTTTTTCACTTGATAATGTCTATGCCGCTGTCTCTGTCTTTGTGTGGATTGTTTTAGAGTTAATTATTCATTTGTACTGTACATCTTCAAAGAACACTGGAACCAATTGTACCTTACAAAAATCTCTTCATAATACATCACAACAATCGCCATCACTTACACAAACACTTACTTTTTTTATAGTAGAATGTGTCAATACAAAACAAAACATTCACTGATGGTAAGTGCAATGTCCGCCCATAACTAATCCGCCTCACCAAGCACATTTCTGTGTGGCACCGCATTGCACCCAACCCTGAGAAATCCGTTCTTTACTCTCCTATGCTCAGTATTTATGCTAGCCCTCAGTGCCCCTCAGACCATAACTCGATAATGTTTGCACACTACTGTTTCACGGCAGAATAACTGACCTTGCGATGGTACTACTTAGATGAATTTGTGCGAATCACACCACCAGCAATATATACATAAACCAAAATGTGAACCAATATAATTGTTAGACAAATAGTCATTGCCATTGTTTATTATTTTAAACAAGCATTTTCTTTGCAATTTTACCTACAAAGCATTTTGTATGATTTCTGCATTAATAATAGCCTAAAAACCATGCTATCCAATAGTGAAAATCATATTTTAATCTTTTTAGGACTTTTATACAACTTTGATGACCACATAGCTTAGTTGTTAGAGTACTGTACTCCTGTGCCTCAGGGTCTGGGTTTGAATCAAATTGTTGGTTTTTAGGTCTGGTTGTGCTGATATTGTCTACATACCTATGACACAGTATGCTCATAGCATTGTCTACCTTAAAGTGTTACATTGGGCATGGGTAAATTAAGATGTGTCAGTGCCTCTATGTATGTGTATAATACACATCATAGGGCAGATATGGACTGAAAAAGGCCTGATTTCCACAGCTCCATGTCAATGCGCGTATTATGAATGACTTGAGGCACTAGTATCTCCTGTGTAGTTCAGAGCTTTCCATGGTATTCAAAAGTTACCATCATGGTTAAAAATCAGAAACATTAGAAGGAAGGTGTTTCATCTGTAACTTTATTAGTATATACTCATGAAACAGGGATATTTAAAACATAAAAATATATTAAAGCATAGAGAAAGAAAGTTTACTGTATTTTTAGTACCTTAGAGGGTAGGAAGTTAATGTGTTTTTGCTTTTAGAAATCGTATTATTTGTTTATATAATTATTTATGTTTAATAGCCATGGAATGAAATACTTACAATGTTAGATTTTGACTAGCTTGGTCTCCGTCCACAGTGACCCCTGGGGGAGGCTCTTTCATAAGAGACATTAATTCCTTTTGTAGTCTCCTCTAAAAAAAAGTAGTACATATTAACCAATCTAAAGCAAATAAAGACAATTTTGTAATCAACTTAGCTTGACACGAAACATATATTTCGACAGAACAACAATAATTATTCTGTCATGAAATCTACGAGATCTGTCAAAAACAGTTGGTGAGTTTACATAAGAACATTTAAGAAATAGTAAACATTATCAAAATGTAAGTATCTTTATTATAGGTATAATGCTTTGCTATAATGAGCCTGCTGTAATCGTAAAGGTAAAACATAATATTTTAGATAATTTTACACACCTCAGACGGGGACATAGCCGCCATTATGCCAATTGAGACGTTTGGTTGATGTTACTATAATAAAATTAAATTGTATATTTTCCTTAACATTTATATTTTTATAGCAACTTTACATTTATATAAGTTCTTCTAAATATACATATATAACCTACAGTAATATTAATTACAGCTTATGTTTTCTTAAGCTATAGCTAATTATCCGACTGATGAATAATATATTGTACAGTAGATATTTTAAAAAAATGTATCCTTAATTTTTAGGCAGTCCCTGAGTCCTAAATTTAATAAAGTAAGTAAAAGTAAAGTTTCAGCCTATAAATGTCCCACTGCTGCGCACAGGCCTCCTCTCATTTCTGAGAGGGTTTTGGAGCTAGGGGGAATCCGCCACGCTGCTCCAATGCGGGTTGGCGGACTTCACATGTCTTTGAAATATTTTTTATTTCTCCGACATGCTGGTTTCTTCACGATGTTTTCCTTCGCCGCCGAGCACGTGGTAAATCAGCACTTAAAATAACAATTTTTAGAGGTGCCGGCACCGGGGATAGAACCCAGGTCACTCACGAACTATGTAATTTAAAGCGAGCCCCTGGGCTACCACGGCTCAAAAACTTTAATATTTTTTTAAATATTCAACATACTTTAAACTGTAGAATTTAATTCTAGTTTCATTACCATTACATACGGTAAATGATATTTAATTTTTGTTAAAACAAAAGGTGAAGTGATTTGGCATCTCCCACCCAGAAACTGTTATAATTAAGCAATTCTGCAATTACGAATGTTTGAAAATGATAACAAAATAATTTTGATACGTATAGTCTATCCTCCATAACATAACATAGATTGTAATAAAAATAACCTAAATATGTTGGAAAAAAAATTTATGAAATAACCCTATAAATGTGATACCCTCGGACGTATCAGTTTTGTGTCAACAATGTAACGTATTTTTTATATAGCAAATTTGTCATTAGATGGTCACTGTCAGTCATTTTATATAAACTACCTACTATCTTGAAAATGTCCGAGTAAGAGGGTTGTTTTGTTGCCAATACCTAACCGATACAATTTACTTAGTCAGTTTTGTGACCTGTTTTTTTTTAAATATTGTTACTATTTAACAAGTTTTAGTTGTTTATTAAGGAAAGCGGAGTGGAATGAAGACTATTTACATTTTTTTCAAAATGCCTATTTACTTAAGTGATATATCAACTTGTGGACTTTATAGCTGCGAGCTCTGTACAATAGATATTTTCTTATAATACATTTGATTTTCAGATTGATGATTGATCAGATGTGCAGCAGCATCTTCCTGGAACATCCGAATAAATAAACTGCGGTGGCCAACCCGCCTGCCGAGCGTGGCAACTATGGCGAAATCCCCCCAAAACGAGAGATAAAAAGTTTTTTGGCAATCTGTGGGGTAGACCTATGTTCAGCAGTTGACTAATGTTAGGCTGAAATGATGACGATGAACGAAATATATGATTATGATTCGATGAGCCTCTTTTTCACCAATTATATCTCGAATGTTGTTTAGATTATATTTTAACAAGTATAAAATTAATCTTGGCTCAAATTCAAAAGGTCTATTGCGCATTTGTAGACTTGGAAAAGGCTTATGACAGAGTGGTGAGGAATGAATTGTGGTCGACATTGTCTATATATGCAGTGAACGGCAGCTTGATACAAGCACTAAAATCACTGTTTAAGGATTCCAGTGCTTGTGTCAGTGTAAACGGTGCTTACACAGATTAGTTTAACATCGAAAAAGGTGTTAGACAGGGATGTGTGACTTCACCGTGGCTGTTTAACCTCTTCATAGACAATTGCTTGAAAGATCTTAAAGAGAGTGCGTTTGGATTAAGAATGATCTAACCGTCAAATGAATGAAAGCAAAGGAATGAAAATTAATGAGATGAGACGAAAGTAATGGTTTTTGAAAGAGATGAAAGTATGTCGAATTGCAGAAAGGAGAAAGAATGGAACAAGTGAAAGAGTTTGTATATTTGGGTTCAACATTTTTGAGAGACGGAAAGTATGACTGTGATATTGAACGAAGTGCGTTTGCAGGAAAAAAATATATGGGGCCTTGCATAACTTTATGTGCAGCCAGAATGTATCTAAAAAGGCACGACTAGCTGTACATAGAGGAGTAAATGAAAATAAGATTAATACTATTGAAATGAAAAGTTTGAGAAGTATAGCTGGAGTACAAACAGAGAAACAACATGATAAGTGAACGTTGCGGTGTGGTAGAAGATGTAGTGACAAAGATAGAGAAAGGAATGCTTAGATGGTTTTGGACACGTAGAGAGGATGGATGAAAGAAGATTGACGAAATAAATTTATGAGGCGAGTGTGAATGGGCAAGCCGGTAAGGGTCGGCGTAGGCGAACATATTACGATCAGATCGAAATCGTTTTATGGAAAGGCCACGTCAAAAGTACCCGCAACCGACGAGCTTGTATGAAAACACTAATGAAAGTAGAGAAAGCTAAAGATGTGTGTAAGGATCGTAGCAAGTGGAAATGTGTGGTCTCTGCCTACCCCTGGGAAAGAGGAGTGACTCTATGTATGTATGTATTAAATTAAACAGGGAAAATTAAAACCAGAAGATGGGCAGCAGTATTCTCCTGGAACATCAGAATAAATAAACTGCGGTTGCCAAGCCGCCTGCCATGCGTGGCAACTATGGCAAAATTCCCCCCAAAATGAGAGCTTCAAACTTTAGCTTCAAACTTTTGTAGCAATCTATGTATGCCTATGTTTAGCAGTGGACTAGTGATAGGCTGAAATTGTGGAAGTATAAAATTGTTAAAATATATTTGATATATACGCATGTTATAATTAGCATTAATAGAGTCTGGTTATATATATAGGTATATTCTATATTCTGTATTTTGACAATTGATAAGATTTTGATAATGAGTCTGTACGAAGCGAAGCTGTCAGTTTAGTTCCATAGAATAGTTAATCGTTTAGTATGGAGCTTTCTATGCTTTCTACTTCTATTAAAAGATTTAATAAGAATACTGCGGAAATAATAACAGATATGATAATGCAATATATTTTCTAAATTGCAATAAGCTTACGGTATCGTTCATACGTACAGTTTAATTTTTAATTCTCTCGCTATGGTGTCTTATCCAAAGAAAACATCGGCAGAGTGGTTTATTGACCAACTGAACGTTGAAAATGCGAAGTTAGTGGCTTTTGTTTTAGTGCTGGGTTTCATTGGTTATCATGGTATATTGCATCTACGATATGGTGAGTCTTTTACTATTCAAAACACAACATTTATTATTCAAAACACAATTGAATCAAACCAATAATGTTTTGCCATTTTATTGTAAATTTTAAGGTCCTGATTCCTGTACTTGGCTGCTAACATCTGGTCGATATAAAGGTGACCATGAGTGGCAGCCCTATGGATGTATGTTGCATAAATACTCTAAAACGTAAGTCATATGGTATTAATTTGTTATCATAAATTTTAGACATTGTTTTCTTCAGCAGTTTTTGGAATTTTGTGTTTTCTTCATTCATTTTCGCAAATCTAGAACTACTGTTAGTATATAGAGTCTTTATACTCTCTATACAATAACCGGGTTTTATTATAGATTGTTATCTTCTAAGTTGATGCAAACACAAGTCTGCCCTCGCAAGAGTGGTAATTATGGTAACTCCTACTGTTTTGGGAGGAGCCTATGTCCAGCAGAGGACTGCTAGACTTTATGGTGGTGTGCTGTGATGAAGATGAATAATAACTCCTAAGATGTGGATGATAAATAACATCACCATGAAAAAGTCATTGTTATCTTCTGTTCTGAAACATTACAGTGATTACAGGAACAAAATTCTTAAATCACTTTGATTGTTACTGTAGCTTCTGCTCCTTAGTCAAATCCACAGGTCCTAAGCTTGAATCCCAGCCACAGTCAACATTTGCAAAATGTTTTTAAAATTTTTTGTTAGATAAAGTGATAAAACGAGAAAAACGTTCACCTGATGGTATGTGTAACGTCTGCCCATAGCAAATGCAGTGTCACTCAGAACATTTCTGTGTGACACCCCATTGCACCCATCACCCTGAGACATCTGTTCTTAACTCTCAAATGCCCAGTGATTACACTAGCTCACAGGGCCCTTTACGCAGCGATGTCGTTCGCTGCACACATTAAAAACATACGCAATAGAGCGGCTTTTATCTCAAGCCGTCTATACCCATTAACTTGCTCCTCAAGCAAAATGTGCTTAAGACACAAACTTCGCCTCTATAAGACTTGCATAAGACCCGTAATGGACTATGCTTGCGTCGCTTTCGCTCACGCGACGGGCAATCAATTAAAGAAGTTACAGAGCGTTCAAAATCGATTCTTGCGAACTGCCACCGGAGCCGGTTGGTATCAACGCAATGTAGATCTTCACAGCGACTGTGAAATGCCTTTAATCTCTGAAGACTTCAGAGAATTATCACGGCGGTTTTTCGGAAAAGCCGCGGTTCATTCAAACCCGCTGGTGGTTAAAGCAGCAAATTACCGACCAAACAGAAACGCGACCGAACGCAAACGTCGCCCGCGAAACGTGCTAGACGACACGGACGTCTCAGCTCTTCCTGACCACGATACTGTCAGTCACGATCCAGGCCACACTGTACACACAGTCAATAGCTTTAATATAACACGCACCACGACGCGCGACCGCCGTAGAGAGCGGCGCGCAATAGTCAATAATCACATCGCGTACACACGATTCACCCGTGTTCCAGGGCGGTTCTCACCGCCCAGAGTTACCGACACACAAGTCGACAGTCCGAATGGACGCGCGCAACCTCCTTCGGAAGGTCAGTAGATGACTTAAAATGTTTAAGATTTTCGAAATCGCGAAAGCACGCAGCGAACGCGACGCAGTCCGAACTTCGAGGTTTTTGTAGGAGTTTTTATTTATTTATTTATGTTTGGGTGAAACCAAACCTGGCACGCGGGCCCCTGGCCCGCGAGCACAGTATCCGATGAAGCTGTAAAAGCCGAGAAGGCTAACAGCAATTACATCACCGAAAAAATATATATACAGGGCCCTTCAAACTGAAACAGTAATATTTACACACTACTGCTTAATGGCAGAATAACTGGCCATGGGGTGGTACCTACCTAGATGGATTCCTGCATAGGAATCCTTCATAGGAATCCTTCCATCAGTATGCCTACACGTGTAGTGCCCAATGTTTGCATCTATTAGCGGCAAGTGTAAGAACATATAACATTGTTACAGTTCAGTAGCAGCCTAATATAATGTACTGCAGCTGTGTGGTACGGCTTAAGAGAATCTACCACCCCATCGCATCCTGTGGGTGTCATAAAAGTTGACAAAGGGAAAATGAAAACCAGGATATGGGCAGCAGCATCATCTTGAAAAATCTGAATAAATAAACTGCAGTTGCCAATCTTTCTGCCAAGTGTGGTAACAATGACAAAACCTCCCAAATGAAAGTTTTGGGGTAGGTCTATGTTCATCTTTGGGGTCGGTCTATGTTCAGCAGTGGACTAGTGGTAGGCTGAAATGATGATAATGATGATAACTTTGCCCAGGATTAAAACTCTACTGAAAAATACGGGAATCTGTCTAAGTAGATACAGAATATAGCCCCCAGGCCAGATATTCTGCCATGAAGCAGTAGTGTGTAAACATTACTGTGTGTGGTCTGAACAGAATTGAGAGCTACATAGTAAGCAGTAGCAAGTGTAATCACTTGGCAAATGAGATTAAAGAATTAATGTTTCAGGGTGACACAGCATTTGTTATGGGCAGATGTTGAATTTACCTCAATTTCCACCATGTTTCGGAACAGTGAACCTGTTCACTAAAAAGCTACACTAATTTATATTTTCATCATCTTTTGCTAATGTCGTTGTTACAGCGACGCCAGGCGATGCCTGCGATATCTGGCGTTTTGGGGAAAGTACAACAGCTTCGCTTTTATTGGCGACTCACGCCTCGAGCAGTTATACGAGTATTTTATTAGTAAGTAAAAATTTATGTACTCTTCCACGCAATTCTTGTATCTATGCGTTCTTTTATATTATTTTCTTTGCGATAACGTGGTTATAAAAATAATAATAGATTAATTTCAATTTATGGGAAACGACATGGCTAATGGATGGTTGCATCGAATGAACAATGGTAAAAAAATGATATTGTAGTTTCTCAGGTGTGTTTAAATCAAATTCTTTAGAGAAAACACTTCTATTTATTTTTCTAACTTATTATTACTTTTTACTATATTAGATTGAACACATGGTTACATTAAGACACACTACCCCAAGATTTTTTCTAGCGTGTAATAGAGCTGTTAGTAAAGCTGTTAGCCTTTGCCGTGTGGTGGCGGCTTATGAGAATCTATCACCCCATCTCATCCCATGGGTGTTGTCAAAGTTGACAGAGGGAAAATTAAAACAAGCAGACGGGCAGCAGCATCTTCCTGGAACATCGGAACTATGGCAAAATCCCTTAAAATGAGTGCTACAATTTTTTTAAGCAACCTATATGAGGCCTATGTTCAGCAGTGGACTAGTGATAAGCTGAAATGATGATGATGATTCTTCACGCTGAAATGTATGCTACAGCTGGGATTCAAACCCAGGATCCTTCCAGGTTCCTAAGTAACTCCTTGCTTAAGTGGCTCTCCCAATCCCAGCCGGAGCCAACATTTTGTGCTAAAAACATAAATTGTCGGTTTTCGGGTCTGGTTGTGTTGTGATTGTCCCCGTGTTTCTGACACTGCATCCTAGTCTTCCTCCGATCTTATCGCATCAGCGTTACATCGGGTGCGTGTGGGTTGGGACGAGTGAGTGCCTCTGTGTTTGCGCGTACATTTGTGGCACTATAATATCTCCTGCGCAGTTGATGGCTCTCGGCAGTAGTCGGAAGTTGTCGCCTTGGTCGAAATCGGCTAGGAGAACATCATAGTCCACTGCTGAACATAAGCTTCCCCCATACAGTGCCACAAATGTTTGTAGCTCTCATTTTGGGCGGGTATTGCCATAGTTGCCACGCTTAGCAGGCGGGTTGGCGACCGCAGTTTATTTATTCTGATGTTCCAGGAAGATGCTGCTGCCCATCTTCTGGGTTTAATTTTCCCTCTGTCGACTTTTACGACACCCACGGGTTAAGATGGGGGTGGTAGATTCTCTTAAGCCGCTAACACACGAGAAACGTGGTAACGCAATGGGGAGCAAGACGGCGGCGCGGACACGAAAAGTAGGCTACGGGTGTGATCTCTCTACCTCTATGAGAAAATGGCGTGACTGTATTTATGTATGTACACACATACATACATAAGATCACGACTGTATCCCATAAGGGTAGTCAGAGACTGGGCACTCACTGCAAAAGCAGATGACTGCCACAATCCACGTTTCACCAAAACAATATAATGCACTTGGTGGGATAGGTGGTGAGCCCATCGCCACCATGCGCTATTGGGTGCACAGTGCAGTTTTATTCCTTACTCGCTTTTTAAGAGCTATTAACTTTTGTTATTTAAAAATTATTTAGTACATTTCCAACCTTTTACAATAACGAATGCAGATCACATTATAATTCATTAGTATCACATTCTTTATCTTGAGCAGCCATTTAAAAGTCTACTACTGGACATAGTACTTCCCAAAGAAAGTAAAATTTGCTGTTATCATCATGGGGACATAGAGACAGGGGGATTGATGAATGCAGTACCAAACGCTTCGCAACTATAGAATCTGCACACTGTCACCGGTTTTTTCTGGTCTGATATTTTTTGAGATGGTGTCATTGGATGAGATGGAGTAGTAGTATTCTTTTAACGAGCCGCCACCACACGGCACATTATGTATGTATACCAAAATTATGTATTGCAGGTGTCCTCAGAACACGTCTAGACATGGACTCCCCATACTCAAAAGACCATCGCAAGCCTAACTATACCTATGTGGATAGCAAGCTGAAACTCTCCGTCACTTTTATATGGAGTAACGACGTCTCCAAAACTATGGTCGATCAATTTCGCGCCTGGTGAGTTACCTTCCTACATCCGTCACGACGCGTGTCGGAGTACCTGATTTCTGCTCCCTGGGTTCGAATCCTGGACATAGCCAACATTTGTGCCAAAACACAAATCGTTGGTTTTCCGGTCTGGTTGTGTGTTATTACCCCCGTGGCTCTGTCACTACGTCCTAGCCCACCTCCGATCTTATCGTGAGTGTGTGCCTGTGTTTGTGCTTACACTTGTGGCACTGGCATTCGGATGTTGACGAAGCGAGCAAAACGTTCACCTGATGGTAAGTGCAACGTCTGCCCATAACAAATGCTGTGCCGCCCAGAACATTAGTTCTAATAATCATATGCCCAGTGATTACACTAGCTCTCAGTGCCTTTCAAACCGAAACACATTAATGCTTGCACACTACTGCTTCACGGCAGAATAACTGGCCCCGGGGTGGTACCTACCTAGACTGGAGGAATCCTCCATAGACCCACACCTGCCAAATACAGTCACGGAGCCCAAAATATATGTTGCCACCCAGAACATTTCTGTGTAACTCCACACTGCGCCCTTCACATGGTGACATCAGTTCTAAAGTTTCATATGCCCAGTAATTACACTAGCTCTCGGTGCCCTTCAGACAGAAACACAGTAATGTTTGCACACTACTGTTTGACGGCAGAATAATTGGCATCGTGGTGATGCCCACCTAGACGGATTTCTGCATAAGAATCCTACCACCAGTAATACCCATCCATATTTGGGCATCAGAGATATAATCTTCTGCTTCAACAGCATTTCTCCAGTCCTGGACATAAGACTCACTCCCAAGTTGGACAGGTGGATTGGCGATCGCAGTTTAAGACATTCCCCTCGAAAAATTCTCATTAATGGCCTCGTCTCATTCAGGCTCAGCAGTGGGATATTCATAGGCTTACTTTACTTACCGTGGTAGCTCAGGGGCTAGGCGCTCGCTTTAAATTTCATAGTACGCGAGTGACCTGGGTTCGATTCCCGGTGCCGGCACCACTAAAATTGTTAATTGCAATTTTAAGTGCTGATTTACCACGTGCTCGGCGGTGAAGGAAAACATCGTGAGGAAACCTGCATGTCTGAGGAATAAAAAATATTTCGAAGATATGTGAAGTCCGCCAACCCGCATTGGAGCAGCGTGGCGGATTCTTCCTAGCTCCAAAACCCTCTCAGAAATGAGAGGAGGCCTGTGCTCAGTAGTGGGACATTTATAGGCTGAAACTTTACTTTTTTTTTTTTACTTTACTTATTTCATTACTAGAAATTCACACGGTTGCGAGTTAAAATGCGGTTGCCCGTTACCGGTCTGGATAAATTAGGGTATTTTTGTTATTGCATAAGTGATGTTACGAGCAAAACGTTCACCTGAGGGTAAGTGAATCTTCTGCCCATAACAAATGCCGTGTTACACAGAATATTTCTGTGTGACACCACACTGTGCCCATCACCCTGAGACATAGGTTTTTAAGTCTCATATGCCCAGTGATTACGCTAGCTCCCTTAAAACCGAAACACTGTAATGTTTGCACACTACTGCTTCACGGTAGAATAACTGGCCCTGGGGTGGTACCTACCTAGACGGACTCCTGCATAGGAATCCTACCACCAGTAAAACCTCTGTCAGGTCCGTCATACCAGAGATAGTAATAGAGATCCACCGTGTGGTGGCTTAAGTGAATCTACCACCCCAGCTCATCCCGTGGGTACCGTAAGGCGACATAGGGATGATAAAAACCAGGAGATGGGCAGCAGCATCTTCCTAGAACATCTAAATAAATAAACTGCGGTTGCCAACCCGCCTGTCAAGCATGGCAACTACGGCTAAACCCCACCAAAATGAGAGCTGCGAACTTTTGCGATAGTCTTTGAGGGAGGTCTATGTTCAGCAGTGGACTAGTGAAAGGCTGAAATGATGATAGTAAAGCCATGACGATATTACGCCATTCAGAGGCCGTGGGGTTTTACTGGCGTTTCCCTTGGTCGACTTGGTCTTACGGAATGAAATGAGATAGCAGATACTCTACACCACACGGTTCAATCACAATCGGTTATTAAACATTATAGACAAACTTTATTCCTCATACAAAATTCACACAGAGAACGAAGATAAAAAAATGAAAATATAAAAGTACATTAAAAAAAATGTGTAAAACACTGGAGACAAAGAAACGTATATGTAGTGAGTATTGTGAAGTCGAAATGGCCTCCACTCTGCAAAGAATGCTACGGATAGACCGCAGTGCTGGTTTTCAGAGGAGCCATTACTTCAATAAAAACATATGTGTAGTTCGCACGCGGTAGAAGTGAAATCTTCTGAACCTAAACTTCGGGAGAACGAGACGAATGTAGAGTATCAGGAGTAGGATACTTGTACGGTTTATATATTACTAGCTGATGACTGCGACTAGGTCCGCGGTTATAGGTTTTTCAAATATGACGTGGGAACTATTTGATTTTCCGGGATAAAAAGTATCCTATCTCCGTCTCAAGGATGCGAGCCATCTCTGTGCCAAATTTAGTCAAGATCGATTCAGCGGATAAGCCGTGAAAAGGTAACAAATAGACAGAGGGACAGAGAGAGTTACTATACTACTAGTGGATCAGCCAGTAGATTTATATGTTTGTCTCTTTTTAGTGTCGCTTTTTCGTTCCATCGAGTACCAAATTACCATTCTAAAGAAGTTTTCATTTATTTTTGCAAGGATCTGTGGTTTATCAAATCTGATGTAATGGTTGGGATGATCCAGAACATGGTCACAGACTGCAGACTTCCTAGAACGACGATGCTTCACGTCCACGTCCACGTGAAGATCTTTGCAAAAGAACACCGATCCCTACCAAGGATGATTCGTGAGGCTATTGAAATCAAAAAACATCCTAATTTCAATAGAGAAGATGGTTGGGTATTACCACCAGCTTGGGATCCAATAATAAATTAAATTAAATCAAAAACCAAGCATACCACTGCAAGACTTGAAGACACAGTTAGCTCTTTCTGCGTAGATCGGACCTAAAATAATAATTAAAAGCTGAAGGTACCCCAGGTTAACTATGACATCAGGACATCTGTCACCTCAGTCCCCCAGTGACCATGGGTGCTGTAAAGCACTCGAAACGTCGGGTTATAAATAGTAAAAATTAAACGCGATAAAATCCGTAAAATTAGTTTCATTTAAATGAGTAGTGTTCGCGTAAATATAAGAAATCATTAAGTTTTCATTTAGTTAAAAAAAAATGCACGTATTAATATTAAAAGGTATTTTTTTTATTGCAGGGAACACTCGGAAAGGCCTCCCTCTGTGATAGTAGCGAGCACAGGCCTCCAACTAGTCAAAAATCGTAATACAACCGATTTGGCGCTGGAGGAATACAAAAGGAACCTTACGCTGTTGGTGCAGCCTATAGATTCGCTTGCAGCTCGCAATACGCAAGTGTTGTGGAAACTTCTGGAATCGGTGGACCCGTCGAAGATTAAAGACGACGTGAAGATCAGCAATCACGATATCGATGCGTACAATAGTGCTGCGTTGGAGGTGAGCTAACATACATACAATTTAAATAATTATATTATAGATTAATATAGCCGTGTGCTTAAGAGAATCTACCACCCCATCTCATCCCTTAGTTGTCGTAAAAGTCGACAAAGGGAAAATAAAAACCAGGAGATGGGCAGGTTGCCAACCCGCCTGCCGAGCGTGGCAACTATGGCAAAATCCACCAAAACGGGAGCTACAAACTTTTGTGGCAATCTATGGGGGAGGCCTGTGTTCTGCAGTGAAATAGGACCAGGCTGATATGATGATGATGACGATGATGTTTCAGGGAGTGAAGTGACAAAGAATGGCATACACACCGATGACTTACACAGAGCATAGAATATACTGCGTAACAAGTAAAATTTACATACATACATAAATACAATCACGCCTCTTTCTCATAGGGGTAGGCAGAGACCACATCTTTCCACTTGCTACGATCCTGACACACATCTTTAGCTTCTTCTACTTTCATTAGCGTTTTCACACACGCTCGTCGGTTGCGGGTACTTTTAAAGTGACCTTTCCTCAAAAGTTCAACGATCTGATTGTGATACGTACGCCTAGGTCGACCCTTACCGGCTTTTCCATTCACACTTGCCTCATAAATCTGTTTCGTCAATCTCCTTTCATTCATCCTCTCTACTTGTCCAAACCATCTAAGCATGCCTTTCTCTATCTTTTTCACTACATCTTCAACCACACCGCAACGTTCCCTTATCACGCTGTTTCTCACTTTGTCAATCAGAGTTACTCCAGCTATACTTCTCAAACTTCTCATTTCCACAGCGTTAATCCTACTTTCATGCTTCTTCTGCCAGACCCAGCATTCACTACCATACATAAGTGTGGGGACCAGAACTCCCCTATGTACAGCCAGTCGTGCCTTTTTAGATACGTTCTGGCTACACATAAAGTTATGCAGAGCCCCATTCACTTGATTTCCTGCTAATACTCTTCTCTCAATATCACAGTCATACTTTCCGTCTCTCGTAAATTTAGAACCCAGGTACACAAACTCTTTCACTTGTTCCACTCTTTCTCCTTCAATCAGAACTTTGCAATCCGACATACTTTCTTCTCTTTCAAAAATCATTACTTTCGTCTTATCTACATTAATTTTCATTCCTTTGCTTTGTAGAGCACCGTGCATAATATTAACCATCGCCTGCAACTCCTCCTCCGATGATGCTAATATAACCTGATCATCGGTGTATAGGAGGCATTTGACGGTCAAATCATTCATTCTTAATCCAAACACACTCTCTCTCACTCAAAAAAGAAAATAAGGAAATAAGTAATTATACGTATATACCAATACCGCCTTTCTTCTTGTTTTTAAGAGAATTGAAAAAGTCGCACTTTAACAACTTTTATTTACATAGTTTATTGTCAAGTTTTTCGTTTTTCGATCGTTAAAAACAGTGGAGCCATTTAATTGCAAAGACGATCAATGGTAGATAATAGTAAGCTAAATAAGTTCAAATAATGATTATATGGAGTTTTCCTTATAAAAATGGAGCGAGGGCGAACACAAATTTTGAGCAAAATTTTACTATGAAACTAATTTTACGGATTTTATCGCTTTTAATTTTATTATTCGTAACCCAACGTTTCGAGCGCTTCACAGCACTCATGGTCACGGGAGGACTGAGGTGACAGATGTCCAGATGTCATAGTAAACCCGGAGTACCTTCAGCTTTTAATTATTATTTTTGGTCCGATCTACGCAGAAAGAGCTAACTGTGTCTTGAAGTCTTGCAGTGGTATGCTTGGATTTTGATTTAATTTTATTAAGTACAGGATCCAAAGCTGGCGGTAATATCCAACCATCTTCTCTTTTAAAATAAGGATGTTTTTTAATTTCAATAGCCTCGCGAATCATCCTTTTAGGAATCAGTGTCCTTTTGCGAGGAATTGTGGTTTATCAAGTCTGATATAATTGTTGGGATGATCCAAAACATACAGTCTGTGACCATAATAATAATTAAAAGCTGAAGGTACTCCGGGTTAAATATGGCATCTGTCATCTCAGTGCCCCCGTGACCATGGTGTAAAGCACTCGAAACGTCAGGTTATAAATAGTAAAATTAAACGCGATAAAATCCGTAAAATTAGTTTCATTTAAATGTGTAGATGTTTTGTGTGTGTAGTGTATTATACGTAGTCAAATTATCGGTACTTCGTTTTGCACGTCTCATGGCGCGAAGCGGCGTGATATAGTGCTTCATCCGGCATGTCAAGGTCAAGCGATTCGGCGGTCCTCAAATGCCTCTATCACAATTATATTGCACTTATATGCTATTTTTAATAGACTCATCAAGAAAACACTTTAATTCATTCATTAAAATTATTTTTAGAAATCAACTAACTTGCTACTTTAAAAATAAACAGTTTAAAAAAATTTGGTTTGGACGTCCGGATTTATTTAGGGATGTGGTCACGATAACTACCGAAAAAATTGACGTATCGAGACCAGTTTTTTTTTATTGTTTCATAATTTTATCTACTGGTTCCCTATTTCATATCAAAAGTCTAGCACTTGTAGTTATTAAGAAAAATATTTTTTTCTTATTGTTTTCATCTGAAATGGAATGGACTCGAAATGTTTGCACATCAATACGATTTTATTTTCTTAAGAGTTAAATGAGCGTCATGAAACGTGCACTTTTGGATTCTTCCTGTGTTAGACTATTAACAGGTTGAAAATGATAAAAGTAACAGCCTATAAATGTCCCACTGCTGAGCACAGGCCTCCTCTCATTTCCGAGAGGGTTTTGGAGCTAGCAAGAATTCGCCACGCTGCTCCAATGCAGGTTGGCGGACTTCACAAGTTTACGAATTTTTTTTTTAATTTTTCAGACATGCAGGTTTCTTAACGATGTTTTCCTTCACCGCCGAGCACGTGGTAAATCAGCACTTAAAATTGCAATTAACAACTTCAGTGGTGCCGGCACCGGGAATCGAACCCAGGTCACTCGCGTACTATGAAATCTAAAGTAGTAATGAAGTCCAGTAAAAAAACCGAATTTCAAAACGTTCTGGAACAACATGTATTGTGTTGTCTAAGTTTTAAATTTCGGGCACTGTTTGTGGATAAAAAGGAGTATCAGTATATATATATATATATATACGACATGTATAGATCCTGCGTCACAGCGCGGTGCGCGTGTGGGGGGCGGCGCGGCTGGTGGCGGGGGGCGCGGCGGGGGGCGCCGAGGGGGGCGCGGCGCTGGGCCGCACGGCGCTTCGCCACTGCGCGCAGATCCTGCTCAACATGTTCTGCAACGACCATATGAACTTCAACGACGGCTCGTGCTGCGCGCAGCCGGAGCCCTACACCGAGCTGCAGATGCTTACCTTCGCGCTGTTCCTGCTGTGGTGAGTCCGTGTCCGTGAAGTCTTCTTCACAATCGTTGTGACGATGATCCCATCACTGGTGGTAGGATTCCTATGCAGGAATCCGTCTAGGTAGGTACCACCCCAGGGCCAGTTATTCTGCCGTGAAGCAGTAGTGTGCAAACATTACAGTGTTTCGGTTTGAAGGGCCCTGTGAGCTAGCGTAATCACAGGGCATATGAGACTTAAGAACTGATGTCTCAGGGTGATGGGCGCGGTGAGGTGTCACACGGAGGTGTTCTGGGTGACACCGCATTGATTATGGGCAGACGTTGCACTTATCATCAGGTGAACGTTGGCTCGTTTTATCACTTTATCAAACAAAAAAAATATTACTCTTCATACTCTGCGTTCGTCTCATTCTCTTGAAGTTTTAGTTTTCACATCTACCACGTTTGAACTGGTCACATTTTATAGGAGATACTGACGAATCGAGCACAACATTCACCTGATGATAAGTGGAACGTCTGCCCAAAATATATGTTGCCACCCAGAACATTTCTGTGTAACTCCACACTGCGCCCTTCACATGGTGACATCAGTTCTAAAGTTTCATATGCCCAGTAATTACACTAGCTCTCGGTGCCCTTCAGACAGAAACACAGTAATGTTTGCACACTACTCTACGGCAGAATAACTGGCCCTGGGGTGGTACCTACCTAGACGGATTCCTGCATAGAAATCTTGCCACCAGTAAAAAGTGACGAGAGACGACTCGAGAGTCGTTCAGTGAGCTATGTAAATCCTATGCTCGGTGTTTTTTTGCGAGACTAAATTCTTAACGATGATATCTACATCAGAAGTAGAGGAACCAACATAGCCTTAAGGATCAGCAAGCCGTAGTGGCAAGGGGCCGGCCATATAGCTCATAGGATGGTTCTCGAGTGGCAACCTCTTACCGGCAAACGCAGTTTCACCACCCGCTAGATGGGGCGACGACCTGGTTTTTTTGCTAAGTCGACTGATGCAGGTGGCTCAGGACCGTATTTTGTGGCAATAGTGATAGGCTGAAATAAATAATGATGATGAAATAAATAATGATAAGAATAATGATGATGAAGTGACGAGACATGCGAGTCATTCATCTGATGGTTAGTGCCACGCCTGCGGTATGCGGCATAACTGTGCGGCGTCGCCAACTTTCGCTGCAAAAACTGTGTGAAAAACAGTGGTGTTTTTATATCACTGGTTGACGGCAGAAGAAAGGGCTGGCGTAAGAAGAACCCCGTGGCCTTTGGTTAGCGTACCTGACTACACCGCGGTCCTTCGTTGGAATCCCAGCCGGATCCAACGTTTGTGCTCAAAACACAAATTGTTGGTTATCGGATGTGGTCGTGTTGTGCATGTGAAATATATGTCTGTAAAACGCACGTACGATTCAGGAGAAATCCTACTGTAGGGCTTCGTTTATATAAAAAAAATAGGAATCCTACCACCACTAGAAATGGAAGGCATGACATTTTAAAAAGAATGCATTCCTTACGAAATCGTACTTGTATCGTGCTTGCTTCACGCTGAATGCGAGCGTAATTTTTTCCAGTTAAATGGCCCCAGTATCACCACACAGACAGTACTACCAAAAGAACAGAACACACAATAAAATGTGACAGAGAATTTCTTCTTCTAGCGCAGTCCTAGCCGGTTTAAAGTGCATCTGGCGCTGGTCACAAACGATAAAGCAGCAGATTGAGGGCTACTCGCTTGTCAGCCAGAAGTCGAAGGTCAAGCAGCCAGCCTCCCCCGTCGCGGCGCTCGCGAAGCTGGGCATGATCATGGCGTACTTCTATCTATGCGATAGGACCAACTTCTTTATGAAAGAGAACAAATACTACTCAGAGTGGAGTTTCTGGCTCCCGGTCGGTTATGTCTTCGCCCTGGGATTGTTTTTCACTGATGATTCTAGATCGAGCAGGTGAGTTTGGCTTGCATTTTTATTCTATCCCAGTTATTTATTGTTTTTTTGTGCAGTGAAAGGCGCTCGCCTTAACTTCCATTGTACGCTTCTGATTTTGTTCCGATTCCCGGTGCCGGTACCTCTAAAGTTATTATTGCAAATTTAAGTGTTGGTTGGCGATGCAGTAAAATTTAAGGAAATATCTGACGATTAAAAATATCCCGTGGGTGTCGTAAAAGTCGACACAGGGAATATTTAAAGAGAAGATGGGCGGCAGCATCTTTCTAGAACATCGGAATAAATAAGCTGCGGTTGCCTGCCAACGTGGCAACTATGGCAAAATCCCCCCAAAATGAGAGCCAAAAATGTTTGTGTTCATCTATGGGGAAGGCCTATGTCTGATGATGATGATTATGAAAAATATTTGGAGGACAAGTCCGACAACCAATATTGGAGTAGTCTCAAAAGCCTCTTACAAATGAGAGGTCTGTGCTGAGTAGTGAGATATTTATAGTCTGCTACCTGAAAGGTGACCAACTAATCATCTGATGGTAAGTGGTCACAGTGACATAGACGCCTAAATTCAACCACGATGATGAATATCATACATAAACATCAAAATTTGTGTTTTTTTTTATGTTCACAATTCATCTGCGGTTAGTTTTTTTACAGCATCCTTTTTCTCTTTCTACAATTTTGCTATGGTATGTTTAATTTGACTTAGATACTACGTGACAATGCTTAGGTTCGACTACTACTAAAACTTTTGTACTAAAATTTAGTCTATCTTTAATTGCTTGGTACTTTTTTTAGACGATCGCGTGGCCTAGTGGTCAGAGTACCCGACTTCTAAGCAGCGGGTCCTGGGTTCGAATCCCAGCCGGAGCCAACATTTGTGCTAAAACATAAATTGTTGGTTTTCGGGTCTGGTTGTGTTGTGATTGTCCCCGTGTTTCTGACACTGCATCCTAGCCTGCTTTCGATCTTATCGCATCAGCGTTACATCGGGCGCGGGTAGGCCTCTGTGTTTGCGCGTACACTTGTGGCACTATAATATCTCCTGCGCAGTTGATGGCTCTCGACAGTAGTCGGCAGTTGTCGCCGTGGTCGAAATCGGCAAGGAGAACATTTTTTTTGTACCAAAAATTTCACTTTTAAATATACTATAATATTCTACAACGTTTAATCTATTATCACCCTTGAGGACTAAAATCCTGAGTCAATAACACTTAAGTGGTCACTCGAACACCTACGAAGAAGGTATACGTAGGATATTTTGCAATAGGTAGGATACCTAGGAATCCGCCTGGGTGGTGGTTGATTCCACCACCAAACTAAATATGTTTTTAGAGTTCTTCATCGAAATCAAACGGACGAGTGGAAGGGCTGGATGCAACTGGTCATCCTTGTGTACCAAGTGACGGGTGCCAGTAAGGTGCTGCCCATCTACATGCTAGTGCGGGCTTTGATCTCGGCCTATCTCTTTCTGACGGGATACGGTCACTTCTACTACACGTGGAAGACCGGCGACACTGGGTTATTGAGATACTTCAGGGTCATTTTCCGGCTCAATTTCCTCACTGTGGTGCTATGTTTAACTATGAACAGGCCATACCAGTTCTACAGCTTCATACCGCTGGTTTCGTTTTGGTATACTCTGGTGAGTGTAATTTGTACACTTTCAATTTATTGTACTGTGTTATTATATTTTCATTGTTGTGTGTAATTATATTTTTATCGTTGTGTGTAATTCTATTTTTATTGTTGTGTTTAATTATATGTTTGTTGTGTGTTGTTTTTGCATTGTTTATTTATATGTTTAAACTTCTGTGGCAGACTTAATGCTTAAAAGTATTCTGTCCCAGTAAAATATAAGGCTAAGCAGAAGTAAACATATCGATGCAGCAAATATAAAAAAGAGAAAAAAATATGAAGACAAAAAAAAACATACATAAATAATAAAAATATATACACAATTAATCAACAGTTTTTAATATCTATTATGTGTTTTATCGTTTTTAATACCTACGGGTAGTTAGGGCTTAAGAGAATGCCGCCATATCTCATCCCGTGTGTGTATAAAAGTCGACTAAGGTAAATATCAGAAAAAGTTGTGGCTTCCAACTGAAGACGGAAATACCATATATAAAATATGCCTTATCTAAATCAATGAATCAATCCAAAATAAATTCAGTTTCATATTTTTGGTATTCCTAATGATTTTAATTTTTTTAATGGAAGAAACTGACAAGACGTTTGTGTGGGTCACCTCACACATCAGTTCTTTAGTCTCATATGCCTTTGCCCTCCAAACCTAAACAGTGATGTTTGCACACTACTGCTTCACGGCAGAAGAACTGTCACTGCGGTGGGACCTAGAGGGATTCCTGCATAGTAATCTTACCACCAGATGGCATTGACTTTTAATGATTTATGTATTATTCTTTAATGGCGATACCGGACGTATCGCCAACACTAAAATTGTCAAATGCAATGTTTTAAGGCACTCCGGGTTAACTATGACATCAGGACATCTGACCGCTCGAAACGTCGAGTTATAAAAAAGTTAATAGTAAACGACTTATAGAACTCTTTTAGGCTGTAATGCGATATTTTTGTAGTTAAGTTTTTCATGTTGCTTCTATGCTTTTTTATGCGAGTTTGTGTAGTCGTGGTTGCTTAGGGGCCGGGTGCTCGCCATTAATTTTCATACTACGCAAGTGACCTGAGTTCGTATATAGAAATCTGTCTAGGTACCACCTCAGGGATAGATATTCTGCCGTAAAGCAGTAGTGTGCAAACATTACTGTGTGTCGATCTGAAGGGAGAGTTACTATAATCACTGGGCATGTGAGACTTAAGAACGGATGTCTCAGGGTGATGGCGCACAGTGTGGTGCCATTCAGTAATGTCCTGGGTGACAGAGCATTTGTTATGGGCAGACGTTGCATTTACTATCAGATGAACTACGAGTATTTGGTCGTCTCGTCACTTTATCCAATAAAAAAATGAGTTTCTATAAATTTGTTCTGAAATTTTTTGTGCCGATTTACCACGATCTCAGCGGTGAAGGACAACATCGTGAGTAAACCTGCATATCTGAGGAATAAAAATAATTTATAAACATGTGAAGCCCGTCAATCTAAATTGGAGTAGGGTGGACACGTCAAGAGTCGGTTAGGAAACACTAAGAAATGAGAGGTGACCGCAGTGAGACATGTATAGCCTGTAACTTTATGAGTGCTTAACCAGAAATGCTCAATACGTTTGCGAACTACGCAAGCAAACATACTTCTCAATGTCAACTGTATTAAAAAGATATTTTCCAGATGTTCGTAATCTTGGCATTACCCCCACACATAACCCAGTCGTCCACTCACACAGTCGAATCGAAGCCCTACCAATATCTCTACATAGCGCTCAAGATCATGGGGCTCCTGACAATAGTCACAGTGCTGTACATGAGCGAGGTGTTCTTCCAGAAGATATTCGTCACCAGACCCTGGAAGGCGCTTTTCGTTAACTCCGACGACGACATACATCAGTGGTGGCTGAGGTGGAAGCAGGATCGGTGAGTTTTTTTGCCATTTTATGGTTAGATGTTTGTAAATGTACGCCGTGTGGTGGCGACTGAAGAGAATCTACCACCCGATTCCTTCTCGTGAGTGTCGTAAAAGTCGACACAGAGAAAAAGCATCTTCCTGGAACATCTGGCTGGCAAAATCTCCTCAAAATGAGACCTACAAACTTGTGGCAGTCTATGGGGGCGGCCTATGTTCAAAAGTGGACTAGTGATAGGCTGAAATGATTGATGAAATGTCGTAAGATTTCAGTCCAGTGTAGTTTCTTAAAGGTCTGCTTCGTGTAATGTTTGCACACAACTGCTTCACGACAGAATAACTGGCCCTGCGGGTAGTACCTACCTACCTACCTGAGCAAAAACTCGAATTGTTGGTTTGCGAGTCTGGTTGTGCTGTGATTGTCCCTGTGTCTGACACTGCATCCTAGCCACCTCCGATTTTGTCGCATGAGCGTCATATCGGGCACGGGTACGTCGGTACGAGGGGCCAAGAGAACACCACCTATCTTTTTTGTTTAACAAACATAGCAATAAGTGATATACCAGCTTTCCTTTTTGCAGGTACTCAATGGCATATGGCATAATATTCGCAACAGCCTACCTCCTCGCTCAACGCTACAACCTTCTGGACGATAATAACCATAGTAACCTCTTTACTCCAGGTTTATCCCTCACTGCGACCCTTTTAGCCTTTATAGGGATAGGGAGCTATGTTACCTTCACCTTCCTCTGCAACAATACGTTTGATTGTAACGAAATCCACTCTTACGTCGCTTTTCTACCCATCGTTAGTTACATCATACTTAGGAATGTATCCGGCTCGTTAAGGACCAAACATTCTAACCTCTTCGCCTGGTTCGGTACGATCACTTTGGAGCTGTTCGCCAGTCAATCTCATATATGGCTGGCGGCCGACACCCATGGCGTTTTGGTTTTGATACCGAGCGCACCAATACTTAACCTAATTCTGACGTCCTATATCTTCATTTTCACCGCCCACGAGATACACAAACTTACGGGTATCATCCTGCCGTATGCTGTTCCCGATGACTGGAGGTTGGTGTTGAGGAATTTCGCGATATTCCTCGCGATTTTGGTACCCATCGGCATACACGACGGCATGTTTTAGGGTTGCACAGGGGCTGCGTTGGGGCCGCTATGCTTATTTATATATATAGTAGTGTGGGATAACTTACTGTGGTATTCTTTATTCCTATTTATTTTTGTAAGAAAATAAGTCATATTTTTAGTTGGCAATCGAATAATAAGAACAGTCAAGAAAGCGCATAATAATATTCAACTAATCGGATAATTTATTATATTATTTTATGATGTCCAAACATTTTCCTGTATATATGTATTTATCTTCGCCTTTGCCAATTCGTAAATTCCTTCGTAAAGGAGAAGAAACAATTATTAAAATGAACAGATGTTTCAATTTTGTATGTAAAAATTTAGACTTATAATATTCTTACTATATGCCATAATTTTTTTTATTGAAGTCGCCGAACGTCTGCATAAATTTACACGTTTTTAAACAATTAAGAAATAAGCACGTGATCAGTGAGTGAGTGAGTGAGTGAGATGGTAGTTATTATCTCATTATATAAATGTCCCACAGCTGAGCACCGGCCTCTTTTCATTTCTGAGAGGGTTTTGGAGCCGGAAATAGTCCGCCCCTGAGCTATCACGGCTGGTACAGGCTAAAGAAAAACTACGATCAACTAATTATAGATTATGTATGTAATTTTTACTGGCGGTAGGATTCCTATTCAGGAATCCGTCTAGGTAGGTGCAACCACAGTCCGGTTATTCTGTCGTGAAGCAGTAAGTAGTGTGCAAACATTACTGTGTTTCGGTCTGAAGGGCACTGAGAGCTAGCGTGATCACTGGGCATATGAGACTTAATAACTGATGTCCGAGGGTGACGGGTGCATTGTGGTGTCACACAGAAATGTTCTGGGCGACACGGCATTTGTTATGGGCAGACGTCACACTTACCATCAGGTAAACGTTTTGCTCGTTTCGTCACTTTATCCAGTACAAAAACAGTTTCCGATCAGAATTTTCTTCATATTTCAAAATAACAGTAGAATCGTCTCTTTTACAATCGGGTTCTTTATGGACACCATGAAGAATTCAACATGTTAAAAAAAAGTAAGTTGAATTGAAACTTAACCATACGAAGGTCTTATCTGTTTGAACTGTGATAAAAAGGCTTTCCGATACATGTGTATTGGAGTAACTACACTATCAATACACTAAATTATCTTTAGGACATTCGCAAGTCATTATTAAATAACATTAGGAGTAGTTTGTTTAATTATTACGTTTAAAATCGGCGGTCGAGAAGTTACGTAAACTGATTTAAGGATTTGCATTTTTTTTATATTTATTATTTTGCATCAGAAAATTTTCGTATATTATATCACATATTATTTTTAGATTTTCCAATGGCGGTAGATGTAAGATCGTCGTTTGACTGAATTGTTATGGTTTGATATATTTATGTCAAACTTGTATTATGCTCATTTTCTGTAGTGTTTAACAAGAAATATGTCACGTCGTGATTTTATCATTACATTACAAAATTATTTAATAAGCTATTTGATTTAACCCAACGACATATATATATATATATATATATATATATATATATATATATATATATATATAAATACGTCGTATTCCCAGACATAATACACATTCATGATCACTCGCTGTTTATCTTTCTCACTCTCGTTGTAAACGGATTAAGGCTGTCTCTTTCCTTGCGATTGCGTAGTCATTGCGTTTGACATCTCCGAGCATAGCCCTTTCTATAGCTCGATGCGCGACTCTGAGCTTTCTCATGCGGCCTGCAGTGAAGGACCACGTCTCTGTTTCGTCACTGGCAACACGCACTGGTCGAATACTTTTGTTTTGAGGCATTGAGGTATACTTGACGAAAAGATGTGACGACGAACGCTGCCCAGCCTAGTTGGATCCGTCGATTGACCTCTTGTTTGAAGTTGGACCTACCTAGTGGGACAATCTGTCCTTGGTATACATATTCCTCGATAACTTCGATCGTAGTGTTCCCAACAACAATCGGAATAGGTGTGTCATGGACGTTAGATATGATCTTCGTCTTGTCCATGTTCATCTTAAGACCTACTTGTTAGGAGACACTATTGAGGTCATTGAGCAGAGCGCCAAGGTCCTCCAACGATTCTGCTATTATGACTATGTCGTCGGCAAATCGAAGGTGAGTGATGTATTTGCCATTGATGTTAATACCGTATCCTTTCCAGTCCAGTAGCTTGAAGACATCTTCCAATGCAGCGGTGAAGAGTTACGGAGATATTACATCACCCTGTCGTACACCTTTCTGCAATTGGATCGGTTTCGTACTCTGGTTCTGTACTCGGTTAGCCATCGTAGCATTGGTATAGAAGCACGAGAAGATCTCACCGGAGAGAAAAGATTTCGTCGTATCAGTTTATAGATAGATAGTACATATTATTAGTACATAGGATACCCATATAATGTACGTGTTCCATATACGTGATTAGATAATTTGTCGGTGTTAGCGTATCGGGCCAAGTTGAAATCCCAAGGTATTTTTCGCTTGCATCTTTTACTCTGCAAAATATTGGGGCATGGGCTTAAATATTCTCTCTTTTGATTGGTTGCACGTGACAGACAGACAACGTTCAACCAATAACAGTTATTGCCTGACTGTCTTATGCTATTACTATTTTAAAAAAAGGCCCGAATCATCCTTGATCGGGACGCCAAATGTCCCGATTTTTCACTAACCTCTATATTTATCTAGTTTCTTCAAGTTTTTTGTACTAAGCGATATTTAAAAAAATATGACAGTCCGTTAAAAATGAATGTCCTTGTATTTTTTATGCCATCTATATGAATAAAAATCAATTGTAGCGTGTAAGAAAGATCAAACCGTGAGAACGGTTCGAACGATTTGGCTGTTTTAGCCAGAACAAGGTTTGTATGAAAGAAAGTTTTTGGAAAATCCACCGGAAAAGTCGGAAATATGGATGATATTTTTGTATTAAAATGTCAATAAAAAAGAGACGTTCAGTTTGACAGTTAGTGGAGATAGTCGTGTTAAAAAATAAACATATATTTTTTTAATTTGATGCCGTCGTGCGAAACCGGGGCAGGTCGCTAG
The DNA here is from genome assembly GCA_019845155.1 of Luehdorfia chinensis. Taxonomy (NCBI): domain Eukaryota; kingdom Metazoa; phylum Arthropoda; class Insecta; order Lepidoptera; family Papilionidae; genus Luehdorfia; species Luehdorfia chinensis. The sequence continues at coordinate 2,178,131 of JAHVAK010000122.1, forward strand.
TATGTTATAAAAAAGTGCTTTGCTTTGTCGTTTCCATTCCATTGAATCCATTAGAGAATAGACTAAACTAGTACTTAACTTATATTATTATGATTTTTTTTAATTTGTTGTCTATGATTGAAAAGTACGTCTCAAGTTGTATTATATCATTATTAAAAAATTGGAATATCCATTGAAACAAATGCACTGTGATTGTAAGATTTTCTAAGCTTTGGATTGTGTAATTTATTGTTGTATTATCTTAATAAAACATTCAATGAATATTATATAGTTTCAGTGAATTTCCGATTTTTATTTCGGTTTATTGTTGTAACTGTTTGTTTATTACACATTGAATTAATTGTTTCAATTAATCGATAGGTGTCCGGCAGAGGAGAATAGCCTCTTCCTCTTTCCTACTGAGGTGTCGTAAGAGGCGACTAAGTATTGTACGGACAGCCTTTATTCGTGTAGAATAATACCATAATAAGCAATGCTGTGTGGTGGCGGCTTAAGAGATTCAACCACCCCATCACATCCCGTGGGTGTCGTAAAAGTCGACAGACGGAAAATGTAAACCAGGAGATGGGCAGCAGCATCTTTCTGGAACATCTGAATAAAAAAAACTGCGGTTGCCAACTCGCCTGCCAAGCGTGGCAACTATGGCAAAATCCCCACAAAATGAGAGCTGCAAACTTGTGGTATCTATTGGGGAGGCCAATGTTCAGTTGTGCACTAATGATAGGCTGAAATTATGGTGATGCAAAGCTGTCACTATACTGCTCGTGGCAATGTAATTGGGAGTATCGTGTCGTTTCCCGCGGAGGTAAAAATTGGACTACGGGTTGGTCCCTGTTTACCCTTTAAATGGGAAAAGGCGTGACTGTATTAATTAATGTAAGTAAACAAAACACGCTTTGAACGCTTACATGTCAGCAGTCTAGAGAACAAAATGTTGGCACTTGGTCTCTAATTTAAGCCACCAGTGTTGATTGCTTAAACTTTGTCTTAGAAGACGGGTGAAATAGTAATCGCCGGTATATATTTTTTTTAATTACGAGCAAATACACAATTAAACATGTTTGAGGGGATATTTAACTGTAGTACAATAAGCGGCACTGCTGACGCTTGAATTCTATTTAAAATAAGATCAAGACTACTGAAAAACAAAACGTAATTTCATAATAGGGATGCTCGCATCGATAAGTGTTTGTTGACAAATAGGTAAACATTAGTGGACGCATCTGAGCCTGATCCATCCATTTTAATGACAACAATATACATAACATACTCATGACATTCTTCACGCCGGCATACGGTCTTGTAAAGGTTTCCCCCATTAACAGATGGGTTGGCGCAGTGGCTAAGCAATTGGCTCTTATGCTTCGGGTCACGGTGCGATTCAACACGGAAATAATATGTGTATACCCTAAACGTGTTTGTGTCTTTGCAAATTGTTTGTTATCTTAAAAAATATATGAGGAAATCATGAGATAATATTTACGGTAAATATCCATTTTCATCCAACCATCGCCCTAGCGCAATGCAGCACATGCTGGTACAGACATAATTGAAAATAATTCTTTTAACAAGCAAATTTATTTATTTATTTTTTACATTTTCGGTGAATATGATGTCATAAATATAATTTACACACCTTAACGTAGATGGGTAAGTGTATTTTTATTTACATTTTTGTGAGCTTTATTGTAAACGCTTTACTTATAAATCCAAAATGTTGACAATCGTAACGTTACGTTTAAAAACATTTAAACAATAAGTTATTTTTTATTCAGAATTACGAGTAGCACTAAAACTAAAAATATATTCCGTTTTATAATACAGATAATGAATTTAAAAAGAATCACACATTGCAATCAAAAGTGATACTATGACAATCTGTTATGACATATTTTTCTTCTCTTAACCATACTCAACTATATAACTAAGTAACAAGAAAAAAATTCAAATATATTAGTATCATCCAAACAATTATATCTAGTACCAACGGTATAAGTATCTTCAATCCTTTTAATGGCCGCATTAAAATCTTTTCTGAAGTTTTATGTTTTCAAGGAATAACGGTTTGACGACTTTAACGGTTTAACGGCCTGGCTTCGAATCCCAGCCCGAACCAGAACCAACATTTGTGCAAAAACACAGATTGTTGGTTTTAGGGTCTGGTTGTGTTGTGCGTGTGACATTTAGTCCGTAAAGCGCACCCACGGAACAGGAGGAATTTCTGGTGAGAGGGTGTGGGTCAACGTTTTAAAAAAAATATGTTGAACATTTTGACAGTAACGTCTGTTAGAAAATAAGAAACTCATATGCAACTAATATTTAATTACCTGTAAATTATACTTTATATTATATTTTATCTTCTTAAGTATTTTATATTTATATCATAATCGGCTAAAAGCATACGATTTTAAACAGTTTTATTAGTAGACTTTAATTTCATGTATTTAGTATTTCCTAATGCTAGGTTTACTTAGTTTTGCGTAACAGATCATTAAACGGTCGAATATAAAAAAAAGTTGCAATAAAAAATGACAAAACACTATTTAACCAATAAGCCTTTAACGTGGGTAGCTTGTCTGCGCATCTATGCTAAGAGTGCGTGTATACTTATATTCAATTTGTCCTACGTACTTAAAACCTATGTCCATGGTCCTACAACATGAGTTTTGAGTAGTTTATTCACGCAAGTGTCAGCTTTAGCGGTAAAAACCTTGAGGTGCTAATGTTGTATTGAAAACTTTAAAAAACATGCACGTGACAAAGCGGCGTCGAATGTTAATACATAAAACAATTATGTATTTGCCTCAATGTTAGCGCTAGCGATAACCTTCCAAGTGAACGGGCTCTCGGTACTTTTCGTACAGAAATTAATAGTAAATCTTCATACAGTTATAATTTTTTGTGCAAATCAACCAACCAACCAACCAGACCATCTATTAATTAAAACTGGAAAACAGTTTTAAAATGGTTCATAACCAAATAATACCAATAACATATATTTTTTAATTTGCCATAAAGATCTAATTTATTAGTTTAAATTAAAAACGCGTATATACTTTTTTAAGTTTTAAGGATACAGTATACTTGTGACAGGATCACCAACAATTGGTTGCTTTTTTAATCACGGTTTTTGAGGCAAGATGATGGTTAGTTTCAGAATGTAAAAAGTTAGAAGATATAATACGTGCTCTTTGTAAAAAAAGAGAGCCTAACTTTTAAAAAAATTTACACACATTTCCCATCACAGTTTTTCATAGCAGGTTACCATTGTTTATTTTAATAATAATATGGTAATTATTACTAATTATATATAATAAAGTATAATAATAATGTATTGCTTATGATAATTAGGTGCTTTTACGTTGCTAAATTTATTAATATAGATTAATTTACAAAATATTAAACAATTATTAATTTTGAAAACATATTTTAGTCTCGGTTGACATTAAAGCATATTGTAGATTGAAAGAAAATTTTGATATACTAAATTCTTTATTCGCCGCGTGGGCTTAAGAGAATCATCTACCACCCCATCTCATCCCGTGGTTGTCGTAAAAGTCGACAGAGGGAAAATTAAAACCAGGACTTGGGCAGCAGCATCTTCCTGAAACATCTGAATAAATAAACTGCGGTTGCCAATCCACCTGCCCAGCGTGGCAACTATGGCAAAATCAGAGCTACAAACTTTCGTGGCAATATGGATAAGGCCTATGTTCAACAGTGAACGAATAGGCTTAAATGATGATAATTATTAAATTCTTTTTTATACTCCGTCTCAAGAAAAGAGACAAATAAATGTAAGATGCATATTAAGTTTGTTTACAAGCCTTATAATTAATTAATCTACATTCGACAAGACAGACAACATTAATGAGATTGAAATTAAACACAAAATACACATTCGCAGTCACCGTTCAAGAAAAACCAAGCTATTTAAGAGTTAAGTTTAGAAAATCAGTCTCAATGAACAGGCCGTTATTATTATAAGTTATAACACTATTTATATTTGACGAGCCTTAAGCGGGCAACATTAAAGAGTGTGGCAATGATAAAATTCAATAATTAATAATTAGTGAGAAATATGGTAATGTGAAGTTGAATTAGAGGTATGCTTATTAACATTACAATTTGGTTAGTTTTAATAATATATTTTATCTGTATTCGCAATAGTAGTACTATTTAGTTAAATCTCGAGTTACTGTTTTTGTAATTTTCTTGTGTTTTGTTAAGTTACGGGACTGATCAGAATTTGGGAGTTTTATCACTTTCCATTCACATGGAAGAGATAATATTTTTGTAATGATTTTCACAGGCAGTTAATTCTATTAGATAAAATACACATACGTTATAGTAAGACACTGTAATACACATAGATTTTACACAGACGTGACTACGTTTGGTTCTTATACAATCAGATGTCAGTCTTTGTACAGTCAAATCACATTAATTTATTGCTTGGACTGTAACTAGCGTTAGTGTTTTATCTATAATTAATAAAGAGTTAAAAAGTTTGAAGCTATGTCTTACTCCGGGCTCTGGTTCTGGGAGGCTTGACGACAAGAGACTAATGTAAGGGATTAACGTTAACCTTCGATACGTACGGGGCGATCATAAATGTCATTACTATGCCTTTTGAGACTTCTGATTACGTTGACAAATTGTAGATTGTAGCTTATCTAGCGCCCAAGGTGTATTACTAGTTATATATATTAAATATAAGGATGCCAGACAAGCTACGAACTACCCGCAATTAATATAATCAATTTTTCACGTATCATGGCGCGAAGTGGCATGAGATAGTGCTTTATACCCAACGTGTCAAGGTCAAGCGATTCGGCGGTCTTCAAATGCCTCGTAACACAATATTTTATTCATCTGTTGTTGCTGTCAACGTATAATTGATATATTCGGGAACCTGACGTCATTCGCTTAAGTTATATGTCGCCTTGTCGTTCCCGAGTATTAATTATAGCTAAAACACAATTTATTTTTATATTTATTTAAAGTACGAGTATATTTTAAAAGTTTTTTCTTATAAAGAAATTAAAAAAAATATATTTTAAACTTGTTATTATATTAACATCAAAGATATGTTAGGAAACTTAAAGGTAACATAAGTTAAATAGTTGTCGTTATTTGTATTTATTGAGGGTGTTTGTATATAAAATCTAAATTAATTCTCAAACGCTAAAGAAAATTGTATTTTCGTATTTTTTCGATCACTGGCAACAAATCAACATAGTCTTCAGGGGTGAGACAACGCACATTCTCGTTGATTCGACACTGTTGGATACGTAATGACAGAAACCAGTACATAATAATAATAATATACTTGGAAAGATGACATTTCGTACTTCCTATTCGTTAATGAAATATCTACGCGTTAATTTTCACGACGATTTTTATCGAGTAAGGTAGGTTGAATAGTACTACATAACATTGCAAATCTCTATTGGTGCGTCGACTAACGTTAACTCTAAATTATTTTACTAAAGAACCTGAATACATTATTCTAATAATGTTAAACGTGCTCACATACATACACATGATTGTATAACGTTTACAGTAATTGTGCATATGGTATACAGAATTTTTTTGGGCCTTTCGTTTTATTTTAAAACTTACGCGCTAGTAATTTACAATTCTTCGTTATGATACTTAGGAAAAGAAAAAGATTCTCTCGAATTCCGGTATTTACATTATCAAATAATGTGTTTATATATTTACAAAGTAGCAAATAGTGCACAAAAGACAAAATTCACAAAATATGTATTTGAGCAATATGTTTAAATATATATACAAAAACACTTTCACAGATTCACTTTCAATAAGTAATTATAATTGGAAAAGGAAGCAGTTTTTTAAAACTCTTAAAACGAAATGCAGTTTTAGTTTTAATTCTGTGCGCGGAAATCGTCACAACATTACAACAATGTAACAAAATCAAGAACTAAAGAATGAGTTTTCATGAAAAGCACTTAATATGCGTATTTATTAAAAAGGTTATAATGTTCTCCATTAGTAGTTAAATTTTCTTAAACATTGTAATAGTTAAATAATTACACGAGTTTATACTGGTCCTTTAATGACGATATCTACGACGGTATGAAACGGCATGTATCTACTAGATAATGCACTTCACTAACGATTTCTACGCACAAACCACTTTTTGTAGAGATGATAAAAAACAGAAAAAGAACATCTACAACGGTCCTATGTTGCTTTTTACTTACTGTACTGCTACTTAGAGTATAATATGACCAATTCCTAGAAAATTTGTTATTGCTATAAGACAATTATTTACATACTAAGCCTCTCTAATAGGTGCATTTTAAACATCAAAAGTAGAACGAAGGGAAATGAAAAGTTATACGCAAGAAACATTCTAATCTACTGAATACACTACTGAATTGCGTTTCTTATAATAAAGTATATCACAATTAGATTAGAATCTTGTATACTTAAATGTCAATATGACAGCTGTCAAAATTCAGAAACTACCTGCTTAGTCTGATCTATTTTAATTCGCTGCAACGAAGATGAACAGGTCATCGTGATATTTTTCATATTGGAAAAGATTTCTAAGGATGTGCATCAATTTCAAATTTTTTTTTTACAATTAAGTAGAGTAATTTCATTGCAGTCAAAATGAATACAAAAGTTTTTAGGTACAAATTCAAAAGAGATTAGAAGTCGTCATTACGCCTTAAAAATAAAACTTAATCAGAAACGTCATTCCCTGCAGCAGTATTTAACGTCCTAGTATCTTCACTTAACAATGACTTATCGTAACGTCTTTGCCTCATGATTTTAGGCCTTGCCGCGCCTAATAGGGGTGCAGAAATCGCATGTCCAGTCATGTGACTCAATTCTTTGCGGCCTTGCAATAAGGGTGATGTAACACTAGATGATTCATCACCTTCGTCATCTGACAGTGCAGGATAGCTTTCCTTCATTTTCAGGCTGCGTTCCAGACGACGTAGAAATCTAGAATTATGAAATGAAATGAAATTTAATTGTTTGTGCGGTTATATCATTATTTCGTATATCGTTCAGTTTTGTTAACAGTTGTAATGCATGAAAATTTTTTTTATTATTTAAAAACTTTATTGAACTTACTTTACTGAACTTTATTGAAATTAAAATTATTTTACAATTTGATGTCCTGACTCTTGAACTGGAAAATTTAAAAGCGAAATTAAATAAAATCTTTCGTTTCACAAACCTTATTTGATTACTAATCGTCCTGAGTTTGTTGACTTTGACAGGCTTTCGAGAGTCTTCAGTCAGATCTAAGTTTGATGATATTTTCGAAGAAGTATCCTAAAACAATAATGTTCAGTAATAACGAATGTTAAATTTTTATTATTTTTCAATACAATATAAAAAACATGCTGCAGCGTTAACTGAACGTAAACGCTTCTATTTTAAATCAATTACACATTTGTCACAATCATGTTTACAGTCTACAGAAGTTAGGAGTTTTACACAAAGATTAGAATAAATTACATAAAAATGTATTGATAAACAAACAAAAATTAAATAATATTTTCTAAAGCTAGGTAATATTTCAAACAGTTTTGTTGACTAAGGATAAAAGTTGCTATTAACATACCAACTATTACCATGCATTGTCAAAGGAGATAAAACTGTCTATGTAATGGCTGCATAGTTTTTAAGCCTTTGTCTATAATAATGAATAAAAGTTATGAAAGTGATAGAGACGGCGCCTCGAAAACTGGCGATGGTGTTTTTATTAAATTTTGTAATTAATGTGTATATTTTGATGTTTTATAATGATAGTTTATGCTGCAAATGCTCGTGAAAGTGTACAGAGATTGCAAAATTCAATTCAAAATCAAAATTATATTTTTCGTATTGTCTCAGTAAAGCAAATCTTCAGACATTTTAGAAAACGGGACATTATTTGGGAGCTAATTGCACGGATCAGAAAAGAAGATGAAGAAACTGTTGTAGTGACTTTTAGCGCCAATTCGAAAAGTGACAGTTGTTTTTTTTTATTAAATTTTGTTAATTAACTATTGTTAATATAGTATAGCAAGAAGTTCTCGCGAAAGTGATCGGAAAATTAATTTAAGAACCGGCATCGCGCTTTTCGTTTTCTCGTCAACAGTCGTAAAAATCTTCAATAAAAGGAGCTATTTGACTGTCGATTTTATTGTAGTATACAAACCCACTACTACTCCATCTCATGTCCTGGGTGTCGTAAAAGTCAACAGAGGGAAAATTAAAACCAGGAGATCGGCAGCAGCATCTTCATGGATCATCTGAATAAATAAACTGCGGTTGCCAACGCGTCTGTCAAGCCTGGCTACTATGGCAAAATCCCTCCAAAATGAGAGCTACAAATTTTCATGGCAATCTGAGGCCCATATTCAGCAGTAGACTAGTGATAGGCTAAAATGATGATGATGATGATGATGCAAACCCTTATGTCTTGATTTTTATTTGAAGACAATATTGCAACTTATCTACCTTACAATAGAAGGAATTTTAGAGCGTAAATCTGTCACAATTCTACAAAATCTAAAGCCAAACAAAGCTAAAGTGATTAATACATATGTATATGTTGTATGCATAATTTCTGATCAAATCAAAACAGATTTTATGTAAAATACCTCAGTATTATTTTGTTTCCTGTGTTATGGAACGGTTGATGAAGCAGCTTATCTTCGTAAAGTGTTTCTAATGCTGGCTTATCTCTCTCACTAATTTTACTATATCTATAATACTGATGTAAAATTCTATATGAATGATTGGAACGAGCCGGCGTGCAAAAATTGACATAACGATGTCGCCTTTCGTATAATCACCTCGGAGCTACGGCACTTTTGTCTCCGTAGAGGTTTTCTGGTGCGTGGCTCACATGACTGCAAGCATACCAAAACGAGACCGAACATGATGAAAAAGCGGAAATATTTACATGAAATTTAAAAAATATTAGCAGATAATAAAAAAAGTGCATGGATAATCTTACAGTTATTTAACCGCTCACAAACCTCTGGTAATTTTTGAAAAAAAAAGAAGTATTCGCACAGATTATAGCTCGACGATGATATCGACAGATATCTTCCTGGCCGATTTTCGACCACGGCGACAACTAACGAATACTGTCGCAAGCTGACAACTTCGCAGGAGATATTATCGTGCCACAAGTGTACGCGCAATCATAGGGACACTCGTTCGTCCAACCTACCTGCACCCGATGTAACATTCATGCGATGAGAACAGAGGTAGGCTAGGATGCACTGTCAGAAACACGGGGCAATCAGAACAGAACCAGACCCAGACCAGAACAATTTGTGTTTTTGCACAAATGGCGGCTTCGGCTGAGATTCGAACCCAGGACCTGCGGCGTGGAAGTCAAATACTCTAACCACTAGGCCACGCCGTCGTCATGATATCGATTAATAGGTCCCTAAATAGCCATGAGTGTCTTCTAAATATTGAGATTAAAATTGTAACATTCGCAAAATATACGCAAAAACGTCTTCCTTCTTTATAGTTATTATATCAATCAACTGTGAGCCCCAAAAACATTAGTACATATTTTAAACTTATGGTAGGATTCCTATGCAGGGATCCGTCTAGATAGGTGACCGCAGGTGGTGAAGCAGTAGTGTCCAAACATTACTGTGTTTCGGCCTGCGGGGCTATTACGTATCCAAAGTGAAGATCACTTATAAAAGTGTTGAGCGAATATCTGTCAAATAATTGTTTTCATACTGGTTATGGTTAACGAAAATGACGATTATTTTTCATACACTTATTTCGCAGATATTCGTTCAGAACTTTTATAAGTGATCATCACTTTGGATACGCAATAGCCCTGCTGAAGGGCACTGAGAGCTAGTGTAATTACTGGGAATATGTTTCAGGGTGACGGCGCAGTGGTGCCACACAGAAATGTTCTGGCTGGCACAGCATTCGTTATATGCAGACGTCGCACTTACCATCAGGTGAACGTTTTTCTCGTCTCATCATTTTCTCATATAAAAAAAGTTATATATTTAGTATGTTACTAATCAATAAAAGTATTAAATTTAAAATAAACGGATCAACAATATATAAAATCCATTACTTATGTGTAATCAAAATTTTATAAACATAATGATTAAAATCAAAATTTTGGACGGTATATAATTCGAATATTCGTAAGGCGTCAGAGTACCTGAATTTTACGCCGCAGGTCCTGGGTTCTGCCAAAGATAACTTTTGTGCAAACATAAATTGTCGGTTTTTGGTTTTGGTTGTGTTGTGCATATGAAAATGATGTTTTTAAAATGCTCTTATGATAGTAGTAGTAGTATAAAGTGACGAAACGAGCAAAACGTACACCTGATGGTAAGTGCAACGTCCGCCCACAACAAATGCTGTATCACCAAGAATATTTCTGTGTGACACCACAATGCGCCCGTCACCCTGAGACATCAGTTCTTAAGTCTCAAATGCCCAGTGATTACGCTAGCTCACAGTGCCCTTCAAACCGAAACACAGTAATGCTTGCACACTACTGCTTCACGGCAGAATAACTGGCCCTGTGGAGGTACCTACCTAGACGGATTCCTGCATAGGAATCCTAGCACCAGTAATGATACGGAGAAATCCTAATTTAGTCAACGTATAAAAAAAGTATTATAAATTTGACCACTGTCGGTTTGTGTTTCATCCTTATTGTAAAGAAAGAAGGACAAAAAATGTGGAGATATATGACATATTGAGATTTGTGGTCGATTTAGTGTTAGTACAACATGAAAGTAATGCAATAATATATTTCAGCGCAGAGCACTAAACAAACATTTTTTTAAATTTTAAATGTGCGCTGTACATACTATTTGTGCGGTACGTATACGGGGTATAATTTTTATTTATTGAAATAACACATCAACAATATAATAAATATAAAAAAATATAAATTATGCAGATGAACATCATCTCGAAATTTCTATGTGTGGTAATCGATTACCTAGACGAAATCGAACGTATATTTAAATAAAACTAATTAAACGGATTTTATCGCGTTTAATTTTAACTATTTATAACCCGACGTTTCGAGTTCTTTACAGCACCCATGGGCGTCGTTCTAGGAAGTCTGCAGTCTGTGACCATGTTCTGGATCATCCCAACCATTACATCAGATTTGATAGACCACAAATACTTGCAAAAGAACACCGATTTCTACCAAGGATGACTCGCGAGGCTATTGAAATTAAAAAACATCCTAATTTCAATACAGAAGATGGTTGGGCATTACCACCGGCTTGGGATCCAATAATTAATAAAATTAAATCAAAAACCAAGCAGTGGGGCACAATACTTCAAGACACCGTTAGCTCTTTCTGCGTAGATCTGACCAAAAAAAATAATAATAATTAAAAGCTGAAGGTACCCCGGGTTAACTATGACTTCAGGACATCTGTCACCTCAGTCCCCCCGTGACCATGGGTGCTGTTAAGCACTCGAAACGTCGGGTTATAGATAGTTAAAATTAAACGCGATAAAATCCGTAAAAATTTGTTTTATTTAAATGTGTAGTATTCGCGTAAATAAAAGAAAACATATCGAACATATATACTAAAATTATGCATGTATAATAAATTTATATCTAATAAGGGGTCGTCTTTTAATCACGAGAAATTAGAACAGAAATAATCACGATAATGTGACAATCACGTGTGTAATTTAATGTGTAAGCATTTATTTATCAATAATGAATTGAATATATTTATGCGCTTCGATCAACAATAGCACGATCGAAGATCGAGGATGAGAAAGAGGATGCGAAACAGTAGAGGGGGTGGCCTAAAACCTCATGAAGTATCACCAAGGGGGAGGGGGCAAAAGTAGCCTAAAAACCTCACGTGATTAAAAGATAGTCCCTAACGAGACTTCATTACGCTAAGTACAAACTGTTTGGCATATACTTTACCCACCTGCATTTCCAAGTCTGGTGGCAGTCGTAGCTCACGTGCTGACGCAACGGATGCTACTGATGTGTTCGAGGCAGAGTCCTCTGATGATGATGAAGAAGCGAGAGCTGGAGCTTGCGATCGTGAACGACGTCTACCGCCTTTACGACCACGGTTACAACATGGTACCTGAAAATTTAAACCATGATGGTATAGTGAAAAGCTGTTTTTTGAACGTCTGATTTTGTCTCTTGCCACGACATTTTTAGATTTTGGCTGTGACACAATTGAACTGGGTCGAATAACCTGCGCTCTCATCCTTAGTAATATTATAAATGAGAAAGTAACTCTCTGTCGCTCTGTCGTTTGTTACCTTTTCACGGTTCAACCGCTGTACCAATCTTGACGAAATTTTGCACATAGATAACTTGCATCCTGGAGACCGCCTCCAGGACCCGAATAATCAAATAGTTCCCACGGGATATTTAAAAAACTTATATCCACGCGGAACAAGTCTACTTGTTCACTACCACAGTGGAAGTTATTCTGCCGCTAAGCAGTGTGTGCATGCATTTCTGTACTTTTTGAGGGCTATATGTTTGGCTACTAAAATTGTTAGGCATTTGAGACTAAATAACTGATGTCTTAAGGTGACAAGAGCAGTGCAGTGAGCTACACAGGACTTTGCAACTAATAGTTCTGGTTGGAGCTGTCAAGGGAACTGTTAAGGGTCGGCGTGGCATTTAGGTGGTTTTAGTGGTGCCTGGCAGGGTAGAATAGCACCTACCTCTTTCTTACCGAGGTGTGGTAAGAGACGACTAAGTTATTGTACGATCAGCCTTTTTTGGAGCATACTAACACCGTATTATGTCACTACACTGCTCTTGGGAACGTAAGAGGTAGTCAGAATTTTTTGACATGTTCCAAAATTGTGGTTACGTGTATGATATGATGCCGCTCGTCACGTCTCGTTTATCGCGGGGACGAAAAATGGGATGCGGGTGTGGTCACTGCCTACCCCTCATATGGAAAAAGAGGCGTAACTGTATCTATGTGGCACTTACCATTGGATGAGCGAATTCCTCATCTCGTTACTTAATGCTATAATAAAATCTGACACTATATTTGGCCTATGATCACTGGCATAACAATACAATTTAAAAAAAATATATAGAACTTTTTACCGCACCAATTGATCAGTAATTATTCGTAATTATACTACTAAAGATATGTAATACCAAGTAGCTACATCTGGCTTTAAAGAAACATTTAATCGTAACATGTAATCATGGATAATTTTTCTACATATATATTTTCAAGTTTAGAAATATTTTAACCTACGTTATTTACATTTCTGTTCCATACCTCTAACAAATTGTGCATTGAATGCGGCATGTGTGGAAGGGTTGATTTTGGCGGCCCTGAGACATCGTGCGATACGGTCCTGTTTGTGCGTCTGTCTCTTCTTCTCCCAGCTTTCCTATGTGAGTTATTTCCTGCTTTACAACTACCACCTCTTACGCAGTCTGAACTGGGAAAATCATATAAGCCGTCTGAATCTGTAAACGGTAGCTGACGACCATAAAATTGCGGAGAAAACCGACCAAAACCAGTCTTATCACTCAATGGACTTTCGCTTCTTGAACTAACTGGACTCAATGGACGACTGCAATCAGATAGCAATACAGGAGGCTTCAAACTAACCCTTTCATCTAATCCCCTTTCTACACTAATACATTTTACTATAGAACATTTTGTTACTCCACTCGGAGAACAAATTTGCGGTATTTCTAATGTCTCTTTTAAAGCAGCTAAATTTTCCATCTCCTTTGCACTAGAGGGCACATCATCTACTCTTTCATCAGTTCCAATACCTTCATCATTAGATTCCAGTAAAGGATCATCGGATAAAGTTTCTGAATCAGACCTTCCACGACGCCTTTCGTTTGAGTCGTTATTTGAACTTGCTGGGCTTGAATTCGTTTTCATTAAGGGTCGCCGTCTAGATTGAAAACATGACGGTCCACCACCTGATCCCGGATCTTCCATCTCTGATGGACACAAGGGATTGCTCGAACCACACCTGGACGGACCTGGACTTGCCATGGAACTATAACCGGATGAGGATAAATTAGATTCCGATGGAGCTCTCTCTCCTCGGGCAGCTATTGAGAAAGGACTTAAATAGCACATATTTGCTGATGGTGCCGGGGGCCTTGGCGATAATGGTTCATCCGATTCCTCGCTTGCATTGTAAGTTACCGTTATTAAGGGAGGTGGCTGGAATTCTAAATGTGGAGGTGTTCGCCTCGGAGGAGGTGATCCCGGCGAAGGACGCTCTATAGTAAGGACGGGAACCCTTAACGTTGGTGGTGCTGGGGAGGGAGAGGACATTTCGCGTTCTGAGTCCTGGCTGTGGGTAAAGCTGGGACTAGGCGAATCTGTCACGAGGGTGGACGGCGTTAGCGTGTCTATACTGAGTGCCGGTTGACGTAACTGAAAAGTAAACAAATTATTATAATATACCTAGTCAGTAGTTTTTTTAAAGAAATTAAAAAAAAATTGTGAAAATAGTGATTTTCTAAATCAGTATGAGTTTCGTGTCCCCCACCCGTATTTTATGAAGTGTATTTGTTTTGTTGTGTATTGTAATAGGTTTAATTTTAATTTAATTACCTTTAACCTCAAACCGGAAGTAGGCCTTTCGATGTTGTCTGTTTTGATCTCCTCCAATTCATCTTCACTGGGAGACAGACAAGTTGTCGATTCACTTTTAATGTCAGAATCTATCTTAGATCTTGGCATTCGTGGTGAAGGTAAAGGTGTAGGAAGTGGAGTTGGTAAAGGAGTAGGCAGTTCGCGTATAGGAGATAGGCACTTATTTATGCCGCTTGGGACTTCAAGCAGAATTGATGGCGGATGAAGGAGGTTGCTTCCTGATTGCGTTGATTTGTGAGCACTGAGTGGATCAAGAACCTGAAACGTTTAACCAAAAGTTACAATTTATGTAAGGATACCGTTTTAAAAAGTGATTGTGAAATCCGAAAAAAGGTTGAGGGTTATAAGTCTTTCTTAAGTAACAGCAATCCAATTTTTCTATATTTGTATGGCATTTGGCATGATTGTCATGACTTATAAAAACACATAATAAACCTATATGTCAAATTAGTATACCTGTATTTCTATGGTATTGTGGGGTCGAGAGACCGGCGAGTCAGGCGCAAGGGATGGTATATGTGACGAAGCAAGAGATACATCATCATCCACAGTATCGTCTTGCGGGGACGAAGCTGTTGGTGTGCTGGATGCTGATATACCTCCAGATGAAGCTCTTGATATTACGGCTGCAGATGATGACGAAAAGTTGCGGAACATAGCAAAAATTGAGTCCGCACTTGAAATTTTTGGAGTTCTGAAATATGCAATCGTTTTATAGGCATTGGTGATAACTTTAATTAAAGTTTTATTTTATTTTACTTTTCTGATTTTTTTTATTATTTATCTGTTTTTGAGTAAAATGTACATGATATAAAGGCATGGCAGAAGAGGAAACGCCATAAGCTATGTAAAATATTATACTGCATAATAATATAATACATCGGACTTAGTGATGGATTCGTAGTTCCTACTCGTTGAACTGAAGAATTCATCATCATCATCATCATTTCAGCCTATCAATAGTCCACTGCTGAACATAGGCCTCCCCCATAGATTGCCACAAAAGTGGCACTTGGTTGTAGCTCTCATTTTGGGGGGATAATGCCGTAGTTGCCACGTTTGGCAGGCGGATTGGCAATCGCAGTTTATTTATTCAGATATTCCAGGAAGATGCTGCTGCCCATCTTTTGATTTAATTTTTCCCCCTGTCGACTTTTACGACACCCAGGGGATAAGATTGGGTGGTAAATTCTCTTAAGCCGCTACCACACGGCTAGCTGAAGAATTGTAAACACAGAATTGTATAGAAGAAAAAAGTTGGTAATTGAAACATTATATCTGACCTTGAATATTTTTTCAAAGCCGCATGAGCTATCGTCAAATCAAGACTAGACATAGAATCACTCCCTTGATTGCTTGACGTACTATGTGGTGACCTTACTTCAAACTCCAGGAGATGGTGGAGTACTTGATGCCTTAGTTTTTCAAAGTTCTATCTGCTATAACTGCCATGGGAATTGCATTGTATTAACCATGTCGACATCAGAGCTAGAACTCATTTCGGCCGAAACTTATTTAGTAATCTAGCAAAAGTAACTTTCTTCTCTAGTTTTGGATCTGATATATGTCGCATTGACGGCGATGTTGACGGTGTTGATCCTTCACTAAGCAAATGAAGTGTCCTTATTTTCAACCCCGTATTCAACAAAGGCCGGTTGCACTTTCCACCGTACTCAATGTTCGCTTTTCAGACATTTGTATCAGTTCTTCCCCATTGTTATCTTTTTTGCATGATCAATTGGCTGAAGCGGACTGATAAGTTGTTGTAGAATTTGTTTTTTTTCTTCTGCCGCATTTTTCCTTGTTGGTGTGGAGTTGTGCGTTTTTTTTACGCGGTGATGAGTTCCGTACAAAATTCCGTTAATGTACAAAGTAATAATTGGGATTTCATGTTTCTACTAGAAGCATTTGATACAACATCCAATGTTTATGTCAACACTAAACACAATATCCAGAATATTAAAAGAAACTTAAACAACAGGAGATCATCATCATGCCGAAGATCTCATCAGCAAGGGAGTTCGGTGCATCTAATGGAAGCCAATTCTTTGGATAAGTGCCATTAGATAAAAGATATAGTTAAATTTAAATTAGTGTATAGAGTTTGAGTTTTTGTTGTTAATATAGTATAGGTCGTTTGTGTCTAACTTTACACAAAATGAAGGTGTTGATTTATCTATTGTTGAATTATATTAACTAATTGTTAGCTATCTATATTTATTTAATCATCGGTTTCAATAGCTAAACCATAACAAAGGACAATGCTATGCGTTTACATACTAAAATGTTACCGCCATGAATGTTTTTTGTGATTATATGTTAGTGCGTAAGGTTTAGTAAAAGCAGAACAATGTCCAAAAGCATGCTAAAGCACATATACTTGACATTACAATCCAGACGTTAGATTGTCAAGAAAATTGTTAAAAAATAGTAAAGAAAAGTACAGACAATAATATTAATAAATGTAGACAAAAAAATTAAACAAATTAATTAAAAGCAAGAACTGACAATGTAAACTCTGGAAGTAGTATTTGGACGATCTACAAAGGTGCTAACGAAGGAAGGAGCGACTACGTAAGAGATGCTTTAGTGTTAGTGCAAAGTCAAAGGTGCACACATCGAAAGGCCTCAGTAGGCAGCTGGACTGTAACAATATATTTATGGTCGGCATTCCACATCAAGTCATTCATAGCGAGGGTACATCCAGATACAATAGCTCCGGTCCGCCGCGCGCTCCGCAATGTTTGATCAAATGTTGGCGAAATAATGAGTATGATGAAAGTCAAATGAAGGTTAATATTTGAAACAAAATGTAACTAAACATTTTTTAGAAACGTTTTAATAGTTTTATTGTCATCTTATAAAATATACTAGATATATTTTAGTAACAGGCTGTAAAAATTTCTTTTTATAATGGTATAATGGTATGGCAAATGAGCACATAGTCTATCTGAAAGATTCATTTATATTTCATCCTACATCCATCAAGTAATTTAAGAGTTTCCGATTTTCATCACAACTCCACGAAAACCCGCAACGCTAAATGTAATAATGTAATTTTAAATGATGCTGTCCTTTTAAAATTAGAAGTTACGGTTGCTCTGTTACTTACAAAATTCAGAGAGTAAAGTGAAAGATGAAAAAACCCCAACAGGAATATAACTTTGAAAGTAGTAATGGGCGGTGTATATCGGATGATCAGGAAATGTGCGGAGCGCGCGGTTCCGGCGGTCCGGCGTTTCGGCGCTCGCTCCTTACGTCCGTGCGGCGGCTTTAACAGATCGTCCAAACTAAAGGTGCGGGCGGCTCGCGGGTGCGGCGCGAGTCCCGACACGGACGGCTTGCGAATACCCAGCCGCGTTAGTAGAGTGCGGTGCGGCGCCGGCTCGCCGCGCAGCGCCGTCGCTGTGGACAAACGCCGCGTCACAAACGCCGCGACCCGACCGCCGCGGCGCGGCCGCCCGCTAGCGCTCCGCCTGCGGCACCGCGGCGTACCGCTGTCGCCCGCCGCGTGTCGCTAGCCCCACACATAAACGATTGCCACTTCGCCGGGACATAGCCAATATTTGTCAGTATTCACAATACATCCGTAGTCTCTTTTTCATTGGTTATAAATTTCGGATCATAAAGTTGTTTTTAAATTAACTGAAACATACCCCGACTTATTATTCTGTCTATATGAATTAAAGAATTTAAATTCTTTCAGGTAATTTCTAAGAACTTTTTAATATAGTACATTATCGAAAAATGCGTTAATTATTATTGCTGTAAATAAATATCAGATTGGTATATCCCGGCTAGTGAATCATCTACAAATCGTTCTCATATTTTCTTCTCACACATTTTTTCTAAATATCAACACATATCTCTACTTTGTTAAATTACGACATTGACGTTAAATAGGTAACTAACAATGAAAATAATTAACAGAATAAATATTTTGCTATTTATTTATTTATGGTAACAGTCGCAATTTTTTTTCCAGTGTGAATAAACACATCCAGTTATATTTTTTTATGATTATACTGTTTTGATAAGTAGCAATCTTCAAGCAGCAAGTCTTTGTAAATTCGATAGACAGTAAAATTATTTTTCACATTTACTAAATTTTTGCTGGACTGATGGAGACAAAACGAAAATTACAATTTTGGTATTGAGTTGAATTTTCCAATCACTGTACATTTAAATAACAAAATTCAATAAAAAAACAACTGCCATTTTTTCTGGCGCCAAAATTCATATAATTTGCTTCGTTAAACTGTAACATATCAGGTTTTTTATATAAATATATCAGGCAAAAATAGTTATTTTTCTGCCAGTGTCAAAGTTTTGACCAAGAAAATAATGATGCCAAATGTAATATTATTTAAATATATAATAATATTTAATA
This sequence comes from Luehdorfia chinensis, assembly GCA_019845155.1. Taxonomy (NCBI): domain Eukaryota; kingdom Metazoa; phylum Arthropoda; class Insecta; order Lepidoptera; family Papilionidae; genus Luehdorfia; species Luehdorfia chinensis. The sequence goes on from JAHVAK010000122.1 coordinate 2,197,169, forward strand.
ATAAGTGTGTTTAATTATTGAAGGACACGACAGAATTAAATGTATTTTAACTTATCGTAGAAAAGAGAAAGCTTTTGCTTTTGCTTTTAAATCCAATTCACATTTGTTTTGTAGCAAAATAAATTGTGTAAGATTGTAAGTGAAAAAAGTGTGCATCTTACGAATCACAGAAACGAATAAAAGATTCAAATATATTGAAAAGTTGATAAAACAATAGGTAACATATAATAATAGGTAAAATTTAAACAGTAATGTTTCTGAATTCGCAAGCTATAGTTACATCAACATGGGAGTAATAGGAAGAAAATAGAATAATATACCCAAAACGTGTCCTTACCACCCCAGGTACAGTGCGTTGTTCAGAAAATGCATGAGTACGTACAGCAGAAATAATTGGAAAAAACTAAATAAGGCTTTAAGGTGAAACAGGTGTATGCAAATTTACTTCCTATTTACTTGATTTAATAATAAAAGCTAAGATTAAAAACAGAAAAGCAGTTGTACTTCGTAAGTGTGCCCATGGATAGTTTTTTGGTAGAACAAGTCTTTCGAATTTTTTGTCAAATTTTAGTTTCAAATTGAGGCCTAAAGATTTGTCCTCCAACGAATTTAGTATAAAGTTATTATTAGTTATAAATTAACTCACGTCTTGCGCATCTGTCTGCCTCTTCAGCTAGGAGTTTCTCAATTTTCTCTGGGAAGTGTCTCTTCGCACACCAAATGAGACCTATCATGCCAAGAACAAGGAAGACAGCGATCAGACCAAGCCAAAAGGGCT
>JAHVAK010000124.1:0-17560 GCA_019845155.1 Luehdorfia chinensis
TCATCTGATGGTAAGTGATCACCACCGCCCATGGACCACAATACCAGAGGAATCGCGGGTGCGTTGCCGGCCTTTGAGGAAGGAACAGGTTCTTTTCTTTTTTCTTTCTTTTCCATTTATGTATTTCGTGAATTAGTGGACAACAAAGCGCGGGAAAACAACGTAAGCTGTGTTATGAGTGGCGTGACTTTAATCATTTATTTGATGTCGTTTATTATTTCTGGAAAACAATGACATTTCTAAAGTTAATGCTAATTAGTAGAGAACTTATTTTTATAGAGATTTCCAGAAGATAATCTATTTCTATTTATTTAATTTATAAAACGATGCTCCATCTATTTCGCATGCACAACCCAACCAGACCCGAAAATCAACAATTTGCAGGCCGAGATTCGAACACAGGTTCCGCGGCGTAGAAGTCGGGTGCGCTAACCACTAGGCCACGCGGTCGTCGCTATCATAATGATTTCTTATATTTCGAATATTATACATTCAATAAAACGAATTAATGAAACCCCGTGGCCATGTGTGCTGTAAGGCACTCACAACGTCGGTTTATTAATAGTTAAACGCAATAAAATTTAATGTTAAGAAGACTATGTTAGGCTGTGGATGCTAGTTATGATTTTTTATACTATTTGAGTGGAGAACATCTATGATTTTATTTGTTTTTAAATTGTCATTGCCCGGAACATAGTTTACTAGTGGCGGAGCGTTCAATATACGGTGCCGACACCGCTGAAGTTTAAGGGTTCGTCGTTTCGTCGTCGTTTCAGCCTATCATAAGTCCACTGCTGAACATAGGCCTCCCCCATAGATCGCCACAAAAGTTTGTAGCTCCCATTTTGGGGGAATTTTGCCATAGTTGCCACGCTTGGCAGGCGGGTTGGCAACCGCAGTTTATTTATTCAGATGTTTCAGGAAAATGCTGCTGCCCATCTCCTGGTTTTCATTTTCCCTCTGTCGACTTTTACAACACCCACGGGATGAGATGGGGTGGTAGATTCTCTTAAGCCGCTACCACACGGCGTTTAAGGGTTAGTTAATTGTAATTTTGAGAAGTGATTCACGACGTGAACGTTTTTTTTCGGACATCGTGTTGTGTGGTGTTAGCCGGGAGACTCTCACAGATTCGTAGAGCCTGTGACCGGTAAACAATCCCATACTAAAGAAACCTACATGCCTGCGAAACGAACTTCGAACCCTTCTAAAAAGAGGCTCGCGCCTGGACAAGAAAGTCGCCGGCCAATGGGCCAGGATTGGGACGATGTTCGACCACGGCAACAGTTACCGACTACTCTTGTGATTTGTCAACTGCGCAAGATATTACGCACGTGGTAACGTAGTTAGCCCCTTTGGCTTTTACTGCTTAATCGGATACTGTACTCCCGTGAGTGTGGGCCCGCGTACCAGGTTTGGTTTGACCCAAACATAAATACATAAATAAACTTCTATAAAAACCACGAAACTAGGACTGTGTCGCGTTCGCTGCGTGCTTGCGCGATTTCGAAGGTCTAAAATGATTTTTAGTCGTCTAATGACCGTCCGAGAGAGGCTGCGGCCCTCCATTCGACGAAAAAAACTATACATAAATAATTGTGAACCGGTTTCCATCCATTGAATGTAAACATATTTATTGTAATAACAATAAATAAATGCAGTGTAATATGTTTATTGTATATTTTATATTGAGCTAAAAACATATACATGTTTACATTTTTTCTGATGTTTATTTTAACCCAATGCTTGACATACGTCATTGTATACAGTACAATCCCAATGTAATTCTGTGCTGTTTACAGAAAATTAATGCTCTATTTACAAAAACTCCATAACTTTTTATAGAGGGAGTGAGCTTGTAAAGTCAGCGAAGCGGCGTGTAAAATCTAGTATCCAATAATATACACAGGTAACGTCTATTACAATAGATAGTATCGATAAAATATTAAAGTCATAGTGTCCCTATGTGCAGAGACTGAATCAAGTAAATCCAAAACTTACGCTATCTAAATGCATTGTAAAGAAATTCGTAGTGAATCTCCATTGCAGCTGGAGGCAAACAAAGAACCGAATTAATGCAATTATTTGCAACCCCCATAAGCCGTAGACGGCAGACCCCCCAGCTGGAGAGATTTATAGTTGAATCGTCTATAATGAAACCGCTCGTAAAGACTGCATCCATCGATCGAATTAGAATCTACTTAAGATTTTACGCCATGCTTTAACTTCTACCAAACTATAATTAAAAATATTTAAATGTGGTATACTTAGTTGCTTATGTGGGTAATTATTAAAGTCATCGGAAGGTGTTACCCTTCCGAAGTCATCACATAAGCAGGGAAACAAGGTTGCGTTTCTCTTTGTTGTTGGTTATTATTATCTATATACTAATTTGCGGAGAGAAAACTTTGTACCCCATTTTAAGCATATTGCGCGCTCGGAGTAGTGTGAGATTTCGAATTGTTAAAGTTTGTATGGAGGCGAAGTAATCTAAAATTTATATTTCTCATTATATAGTGTATCTATGATAATTTGTGTAACAAATACATTAAATTGAAAAAAATAAAACATTGAATTATTACGTTGATAATTACAAAGTCAGTCACATAATAGTCTCTGGTCAAACAGTCACGCAGAGTATTTAAAATGTTGCCAACAAATATGAATTGCGGTCGAATTTCAACCACTGACGAGCATATAGTAATTATCATAGACTTAGAATATCCTAAGTCTATGGTAATAATATATACGCCTGCGTATTTTTATTAATTCATTTTAAGATCATATATTTTAGGGTACCGACAGTACACAGAAATTTGGTTTATTTGGAAATGTCTATAGAATATATAGTAGTGATATTTATTCTATCGCGGCAGTTATGTCGCCTAGTAGACATATAACTGGACAATACTCCGGTACTGTTTCCCTGTCCCCAGTATTACACTCTTGTTATTTATGATTAACAACTATTTATGGACTAATATTAAGGGAAAGTAGTGCGTCGTTTTTATTGATTTAAAAATAAAATAAAGTCGCCTCAAGTAATCTAATTGTTGTTGTAAACAATTGTTGAAATTTTACTGTAGTGATTGTTGTAATAATTATTATGTTCTCTCTTTAATTTAATTTAACTGTATTGATGTTACAACTTTTTTTTTATCGGAAAGGGGGCAAACGAGCAAATGGCTCACCAGATACCGGTAAGTGATCACCACCGCCAATGAACAACGGCAATACCAGAGGAATCGCATGTGCGTTGCCGGCCTTTGAGGAAGGAATAGGCTCTTCTTGAGGAATAGGTTCTTGAAAATCCCTAAGTCGTTTCGGCGCGGAAAAACCGCCGGCGGCAGCCGATTCCATAAAGTGTTCTGCCGCAAAGTGCGATGGTTAAAACCAGCGGCTGGAAATTATTCCGAACAATTCCTCGGAACACTCCCCTTGTAAATCCTGCTAAAAAATGCAAAGAGATGCATCATCTCTTCGCAAGGCCAGTGTATCAAACCGGTCGGAAAGAACCTGCTCGTCGACGATTCGAGCCGCTCTTCGTTGAATACGGTCAAAAGGAAGGAGCTGTCACGGGGTGCCCCGCCCAAAGATGAGAACAGTACTCCATGTGAGGCCGAACCTGCGCCTTGTAAATTTGCAAGCGGTGGACCGGCATTAAGTACTGTCACGCTCTACTGAGCACGCCAAGATTTTTAGAAGCCAATTTGGCATATACAATGAAATAGAATTCTAATGTTAAGCAAAATGTAAATGCAATGAACTTTAATGTAATTTAAGTAAATTTTATTTCATTGCTTTTTTGCCCTGAATGTTGTTCTTGTAATGTCTTCTTTCCATTTAGCTCTATTGTAGTTTTTGCATTGTTCAGAAATTTAATTAATTCTATAAGCGCATGTGTGATCATCATCAACGCATCTGTTATTGGTGGAACAATTACCTTATTGTTAACTTTGTCTCTATATAAACTGGTATGATTGTATCTACCTGATGATGGGTCCTAAATGAGATAAATAAATAAACTAGTTTTGTATATTTATATGACTAAGCCAAAAAGAACTAAGCAAACTAAGAAATGTAATCTTTTTTTATAGTTTGGTGTTCCATTTTTTTTTAATTGGTATAAAGTGATGAAACGAGCAAAACGTTCACCTGATGGTAAGTGCAACGTCTGCCCATAACAAATGCTGTGTCACAAGAACATTTCTGGTGTGACTCCTCACTGCGGCCCATCACCCTGAGACATCAGTTCTTAAGTCTCATATTGCCAGCGATTACGCTAGCTCACTGTGCCCTGGGCTCAAACCGAAACCACAGTAATGTTTGCACACTACGGCTTCACGGCAGGAAATAACTGGCCCTTGGGTGGTACATACCTAGAACGGATTCCTGCTTAGGAAATGCTACCACCAGTATAACCATAATGACGATATCTCCCAAGCCGGTTTCGACGATGGCGGTAATTCTAGATTAAATCAGAATTTACAATTCTTAGCGACAATCGTATTACGTATGGCGACAGCATAAGAAAATAAATCATACAATTGTCAAAACAATTCAAAAAGAATATTGTATTTATCCAATTCAAATGTAAAGAACAATATAAAAAATAAAGTTATATTTTTAAATGCGTACTTTCTTGAACCGAACAGCTACCTTTTTAGTATTTTATTATTCAATAGAAATCTAAATACATCTTTACAGTCATTTGACAGATTCAGTATACAGTATTTCAGCCCAAGATTTAGTAGGATACAATATTACTTAGCAGATTGGCACTCATGACGCCGAAAGAGCCGAAAGAATCGCCGGGTTACAATAGTAAAAAATTAAACGCGAAAAAATCGGTAAAATTTGTTTTATTAATTGTTTATTGGCAATTTAGACTCAAAAAATAATCGCAACGATAGCTTACCATGTGGCTTCGTATCCTAAGCACTCCTTTATTATACATACCACCACACATGCACAGACGCAAACTATGCACAATTTTTTTGTAGGAGTCCTCCGCACATACTTATACTCCTTTCAACAAATTAAATTTGGTGTGTGTTCAAAACCAAAAATTTAAGAAAGAAGTTATTTATGAAATAGTCCAATAAATAATAAAATGCGTAACTTATCAGTATGTATATAATTTATTACAAGGAGAATAGTTGGTAACACACCTATCTTGTTTCGGTATAGGCATTTTTGTTTAGATTTTTACATGGTTCGATGTTTGTTCTAATATGGAAGGTCATCAGGCAAAGCATATCATGGTGACTAGCGCAGTGTGTTACGGCAGAATTGTTATGGGCAGACGTTGCACTTACCATCAGGTGAACGGATTGGCTCGCTTCGTTACCGGCTATTATATAAATAATATATACTATAGGAACTAGAGTCGTCTAAAGGTAAATATAAACTTTCAAGTCACTTTCAAAATTCTCTAGTCACGGCTCATTGTTGTTCTACTCGTACTTGGTATCGGTACACGGAAGATATTTTGTACTGCAAGAGTTTACAATTATGTTCCAGCAGTATTGGCCCGTATTATCTGTATATGTGTATGTGTATGTAGTATATATATGTGTCGTCGTCGTCGTTTTCAGCCTATTACAAGTCCACTGCTGAACACAGGCCTCCCTAATAGATAGCCAACAAAAAGTTTGTATCTCTCATATTGGAGGGATTTTGCCATAGTTGCCCACGCTTGGCAGGCGCGTTGGCAACCGCAGTGTTATTTATTCAGATGTTCCAGCAAGATGCTGCAGCCCATCTCCTGTTTAATTTCCCTCTGTCGACTTTTACGGCACCCTCGGGATGGGATGGGGTGGTAGATTCTCTTAACCCGCTACCACACCGGCCATATATATGTGTAACATATATTATTATGTGTGTATTGTGTAAATATATATGTATACGTGTATTATATATCATCTTATTTCACACTTATTTATAAAAAAATATAATTATATTTATTAATATTTTTATCGGATGCCACTGAAAATGGGGTAGGATCACGCATCCTAGCATAATCCTGAGTGGCCGTCCTCTTTGAAGCATTGCACCATGAACGGATGGATTTAAATTTTGTTTTTTCCTGTGTTGTCCTGTTTTTTTTTCTACACCCGTTAATCTGTCTGTGAATTGTGTGCCTGTAACAAATAGATGTTTCTTTCTTTCTTTCTTTCTAAAGGGAAATGTAAAACAGAAACAATACCCAATTCAAATAAAAAAAAAAGTAAAGTTTCAGCCTATAGATGTCCCACTGCTGAGCACAGGCCTTCCTCTCATTTCTGAGAGGGTTTAGCAGCTAGGAAGAATCCGCCACGCTGCTCCAATGCGGGTTGGCGGACTTCACATGTCTTCGGAATATTTTTATTCCTCGGACATGCAGGTTTCCTCACGATGTTTTCCTTCGCCGCTAAGCACGTGGTAATCAGCACCTCTAAAATTGTTCTACAAATTTCGATCCCCGGTGCCAGCACCTCTAAAATTGTAGAACAATTTGGGGATCGAACTCAGGTTACTCGCTTACTATGAAATTAAAGGCGAGCACCAGGCCCCTGAGCTACCACGGCTTTTATTCAAATAAAATGAAAACATATTTATCTAAACATACATACATACATAAGATCACGACTGTATCCCATAAGGGGTAGTCAGAGACTGGGCACTCACTGCAAAAACAGATGACTGCCCACAATCCACGTTTCACCAAAATAATATAATGCACTAGGTGTGATAGGTGGTGAGCCCATCATAATTATCTATATATAATTTCGGTGATGTAATTGCTGTTAGCCTTTTTTGGCTTTTACAGCTTCATCGGATCCTGTGCTCACGGGCCAGGGGCCCGCGTGCCAGGGGCCCGCGTGCCAGGTTTAGTTTGAACCAAACATAAATAAATAAATAAACTCCTACAAAAACCTCGAAATTCTTAAAAGCTATTAACTGTGTGTATAGTGTAGCCTGGATCGTGACTGACCGTATCGTGGTCAGGAAGTGCTGAGACATCCGCGTCGTCTGGCACGTTCCGCGGGCGACGTTTGCGATAATTATCTATAAGAAATGCAATAGTCATGTCAATTGCATTGTTTTTCTTAAAACGCGGTTATCTGTGCATCGTAAATTAGAACATTATTACTATTGACATATTCAAATGACTGTCTGTTGTGACGATCAAAAATTCGTTTCAGCGATCGAACAGATAGATGAAAATCATTTCCGCTGACTATAAATCAATTCATGGTTGCGTTTGCAGCTACGTATTAGTTCGTCGAATACCCTTTTCAGAGCACCGCTATCAATCAGTTTTAAAGAGCCAAAGCTTGGTGGGGGTAGAGTAGAGTCGGGACCTCCTGGAAACTCGCTTCGACTTGAATTTATTTAAATTGCCAGCGAATACGGCGTTTTGTTTGCAAAACGATTATATAGCCGATGTGGCATTTCTTCATGCTGAATATATATAGGGAGGAAGAGTGTTAACAGAGTCTTTTATTATATATATCTATTTTATTAAAGATATTGTATAACACTTTGTATCTACTTTATCAATAGTAAAATGATACAAATAATAATAAAAATAACGATTAGTGTCTAAAAATGTTTTCTTCTATTCAGCCACTTCCTAAGCCACTTTTTTTTGATAAAGTAAAGAGACGAGCAAAACGTTCACCTGATGTTAAGTGCAACGTCCGTCCATAAACAGATGCTGTGATACTCACAATATTTCTATGTAGCACCACACTGCACCCGTCCACCTTGCGACATTAGTTCTCTCAGTGTCCTTCAAACAGAAACAGTAATGTTTGCACACAACTGCTTCTCGGCAGATTAACTGGCCCTGGGGTGGTTACCTACCTTGGTTTTGTTTAGGCATTGTTATTGTCATAGAGTCAAGAATTAGGTTATTTTTGACTATTTTTTTATTTAAAAACAATGCCCCACACTAGGATTTCTCCTGTGTAGAGGGTGCGTTTTACAGACATATATTTGACCTGCACATCACAACAAGACCCGAAAACCAACAATTTATGTTTTGCACAAATGTTGGGCTCCGGTTGGGATCCGAACCCAGGACCCGCAGCGTAGAAGTCAGGTACGCTAACCACTAGGCCTCGCGGTCGTCATTTTTGTTTCATTCGAAACAAAAAACTTACATACATAAATTGTATTTTACTTTTACTAATAGACTTACATCCCTAATTAGTGTTACGTATTAAATGTGTGGAAGACAGTTTAATTGAATTAGTTTAATTTTAAAAAAAAAATCTTTATGAGAATACCGAATAGAATGGCCATAAAATGTTTTTAAAGTAAAATTAAAAAAATGGCTCTGAGATAACTGTATCCCTCTGTAGAAGAATTCGTCAAATACCGAAAGAACATATTATTATATAATTTTAATATTAAATTTGAATGTAATAAATCATAATATTATGACATTTACATATACTACACTTATACGATTCATTTTACTGGTGGTAGGATTCACGAGGAGGAGAGGAGGTAGGTACCACCCCAGGGCCAGTTATTCTACCATGAAGCAGTAGTGTGCAAACCTTACTGTGTTTCGGTTTGAAGGGCACTGTGAGGTAGCGTAATCACTGGGCATATGAGACTTAAGAACTGATGTCTCAAGGTGAAAAGCGCAGTGTGGTGCTACACAGAAATGTTCTGGGTGGCACAGCATTTGTTATGGGACGTTTGTACTCACCATCAGGTGAACGTTTTGCTTGTCTCGTCACATAATCCATCTAAAAAAATCATTAAGTTATTTGGGGGGGAGCAAAATAGCAGTACATTCAGACGCGCTCGAATTTGCATAATCATTGTGTTCCTACTATTCAGTGTGGTAAAACACCAATTTCCGTTACATTAAAATTATTAGTTGTCATGAAAACGTCGCACGATGTGAACATTTAGTTCACATCGCACGACAGTTCCTCGAGTTTGATGTACCTTTTTCTGATTCTTATACAGTTACGTATGCATACAGTCATGTCTCTTTCCCACTGGGGTAGGGAGAGACCACATCATTCCACTTGCTACGATCCTGACACACATCCTCCGCTTCTTCTAATTTTAGCTACTATATTAGCGTTTTCATACAAGCTCGTCGGTTTCGGGCACTTTTGATGTGGTTCGCCTACGTTCGTCGACCCTTACAAGCTTGTCCGCTCACTCGCTCACTCACTTGCTACGATCCTGACACACATCCTCCGCTTCTTCTACTTTTAGCTACTATATTAGCGTTTTCATACAAGCTCGTCGGTTTCGGGCACTTTTGATGTGGTTCGCCTACGTTCGTCGACCCTTACAAGCTTGTCCGCTCACTCTCGCCTTATAAATCTGTTTCGTCAATCTTCTTTCATCCAAACTGAGTCCCCAAATTACCTAAGTATTACTTTCTCTATATTAGTCACTACAATCTTCTACCACACTGCAAACATTTCCTTATCACGCTGATACGAATATTACAAAATTATATCATATTCAGTGGTCATGAATACCAATATTGACAGCAATTGCTCTAAACAAATATCAATACTTTGTGTACCATACATCTGTTTGTGGCAAAAGTATTCAATCGACAGTTTTGTTTTTTTTTATTGTAGAAAGTGGCGAAACGAGAAAAACGTTCACCTGAAGGTAAGAGCTACGTCCGCCCACAACAAATGCTGCGTCACCCAGAATATTTCTGTGTGACACCCACACTGCGCCCGTCACCTCGAGACATCAGTTCATAAGTCTCAAATGCCCAGTGATTACGCTAGCTCACAGTGCCCTTCTAACCGAAACACGGTAATGCTTGCACACTCCTGATTCACGGCAGAATAACTGGCCCTGGGGTGGTACCTACGTAGACGGATTCCCGCATAGGAATCCTACCACCAGTGATGATAGTGATGTCCTCCAGGCCGATTGTTGATCACAGCGACCACCTTTCGGTAGTTATCGACTGCGCACGAGATATTACAGTGTCATTAGTGTTAAGCGGTAGTCCTTACCTACTTGCATAAGATATAATGTTGATGCGATATAACGCAGGTAGCTAAGATACCGTCTCAGTGACACTGAGACAATAAAACATTACGGTTTTAGCATACATTTTTGTACCGGTTCGGATTTGAAGCCAGGGCTTACGGCGTAATAGTCAGGTAGTCTTGCGGCTCTTGTAAAAATTACTATAAGTAATATCAGTACTACATAAAGTTAATTTTCTAATGAATGTATTACGATTTCGACTCATCGATAACACAGCCATTGTGTAAGGCTAAAAATAACTGAATATTTTCATTAAAACCTATAGTTAAGTAATAATTGTCTCCACAAACTTTTTTAAAAGCAATGGAACGAATGACATGAATCAATGACATAATTAATGTATTCTCAGATAGAATAGAATAGAATTAATTTTTATTCAATATACATTTTTTACATAATACTTATTGAAAGTCATTTTTTTCTTTTTTTTTAAACTACACTGGTTCGCAAAAAATGCCTCTGTCCTGGTAAGAACCAGTAAGAAACCCAGCGGGTTTTTTTATTTTAGTCATTTTTAAAATAATGTACAATAACAGCAGTTAATATAAAGATGTAGAAATGGCTTGGCGGCGATCACCTCATTCCCAGGGGCTATCATCATCTTTGTATTATAATAACCAATATAGGTATACTCTTACCATTAGTTTCATTGTAAATTAATGGTTAGCGAGAAGTTCGAGCATTATCAAATATATTAAATATCATTACGCAAGATGCATGATTTTGCTAGTGGTAGGATTTCTATGCAAGAATCCGTCTAGATAGCTACCACCGCAGTACGCTACAAGTAGTATGTATGTAGAGTAACTGACTGGTTATTCTAACGTGAAGCAGTAGTGAGTGTGTGTGTGTGTGTGTGTTTGCGTCTGTGTGTGTGTGTATGTGTGTATTTGTGTGTGTATGTGTTTGTATGTTGTATTGCAAACATTCATATTTTACTAACCTTTCTAATTCTCTGTTTTTTAAAAAAAATCTGATCTCTGAAATTATGAGTAATCACTATAAATGTTCCACTGCTGTGCACAGACTTATTTCTAAAAGGATTTTAGAACCGAGAACAATCTGCCATTCTGCTCCAATGCGGGCTGGCGGCCTTTACGTGACCTAAAAATATTATTTCTCAGACGAATAGGTTTCCTCACCATGGGTTTCTTCACCGCTGAGCACTTCACAAATCAGTAATTTTTTGGTGTGTGAAGTATGCAATTAGCCCTATGGCTTTTACTGCGTCATAGACAGAGACTCGCGAGCAAAAGGCCCGCGAATATAAATCAGTATTTAAAATTGAAAATTATTAAAGGTGCCGGCATCGGGGATTCAACTCAGGTCACTCGCGAACTATGACATTGCTTAAGCAAGCGCCCGGACTGCGCTAAAAGAGCTGAGAAGATAAAACGACACCATAACCAATAGTTTCATAGTTATCGCACAGATCAGTTTAAATAACTGGACCAAAGACCTTAGTTATAGTAAAGTAAATGAAAAAAGATCTGCTTTAAAATTTTGCAACGAAAAGCTTAAAGATATAAATGCCTACGAGTAGCTACAGCTTCGTAGAAAAGTGCTACGGCGTAGTATATAACTACAAAACCAGGCCGAATATCACTGTTACTCCCTTAAACACGGCTATGTAGCGTGTGTAACTAACGAGACAAAAGCGACATAACGCCTTGCGTTTGGTATGAACAAGGCACACTCATATGCATCCACATTCACTTCTTTCTAATTAGTTATAAGGCCAACACCATGGCCTTAAACAGAACCTACTGTTGGTGTTGCTATATTTTTTGAAATTAAAAGTATAAAGTTTTCTGTACAATTACATGGCAGCAGCGTTCTAGGTATTAAATGGACTATTGTAGTGAGAGTATCAGTTTTGTTTGTTAAAAAAATGCATAGTGGATTGAATTTACTGGTGGTAGAATTCCTATGCAGGAATCCGTCTAGTTAGGTACCATCCGAGGGCCAGTATTCTGCCGTGAAGGAGGTAGTGTGCAAACATTAATGTGTTTCGGTCTGAAGGTCACTGTGAGCTAGCGTAATCACTGGGCATATGAGACTTAAGAGCTGGTGTCTCAAGGTGCCGGGCGCAATGTGGGTGATACACAGAAATATTCTGGGTAACACAGCATCTGTTATGGGGCAGACGTTTCACTTACCATCAGGTGAAATGTTTTGCTCGACTCGTCAATTTATCCAATAAAAAAAATTTATCAGCGATGCTTATTTTGTTCCTTATACGTCTTTTACTTCATAGCCGTGTGGTAGCGGCTTAAGAGAATCTACCACCCCATCTCATCCCGTGGGTGTCGTAAAAGTCGACCTAGGGGAAATGAAAACCTTGGAGATAGGCAGCATCTGCAGCATCAAGCGTGGCGACTATGGCAAAATCCCCCTAAATGAGACCTACAAACTTTTGTTGGGGAGGCCTATGTTCAGCAGTGGACTAGTGATAGGCTGAAACGACGACGACGACGACGGCTTGATCATTACGTTGGGCAGGTGGGATGACCCGTGGTAGTTAAGGCGAACGCCGAACACTGATTTCATGATACGGATTCGTAATGTTCGTAATGTTGGCAAAAATAATGGCATCAAAAAAATTGTTAACTTAAATTTTATGTACTGATAGACCTAGTGCACCGCAGTGAAGGATAAAATGGTGAGGAAACCAGCATGCTTGATCAACAGTGAGAGAGCAAACAGAACTCTTAGCACATATCAGAAATTAAGAGGATACCTGTGACAGGAAGGGGTACATATTATAGTACCCTTCCTGGCACAGGCATATTAAGTTTAAAATTTTCTTAACAACAAGAATCATACATTTTGTCTCTATAAAATAGACTTCATCAACGGATTTGTGCCAAAAATCTGTCACGGTAAACAGTATTCAAGATTAGACGCTGCATTCGAATTGCCGTCCCGATTTTCAATTATTGGAATCATTAGTATCGTCGAAGTTTAGTGAATTCGGTTGGAAATTTCCGACGTACAAGTTGTTTCCGAATCAATTCAAAGTTGGTATCGGCCCCAGCATCTCTGCGAGACTCGGTCGTCCTTTGAATGTGGTGATTAGAATCGATGAAACTATTCTGTGTTAGTAGACGAATTCATATTATAGAAAGAAGGAAAGAAAGAAAAACTTTATTCAATACTACAACGCAACATGCATTAAAAAGATAAATAAAAAATTAGATATGACGTATTACAATTATAAACGTACGTTGGGCTGTAGCAACGAAAAGGCGGTCGACTCAGCATAATGCAATGGCAGTGTTGCCACAGCGCTGTTATTCTGTCGGTGCCCCAGGTTTACCGAGCAGTTACCGGACATATTATTAGCGAAGAAGTATATGTTTAGCTAGTTATGTTTTAGCTGTTTCAAGTAAGTGGGTAGTACAATATTGAGCTGTGATTATCTTGCTTAGTTTTGGACATATACAATACATATAGTTTGAAGAAATAATTAAGCATTAAGTTCTCCAGTTCGTGTTGTATTTTACGATAACCGTATTACCATTTCGACGGAATATCGTGGCGTCTAATTCGCAATAATATTGTTAAATTTTCCTCTAATATAAATAACTAAAAATAATATTTAGTTTTAGGTGGAATTTTGGAAGAAGAGAGCAAGCAAGCACGAGCAAGCGGCTCACCTGATGGCAAGTGATCGTCGCTCATGAACATCCCCACAACACGATTTTAAATTATTTTTAAACTGACTTCTTTGTTTTAAAATTGAATTAAAAATTATGATCTATGGGAAGCGGGCGACGTGAAAAAATTTAATCTAGCCCTCTGACTTCTACACCGCGAATCCTGGGTTCATCCCTGGGTACATTTGTGCAAATAAAAAAATTGCTGGTGTCTGGATGTCTTATGCATGTGAAATATGCCTGGAAAACGCACCCATGATCTAGGGATGAATTTACTATGGGGCATACTTAAAAAAAATATATAATTTAGTAAACACTATAAGTTATTGCTGTATTATCTCAAAATACTTGAATGGTATAGGTATATATTGAGGTTTTGCTTATATAGTCGTAAAATAATCGTAATAATGGATACAACATTATTATTGGCAATTGGTACTTGTGTTCTCAACCGAAACTGTTTAAGATCGTGTTTGCTAAATGTTATAAACGGAAGGTTAAACCCTTGGTAGTTGCCATTTCCATACACCGCAGTACCCAATAAAATATATCTAAGGCTAAAAAGGCTACTCCGTTGTTCGAAATTAGGGAATAGAATTTATATACAGCACAATCACTGGTAGGATTCCGGACTCCGTCTAGGTAGGTACCACCACAGGTCAGTTATTTCTGCCGTGAAGCAGTGGTGTGCAAACATTACTGTTTCGGTCTAAAGGGCACAGAGAGCTAGCCTGATCACTGGACATATGAGACTTAGGGACTTATGTCTCAGGCGTAGTGTGGTGCACAGAAATATTCCGGATGATACAGCATCTGTAATGGGCAGACACTTGCACTTACCATCAGGTGAACGTTTTGCTCATCTCGTAATTTTTGAAATAAAAATAGTAAATTAAGTTGATAAAATAACATTTAAATAAAAGCTTTCATTCAAATATTATTTTATGTTTTACTTAATAAATTAATTATGATTAAATAAGCTTGATGTTAATGACCCCATTAAATGACTTTATAGAACTATCGCAGGCAAGATGCCAAATTATGTAACGTCATTGTTGTAATTAATATCGTTTTCGGTGACTACTTCTGTTTTTTTTTATTAATAAATATTACATTACTTTTATGTTTAATAATATTACTTCGTAATTCGGCAGGAAGATGAATTAACGTTGTAAGTATTACAAAACCTTCTAGGAATGCTGTTGAAAGGAGAGCTTGGGGTCTGGTATTAAAGCTGTTGCATAGGATGCATGCACGATCCGTTGTCCACGTTCGCTATGCGAGACGGAATGTTTGGCATTTGGTCTCTGTGGGATGAAATGTCAAGCTTGCCAAGTATTCTTGTTTACTTATAAAGATATCACAGAATATAATTTTATAACGTATTTAGAGATTTAGAAAGAATGAATAGCTTAGTGAAACTAATTTTACGGATTTTATCGCGTTTAATTTTTAAATTATTTATAACCCGAATACTTTACAGTTAAACGCAATAAAATCCGTAAAATTAGTTTTATTAAATGTGTAATATTCGCGTTAGTATAAGAAATAACAAACTATTATTGCCGTTCTCCAGATTTTTTTATTGCATAAAGTGATGAAACGAGCAAAACGTTCACCTGATGGTAAGTGCAACGTCTGCCCATAACAAATGCTGTGCCACCCATAAATTTTCCGTGTGACACTACACTGTTCTCATAGGTACCCTGTGACATAGGTTCTTAAGTCTTATATGCCCAGTGATTACGCTAGCTCACAGTGCCCTTCAAACCGAAACACAGTAATGTTTGCACACTACTGCTTCATGGCAGAACAACTGGTCCTGGGGTGGTACCTACCTAGACGGACTCCTGCATAGGAATCCTACCACCAGTAAGGAAGACATTAATTTAATTTGTCGAATCCTTTTTTAAAGTTTCAGCGATAATTCTTTACGACGTGGCTCGATTTCGATGGATCTTCTTTATAAACCTAACTACACTAGTTTGGCTATTGTACTGAGGACCATGTAATTGCTGTACCATTTATGACAACATTTTCCAGCAAATTAAAATTTCACTACGGCTCAGACTTTTATTCACGTGTTAAATGACCGCAACTAGACTGTAAGCCAATCGAAGAATAGTTTAAAAGTGCGATGAACGCATTGGGTTGACTTTAAGTACACCAAAGCATTCTTGTTTATTATTTCTTTGTCATTATTGTTGTTTATTAAATGTTTCCTTTTTTCTTTCATCCAAAGAAATGATGCTCATTATCATCATCATTTCAGCCCACAACTAGTCCACTGCTGAACAAAGGCCTCCCCGATAGATTGCCTCAAAGTTTGGAGCTCACAATTGGGGGACTTTTGCCATAGTTGCCACGCTTGTCAGGCGGGTTGGCAACCGCAGTTTACTTATTCAGATGTTACAAGAAGATGCTGCTGCCCATCTCCTGGATTTTATTATCTCTCTGTCGACTTTTATGACACTTACGGGATGAGATGGGGTGGTAGATTCTCTTAAGCCGCTACCACACGGGCAATGGGTTGTTGTTTTAATCTTTCTTGTTTATTATTTCTTTTTTCTTTCTTCCAATGTAGGAATCCGCCTAGGTAGGTACCACCACAGGGCCTGTTATTCTACCGTGAAGCAGTAGTGTGCAAACATTACTGTGTTTCGGTTTGAAGGGCACTGAGAGCTACCGTAATCACTGGGCATATGAGACTTAAGAACTAATGTCTCAGGGTGACGGGCAAATTGTGGTGTCACACTGTTCTGGGTGACACAGCAGTTGTTATGGTCAGGCGTTGCACTTACCATCAGGTGAACGTTTGCTCGTTCCGTCACTTTATCAAATAAAAAAAAGAATAAGATGTTATTTTCTACTAATACAATCTGAATATCACTAGATTCTATGGAGTTTTAATGTTAGAAACCCTTCTTCAAAAAAAATTGTTTTCAAATTCCTTTTCATTTCTAACATTTGGTTATTTGTAATTTATTAAAATAAAAATGTCACGTTATTTAATTATATCCGAAAGGGCAGAAATAATTTAATTACGCAGATTGGATATAGTACAGGTCAAATTTCGAGAGAATTAAATATATCACGTTTTCAGCCAAGCAAGAACACGAAGAAGGCAATCTCCGTCATAGTTCTCCATCAGTGGTCGACGTCCTAAAGTGACGTCCACGCAAAGAAAAATAATGAGACGTCTGTATGATTAAACGGTTTTACACCTACGGCCCATTATGCAAAACAATTTGACGTCAGTGCGGAAACTATTCACCGCCATTTGCACAGGACGGGGATGCACTACACAAGTTAGCCCATAAAGCGGCTCGGTTGAATTTTGCCAGGTAGTTCTTAAATTCCGATTCATTATGATCATAAACATCATTTAAGAGCCGTGGTAGCTCAGGGGCTAGGCGCTCGCTTTTAATTTCATAGTACGCGAGTGACCTGGGTTTCGATTCCCGGTGCCGGCACCACTAAAATTGTGCAATTGCAATTTTAAGTGCTGACTTACCACGTGCTCGGCGGTGAAGGAAAACATCGTGAGGAAACCTGCATGTCTGAGAAATCAAAAATATTTCGAAGACATGTGTAGTCCGCCAACCCGCATTGGAGCAGCGTGGCGGATTCTTCCTAGCTCCAAAACCCTCTCAGAAATGAGAGGAGGCCTGTGCTCAGTAGTGGGACATTTATAGGTTGAAACTTTACTTTTACTTTATAAACATCATTTCAGCCTATCACTAGTCAGTGAGCCGTGGTTGCTCAGGGGCTAGGCGCTCGCTTTAAATTTCATAGTACGCGAGTGACCTGGGTTCGATTCCCGGTGCCGGCACCACTAAAATTGTTAATTGCGATTTCAAGTG